>WEIT01035335.1:29502-83868 GCA_013389985.1 Dryoscopus gambensis
CCTGCCAGCGCCGCGCTCCCGGCGCGGGGTCCCCGCGGGCTCTGCTGCCGGCTCGGCCTTTCTTCGGGACGGCAGGGAAAAGCTGGGCCGGGCTTGTGCTGACCGTGCTGGGATGCGGGGCTGCGCGGGGCTGCTTGCTGGCTCCCAAAAAATTAAGGGGAGAAGGGGTGGAGAGAGCTCAGGGCAAGATTTCGGTTGCTCTCCTGTGGCCTTCGCAGGGCATCTCCCAGCAGGAGCCACCCCGAGGGGACACTGAGCTCCTCCTGCCGTGGCAGGGTGGGCACCCAGGCGAGTGACGGTCCCACGGACACCTCCTGGAGCACGGCTGCTCCTCTGCTCCGTGGTTTTCCCTTCCCCACTTCTAGGGGAAGCGGTCCCTGCCTGTGGCAGGGCGGGTGGAATCACCCTGTCTTTAGGGTCCCCTCCAACCCAAGCACAAACTGCAGCTTCTCCTCATTCCCACATCTTCTGGAGTCAAAGCTGAGCTGCTCTGGTCCTCTCCATGACTCCATGGACCCCCCAGAGGTCCTCGTTCCCAGGTCCCAAAGGCCAGCCTGGAGCAGTGACACCTCTGCTGAACTTTCAGTGAGGTCCTGCCCAGCGCTGAGATGTCAAAACCCAGCAGAGCCGGGGCTGGCACAGCTGCTGGGAAGAATATCCTGGGGGAAAACTGCCCTGGCAAGGGT
This sequence comes from Dryoscopus gambensis, assembly GCA_013389985.1. Taxonomy (NCBI): domain Eukaryota; kingdom Metazoa; phylum Chordata; class Aves; order Passeriformes; family Malaconotidae; genus Dryoscopus; species Dryoscopus gambensis. The sequence goes on from WEIT01035335.1 coordinate 30,189, forward strand.
TTGGCCAGGAACCAGTGATGGTGTCGTGACCCCACGGGAAAACTGAGGTGTTTTTATGATTATTCCGCCACAGCTTAGGGGAGCTGGGTGCATTAACTCTGCCTGGTGGGGCGTCTCAGGCTGTTCCCCACAGGAGCTGTCCCTGCTCATCTCCCACACCATCCCAACAGCCCCAGTTCCCCAGTTTTTCCCCCTGTGTCCTGCTGGAAGGTGACAGGGCAGCGGTGGTGGCCTCCCCGCGGTCCCCAGGCACTGCCACGAGCCCACATGTGCTGTCCCGCGTCCCTCCGTGCCTCCCTCCGTCCATCTGCCTGATAAACCCCTGATGAACCTCCCAACGCTGCCTCTTCCCAAAGAATAAACCAGCCCTGGCCCAGGCGGTTAATATTTAACTGAATAAGGGCCATAAATATGGAAAATGGGACTTTTAATTAAATAAGCAGCTTTTAAAAGGGCCCTTGGGCCGAAGAGGCTTTTGTTTAAATATGATTGATTTGACACGTCCTTTCCCTCCCGCTTTCTCCCGCTCGCTCCCTCTCCTGCTCGGCGCAGGGATGGGAGGGAGGCTGCAGCACGGTCCTGCTGCAGGACCCTCCGCCTGCCTGTGCCCAGCCAGGCTGCTGCCCCCAAAAACCTGCCCACAGCCTCGGGCACACCGCTCTGGGGGAGTGGGAGCACTGGGACGGGCACCAAGCAAGGCCAGCTCACTCCAGCTCTTCCAATTTTAAGCTCTAAATGGGAGCTTCCCTGGCTGCTGAGCCTCCGTGGCCCACCACAGCTGGTGAATCCAGGGATGCTGGGGATACCCTGCACCCCCGGGCAGGACGTGGCCCCCATCACAGCACTCTGTGCTTTCCCCACGGTGGGTCCCCTACCGAGGTGATGGAAGGGAAACTGAGGCAGGGAGCAGGGAAAAACTGAGGGGAAGGGACTTCTCCCAGTGCTTTGGGGCTGGATTCACCCCCCCGAACCTCCTCACACACACGCAGACTCTGGGAGCACACACGGAGTAAAACCAAGTCGTAATAACTCTGCTGTTCCCTGACATTTGGGCAGCGCCTGCTGGAGCAAGCGGCACTAATGCCTCCCTCCTCACCCAGGCACGACGGCAGCAGGGGGTTCATGGCGTGCCAGGGGCACTGGGATGTTTCCAGACCTGGCAAAACCCCGGGGAGGTGCTGGGGTGCGGGTGGCCCTGCCCAGACCGGCAGTGCCACCCCCTGAGCAGGCTGGCCGATGGGGGTGACCCACTGCGTCCCCCTGGGAGCATCGTCAGGCCTGGCTCTGGGGGAAACAGGAGTGGGGGGAAGCCATGGCAGGCTGAAGGTCAGGAATCACTGGGAACAGATGGGAAAAGGACCACGGGACAGACCAGAGCGGCAGGGGAGGATGCAGTGCCCACCCCTGGCTCCAGCGGGGCACAGGGAAGCTGGGAAAGGGCACAAAGGATGTCCCCAGGACTGAACGGCCTCGGGCTGAGGGACCAAGAGAAGAGGCAGCCCAGTGAGGGTCGCTCCCAGCTGGTTCCTCCTGAGTGTTTCCCACCCGTGCTTCTCCCAGTCCGTCCCCACGGAGGGCCCAGGCCCAGGGCTGCCTTCCCTCGGCGCTGCCCTGGCAGGTTTCCGCTGAGAACTCTCAGTTCATTATCGCCACAAACAACTCGGGGCAAGCAAAGCATTCCCTGGGCCCAGACCTGTTGCTTTGATGGGATTTCATGAGTGAAGATCTGAAAATGAGGGGGGGAAAAAGGAAAGCCCTGATTTGGAAAAGAGCAGGTAAGGATTCAGATCATTCTGGGTATCTTTGGGTGTGAAAACGCCCAGCACGAGGTGCCCAGAGCCAGACTGTGCTGCTGAGGGACCTTGTCCCACAGAAACGTCACTGAAATCCCCTCAGGTGGGGTGGATCCAGTGCTTGAGGCTTCTCCCTGGGGCTGAGCGTCCTCAGTGGTGACACAGCTCAGGGATGTGTCCAAGTCTGCTCGCGCTGGGGTCCCCAGAGCTCTCTGGGACCAGTGTCCAGCAGGGCGGCCCAGGGAGAGCTGCTGGCACTGCTGGACACTCCCAGGCACCCTGGAGTGGCTCCAGTCCCTCGAGCCCCTCACTGAACTGTTTGTACTTCCCCTCTACAGCACCCAAGCACTGCCTGGACGCGTTGGTGATGAGCTGCCCCCTCCCAGGGCTCCTCTCCTCCAACCCTGCCCTGGCACCCCCGGTTTTGGGTGCCCATTCCCAGGCACTGCAGTGGCCTCATTTTTCTCCCTCTGGAATCTGGGCACGTCTCAGCCTTGGTGTGCAGCTTCTGAGCAGCAAAACCTCCACAAATCCTGGTGTTCCCCTTCATCCTTGGTGCTTAAACCTTCTCCCAGCCCTTCCCTCTGGGTGCCAGGGACATTTTTGGGAAGCAGCAGCTCGGGAGATGGAGCCTGGGGACAAACCTGGGCAGGGGTTTCCCAGCTCTGCTCATCTCCTGCTGGAGCCCCCTGAGGGTTTTAAGGTTTTCAATGCCTCAGCAATTTGAAAAGCAAATCCTAAACCTCTCTCAGCTTGCATCCAGCTAGAGATGGGAGAAATCCGTGGCCCACGGGCTGGAAAGGGTGTCCTGGATGTCCCTGAGCTGCTGAGTCCATCACAGGTGGCGTGGCTCCTTGCCTGGCGCTCAGCAGCATGAGGGGATCGCTCCGAGTCCCCCTGACCTCCAGGGACGCTGCGGGTGCTGCTGCCGAGGGCTCCCACCATCTCCCAGCCCAAACCCTGAGCCAGCTGGGCTGGAGTGCTCAGCCCTGACGGAATCAGCGGCATTTCCATGGATTCAGGCTCAAATTAACCTCAGTGAGAACACCAGCCTGGCCAGAGGCGCCGCGCAGGGGGCCTGGTGCCACCAGCAGACCCCAGCACGGGGCTGCTCCCGGGGGCTCGAGGCAAAAGGCAGAGCTCCTCCTGGCAGCACAGAGATAGAGATTTAGGTTTTTTTAAAGAAAAAAAGAAAGGGGGGAGGGGGGTACGAAAAGGCCCCGTGTTTGCAGCCAACACGTGTAATCTGTTGCAGCCCTTGTCAGACAAAACAGTTTTGCCGTAAGACAGCGATTCCCAGAGGGGAAAGGGGCGAAGTGAAAATACTTTATCAGCTGCCTACATATGTAAAGCAGTACCCTGGTTGAAAAGCAAAGCCTCTTTCCCTTTGAAAGCTGGGCAGGGAGAGACGGGAGGCGACTGCCTGGGAGCGGGGACAGAAGTGACACAGGCACAAAGCCCAGCGCAGCAAAGCCCGGGCCTCCCTCCTCAAACGCTCTTATCTCCCTATCGGCCCCAAAAAGCTACCTGGCTGCAGAGGAGGAACAAAGCCAAACAAAACCCAGCTGTGGCTCAGTTTGGCAAACTTAAAATAGGGTTTTTAATGTACAGGATGTGGTTTCTAATGTACAGAAATGGTTTAATTCAGACGTTAAGAGCGGGTTCTGCCGGAGTCCCCCGGTCAGCAGGGAAGTGTCCATTGCTCCAGGCCCCTCTTCCCCCAGGCTGGGCTGAGATGAAGGGAATCCTGCCTGGATTTAAGCAGTGATGCTCAGGAGCTGCCAGCAGACAAGGGTTTTCCTTCCTCTCTGAATTTAACGTTTGTTTCAAAGGCTGGGGATTCCGGGACCTGGACACACGGCATAAATCAGCCCTCGGGTCCACAGGACGAGTGGACTCTGCTGGCAACAAGTGGGCTGGCTCCTCATGGAGGCCTCTCCTGCTCCATCCACCAGCCAGAGACCTGAGAAGATGGGGAAAAAAATTAGTTCCATGTAGCAGCTCCCTCAGCAAGGCAGCGAGGGGCCATGAGCTGGGCTGGGGGGACACGGAGCTGGCACAGCCAGCGGGATGGAGAGCCCAGGAGGGGCTGAGATCCACGGATACGGACGCGCAGAGGCAGGAGGGAGGTAAGGAACGGGGTGGGAGAGGAAGGGGAGCAAAGAAGGGAAGAAAAAGGAGAAGAAAGGGCAGGGAAGCGGCGGTGGGGGGGAGAGGGAAGGAGCCCGCGCGTGCCCATCTGGGCGATGCATCACATTGAAATTGTCCCGCATTAAAAATTCACCAGCCAGTGAATTTTCAAGGGATTTGTAGTAATTAGATGACAAAATGCTGGCAAATCTCAGGCTTGCCAAAGATGTTACTCAGGGGTCAAAGACTCGACACTTTTGGCTGGGTAATTTGTAAGTGTCAATCACACTCAGCCATCAGAGGGAAAGGGGAGATCCAGCGGCTGAATCCTAACGAAGCCCAAGGCTCCTGCCGGCTGTGCCCCCTCCCACTGCCCCCCGGGCCTGCAGACCCCCAGTGACACCACACCGGGGTGATTCGGTTCCTCGTCTTTTAAATTAAACTCAGAAACGTCCCGGGTTTGGTTTTTCAGCACCGATCTGTGGCGGGAGGAGCTCCTGCTGTGCCCTGCAGCTGCCTGGGGGGATGTGTCTGTCCTGTTTATCCTGCTGGGGGCAGAAGGGGCTGGGACTCCCCCGGGGTGCTGCCTCTGCCACGGGGTTGGATTTGCTCCTGGGACAGTCCAGGATGGGACACTCCACGCCCCTGTTCCCGGGGCTGACACACGGGGCTGAGCTCGGCTGAAAAGGGAATTAAAGCAGCTCCTGCCCGCAGTCTGCCTGCTCCTGCCTCCCCAGCGGGTGTCACGGAGACTTTGGAGCCACCAGAGCCACCCCATGGGTTGTCTCTGCCTGTGCTGGCTCTGTTGAAAAGGCCAGGCTAATTTAGATCCAGCAGGACATTCCCAGCCCCGTGCTGAGCCCCAGCTCACCCCATACACCCACTCCGAGCCTGGGGGAGCAGAGAAATGAAAAGGTTTTCTACATCACCAGCTTAAAACCAGACCACAACAGGCAAAAAGTAATGCTTTGCCCAAAACACCAGGAGAGGTCCCTGCCCCAGCCAGGTGCGAAGGCTCCAGTGGGGGCTCGGCCTTGCTGAGGCTGAGGTTAAGCCTGGGCTTTGCTGCCAGGCTTTGGGGGCCGAGGACGGCTCTGAGGGGATGGCTGCCTACCCCAGATCTCTCCTGGGGAGATTCCTGCCTTTTGTGGTGTGGTTTCTAAGCTGATGAAGTAGAAAAGCTCTGGACTTCTCAGGGGGAAGGCTCCAAAAAGATCTGGGGTCACCACGTGGGAGAGGCAGGAGCCTGCTTTTCCCTCCACCTCTCAGCTTACAAAGCTGTCCTTGTTACCCCTGCTGAACCCCAGCTCCAGTTTTGGGCTGTGGGGGATGATTAAAGCTGTGGGGAAGGGATGCGGAGGTGCCACCCATCAGCTCTGGGGTGCTGAGGCATCAGGCAGCACCCATCACACCCCAAGGGAAAGCACGGCACATCCCAAACCCACTTCCCACCTCAAGAAGCCAAGTCACAGGGAAAAGGAAGCTGAAGGAGGTTTGTTTGCTCCATCCCTCCCAGTGTGCTGAGTTTTGTGAGTGTCCCTAATCCAGTGGTGCAGGGAGGGGAGGGAAAGGAGGGAAATCGCCTCTGGACAGAGCTGCTGTGGTTTGGTTGAATCCAGAGCCATTCCTTGCTGCAGGACAGCAGGACTGGGAGAGCTGGCAAGGGAGCCAAGCAGCAGCGTGGTGCTCTCCAGCTGCCCCGCAGAGGGGAGCTCAGGGGACTGGGAACGTGGCCAGAGGCTCCTCCTCAATTTCAGAAGTCAGTTTGCAGCTGCAAGCACCTCGCAGGGGAAGCCTTCCCCCACCATCAGCTGCACTTCCAGCTCCTGCTCAATGCATTTGAACAGCCCAGACCACGGGCTGAGGTCTGCAGAGGGGTTTTTCCACGGTTTCCTTCATGTCCCCTTGACCTAGCAGGGCCTTCAGGAGGAACCTGCTGGAGGATCATTTGCTGGGAAGCAGCAGGGAAGGGCTCTGCCTGCCACTGCTCTGTGCAGTGCTGGGCACTCGGGAGCCATTCCCTGCTCACAGGGGTGTCCATGGGATGTTTCCTCCCCGGCAGATGCAGCCCCAAGCCCCACCCCACTGCACCTGAGCACAGCTCCCACCGCCGCCCCGCTCACTCCTGCAGGAGAAAATTAACCAGAAAACGCCAAATTTTAGTAGAGTCAGCGCGAAGAAAACCTTTCCCCCTCCCCAGCTCACCTCTCCTGACACACACCACAGCCCTCATCACCCTCCCACTCTATCCCAGCAGCTTTGCTAAACCCTGAGCTGGGGATGATGTCACACGTGGGGCTGGTGACGCTGGCTCTGTACCCCCCTGGTCCACACTCATGCCCATCAGCCCAACATGGTCCTGGGGCTGGAACAGAGAGACAAACCTAATTACGTGGCACTAATTATGGCCTGTAGAACGTAGGGACTGTGCTCCTGCAGGTCCCAGGGAATGTGAGACCCTCCCTTCTCCAGGGTCTTTCCCATCTCCCTGCTCCCGTGCTGGCATCAGTTCCCGCTGTCACCGGTTCAGGTCACACGGTGCACACCCCTCAGCCAACGCCTGCTCCAGCTCTGTCTCCCTTCCCGGCTCCAGTTTGGGGTGACAGCCTCCCTTATTAGCCAATTTGGATCCCTATTTACTGTGAATTACTGAGCCTGATTATTATTCATGGCTGGCGAAGGCTGAGCTCTCAAGCCCGGCCATGCAAAGATTTCTCTTCCTCTCCAATGCACATATTTAGGGAAAACAGGAGGCAGAGTGCCTCAGCCAGGGAAGCTGCATGCTGCCTCTTCCTTCTCCTGCTGAAGAAGGTGCTGGTGGGTGCTGGAATGTGCTGGTGGGTGCTGGAATGTGGTGCCAAACACCGGTGGTGCTGTGACCCGGGGTAAAGTCCAGATGTGTCGGAATATTGGTCCCTTCCAACTCAGCTCCTTCTGGGATTCCCTGATTGAGGAGAAGCTCCCCAGATCTCCCAGCCAACATCCAAGCCAACTCTCTCAATTTGCATTTGCAAATTCTGCCCCAAGTCCAACCTGGACCTCCCTCTGGAGATTCCAGAGCCCCTGGAGCCAGCAGCAGGCAGGACACAGGGATCCTGCAGCCCTGGCAAAGGGTGCGTGAGCGGCACTCGCGGCGCTTGCCTGGCCCTTCAGTGCTTCCCACACCTCACTCCATGGGACATTCCAAGCAAGATGGGACTAAAGGGATGAGAAGAGCTGGAATTCCTGACCTGTAGGCAGGAGCAGTGCAGTGGTGATGAAAAGAAACCACCAAGAGCTCAGAGATGCTGCCTGCCTGTCCCTGCCAGCGCTCCTGCCTCCTCCCCTGGGACAGGGAGGAAAACACAGATTGGCCAGGAGTTTTCTAGAGGGAATGAGTCCCTTGGGGCACTCACAGGGCACTGTGGCTCAGCAGAGGGGCTGGCAGTGCCCGGCAAACCAGGCTCCCTGGAGATCCCCCGTGCCTCGCCTTGCTTTGCCGGCTGTCCCTGTATGGAGATGAAAGCCGGCACAGGCCTCTGGCAACAGGCAGCACTGAGGGAGAGCCGCATCAAAGCCCCTTAACCCTCCCATTCGGTGAAAAAGCTGCATTTGAATAATATCCTAATCCAATTGCAGAGCTGGCCCTGGGGAGGGGGATCTGGAGGGTGCCTGGGGAGCAGCTGCAGCCGCCGAGCTCCAGCTCTGGTCCGGCTCGCCGGGGTCTCAGCCTGGATGGAGCTGTCACAGCCTGACAGAAACCCAGCGACAGAGGGCTCCAGCCTGGGCTCTGCACACCCCACAGGGACCCTGCGCCGTGCCCCAGCAGGCAGAACCGAGTGTGAGCCACTGGGCTCAGCTCTCTGGTGGGGAGAGCAGGAGCTGAGTGCAGCCCAGAGACCCCAGAGCCCAGCCAGGGTGGTACCCCAGCTCTCATCTGCAGGGCCAGGGCTGGTGAGTGACTCAGGCTTGGAGCTGCTCATCCTCTCTGCCACCAGCACAGCCTGGGGACAGCACCCTCCCCCCCTGAAAGGGACACCCAGATGAGCATCACCCCCTCCCCGTGCCCAGCTCTGCCCAGGGCAGCTGAGGGGTGACAGGCACACACGGTGACACCAACCCTGGGGTGTCAAGAGCCAGCAAACGAGGGGGACAGGGCTGCAGCTGATCCCAGCCTGGTTACAACAATCAGTGTGCAGTCACAGTACGGGCAAAGCCTTCCTGAGTAACAGAAAAGAAACTCTTCCCCTCCCAAACCAAACCAGAGCATTGCTCAGCACTGCTGAGGATTGGGGGAGCTCCCAGCTTCAGCTCCGTGCACAGGTAAGAGTTTGCATTATTTTATCATTAGGATTGTTTCAGATTGGGGGGGAAAAAAAGAAGCAGGCAGTGGGGAGTGCTGAATTTCTGCGGAGCTGCTTAAGTGATCGTTTTAATTCAGGGTAATTAGCAAGTGTGTGCTTGTTGTCAGAGAATTCCTGCTGTAATTTTAGGGGTGCAACGTGTGGGACTCTCAATATGTAACCAAGAAGTGGAGCAGGAATTAACTCCAACTGTTCTCCAGAGCTGGGATCAGCACTTCCATAATTAATGTCCAGGCACACATATATCTGTATACACATACGCAGCTCCCCCCCGCTCACATCAAACAGATTTCCTTGATACCAAATTGCCTGAAAAATTAACCAATGTCAAACTGCTCCACAAGATAAGTATCATTAAGGGAAAAAGAAAATCTTCATTATGTTTGAAGGTATAGGGTGAAGAAAAAACCCCTCATGAATGTTTCCAGCCTGTTCTCAGCACAGGAAATAACATGTTTTAAAACATATCAAAGGGTTAAATTAATTTTCATTAAAATTTAAATTTGAGAAGGCTCCCTCTCTTCTTTCCTCCCTCCTCCCCCTTTGAACGTTTGACTGGCAACCATTTCATATTTCAATCTCGGCAGAACAAATTGAATTAGATGTTGAAACCAAACTCTGCTCTGTTCTCTAAAGCCTACATGCTCTGCTTGTGCTAATCCTTTTCGTCGCCGCTGCAGACCTCAGAGACACTCAGCAAGAAACCTGCCCTGCCACAAAAGACAATGAAGGGAAAGAGGGGAAAAAAAAAAAAACAACAGGAAAAAAAAACTCCACAGGAAAATCCAAGCCCAACCTGCAGCGCTGCAGAGCTTTGCTGAAATCACGAGCTGGGCGATGCTGGAGGGGACCCTGCCCAGCTGCTCCGTCCCCTGGGCTGGTGCTGCACAGCCAGGGTGGTGAAACAGCCCCGCTCAATCGGAATTTAACTGAGCCGAGGCCGAAGCTGCCCCGCAGTGACCCCTGGTGCTGAGCCGTGCCAGCGGTGGGGCGGGAGGTGACGGCAGCGGGGAGCGGGGCTGGGAATGCCGCTCACCAATGCCAGGCCAAAAAAGGGGAATGAAACTCATCGCCACTTCAGGTGACACTGCCACCCCCTCTGGCAGCGCTGCTTCCACACCCGTGCCTCAGTTTCCCCACCTGCTGCAGGGCTGGTGCTGCTCTACAGGACGAGGGTTTCACACCACAGCCCTGCGCCATCCCAAAGGGGTATCCCCCAATTCTGCCCCCCGAGCCAGCATTCCCAGGTCCCGGCAGGAGTGGCTGGTGTGGGGTCTGGGAAGCCTCTCTGAGGCAGCAGCAGGGCTCTGGAGCTGCAGCAGTTTGGGGCACCAGCAAGGGGTGCCACAGCTCCCCAGGCTCAGCCTGCTCCAGGGACTGCAGCCAGGGCTGTGCAGGCTCAGGCCTATCAGCGCTGAGCCCTGTTTTGGGGAATTGGGCAGAAAAGCTGGGACAGACACGTCTGTGAGCACAGGGCTGGGCTCTGAGCAGCACCGTGGGCCCCGTCCCTGCCGCAGGCCGGAGAAGGGGTTCAGAGCACACGCACCCGGGGGCACCCCTGAATCAGAGCTGCTCCAAAGGGACCGACGTGATGCCAAAGCCCCGGCACTGCACGGAGCAGGCAGGGATGGTTTAACCCAGCTCAGACGCTGTGGGTGGTGAACAGGATTCCTGTCGGACATCCAGGGTTCCCACCGTGGCCACAAACACACACAAGGGACACCACGAGCCCGTCTCACCTCTCTGGAACCTGCACAGGGTGAGCTCGGGGCTCTCAAAAAGATGTGAGGGGCTGCCAGGACTGGAGGGTTTGACCTCAGGGAGCCATTTCATCCTGGCTCCCTCCTGCCATCCAGTGTTTTCCAGCCTTGCGATGCCACTCCAAGGCACACCAAGGAGGAGCGATGGCAGCCAGGACTCACAGACCCTGGGCTGTGGTGCCTTTGGAGGGAGAGAAGGCGTGGAGATTTTGGTGCTGGCAGGGAAAAGGCCTTTGCCAAACTCTCCGTGACGTGGTGGCAGCCGCAGGGTGGTGTCCGAACGGGGACTCTGATTTTCTGGCAGCCCAGCTGCTGTCCCCCAGCCACAGGGAGGGACAGTTCACACCCTGGCAGCGATTCCTGCCCTCCCTCATGGGGATGCCAGCAGCCAGGGGAGCTCACAGAGCACACCCAGGGCATGCCCTCACCTCAGCATGGGGCCCAAACCGAGCCCAAATCTGGGCTGGAACCCCTGGGACCACAGCCATGAGCCTCTGGGTGACAGGGGGGAAAGGCAAAGGGTGGGATCCCTGCTTGGAGGCTGCTGAGCATTTGGAATTCCACCGTCTCCTGTCCCTGGTGCTACCGACCCTGCAGCAAGCCAGGACATCGTGACCTTTAGGGACTGCTGTGCCCAGCCCGGCCCCACTGCCCCAGGACCCACCTCACCAGACCCGAGGCAGCTGTTAGATGTCCTCTTCTTTGTTATTTTCCTCCTCTTCCAGGTGCTCCATGATTTCATTCAAAACCTCCGATCGTTTTTTCTTCTTTGGGGAGTCTGTCCAGGCCCAGGTGGGAGCGAAGAGGGGAAGAAGAAAAGCAAAAATCACAATCTGGACCCACAAACAACCACCTGGGAGGGGCTGAGGGGGCTGGAGGCAGTGGGACACCCTTCTAGGTGAAGGTATCATCGACTTCTCCTCCCCAGCCAGGTCCTGGCAGGAGCTGGGATTCCAACACCTCCCACCCGTGCTTTAGTTTGGGAGCGAACAGCACCCAAACAGGTGGTGGGGATGCCAACCCTTCCTGCTGACCCCAATTCACCGTGGAATTCACAACTTCCCTGTGGAATAGCGGCCGCAGGACTAACCAGGGGTTAGACACAGCCCCACCAACATCCTCACTGAGACCACCCCATTGCAGCAGCCCTGTCCTCATCCCTCACCTCGGGGGGGTGATGTCCCTGCTCTGGGCCTCCTGCCCCACACCATGGCACCGCCCTGTGACTCCCGTGGGAGAACACAGCACCACGCACACATCCTTCCCAGGGGGTGCAGGACAGGGGGGAACCCTGGCAGCACCTGATCCCAGCCTGGCACCGGGGTGACAAAGCCGTTTGGTCCCCGCTCTGAGGCTGACACCCTCCTCTTCCACGCTGGGCAGGCAGTGCCCTCCCGGCAGGAGCCGTGGCACAGCCCCCTCTCCCCACCTCAGCTCTCCAGCTTGCCCGCAGCACATGGAGAACAGCTGTTTAAATCCTGCTTTCAGACATCAAAAGCCTCGCTGGGTTTCTCAAACAAACAAACATACCATAGGACTAAAGAAAAGGTGTAAAATAAATAAATGGAACAAGCTGTGCATTTTCTTTTAGTATTACAGCTGCTGCGGGAGATAAACAACAAGTAAATGTCACAAAACATCAATACAGAAGAAATTAACCTGACAAAAGCTCACATCCCCCCACCTCCACCTCCCCCCAACTCCCAACAATTTTGCATTTCTGGAGTTCCCATGTAATGATTTTATTTTTCAATTAATTCCTTGACAGCGAGCCAGAACCTGCCTCCCTTCTCCCTGGGGGCTGTGGGGATGCGCAGGGGGATGAGGGTGCTGCAGGACCCCGCTGCCCTCCCAGCACCCACCCCACGGAGCTCAGGGGAGCCGAGGGGGACACACGGTGCCACCCCAAGACCCTCCAGCAGCTCTTCCCAGCTCAGTCGCCCAAAGGCACCAGGGATAACCCACCCTGGAGGAAGGTGCCAGCTCAGCAGTTCCCTTCTCCTCCACTCTGCTCCCAGCTCTCCTGCTTTGGAATGGCATCAAACGTGGTCTCATCTCCCGAATTCACTGTAGGAACTGTGTCCTGTACCCGCCCCCCCTTCCCAACCAGACCCTGGCAGGCCCCACACGGAGATCCCGCAAGGATAAGGCCCCACAGCAGAGGAAGAGCTGGATATGGGCCGCTGGGTGCACGGGGGGCAGCCCTCAGCAGTGTGGGACCTGCCAGGGTGCGGGCAGGGGGCTGCCAGGGAAAATCCCCCCACTGCACCCCCAGATTCGCCAGCTCGGCCACGGGGGGCACCGGGAGCATCCCCCTCTTGTCTGACAAGGGGAAAATGAAAACCCAGGAGGGTGGGGAAGCGAATTGGTTCGACTTCCGTTCTGCTGCTCCAAGCTGGTTAAGGTTTGCCCGCTAACGATCCCATTTGCTTCCTTTAAACAATGGGCAAAGCCGGCGGGGGTGGGCCGGGAGGGGGATTACCACGGGATTAGAACGTGGCAGGGTTGCGGATGCCACGCTAATCCTGCAGGGTTTTACTCTCCGGCTCCGGCATGTGTTTGCATTAGTTACAGATGCTCTCGGAAAAAAAATAATAAAAAAAAAAAAATAGGAAAGGAGAAAGGAGAAAAAAGGGAGGCCGGGGGCTGGGAGGTGAGGGAGAAGGAACCCGGGGGGTCTGCGGCCAAACCAGGAGCGATGTGACAAAGGTGATGGCGGCAGGGAAGACGTTCCCACCCCGCCAGGAGGATCAGGTCCGTGCCTTCCCCGGTAAACCCTCTGCTTCCAGCAACAACTGTAAATAACCAGGGATGAGCCACGGCGGGGCTCGGCTGCTCCACAACCACCCACAGCCCCTCACAGCCGAGCCCCCTCCTCACACACATCCCTCATGCCCCCCCTATAAAAACCCCCCCCCACAAGCCGTTCCTTCCCCTCGCGGCGTGGCGAAATTCCCCATCTGTCAATTTAAGGCTTTGATCGATGGCGAGGAGCAGGACGGGCAGCCCGGCACAGCTGGCTGCCCACGTTAGGCCTGGCAGGAGCGCGGGCCCCGCGGAGCGCACGGACGCGGGTCGATGGCAATTTAGCGGGATTGGGAGCAGCGCCCGCCCCGCACGGCCCCGCGCNGCTCGCCGCTCCTCCGGCATGGAGCCACTCTGGCCGCCCGGCCTGGCTGGACAGGGAGAGCGGCTGTTCCCACACCTGGCACAGGGCACAGATCCACGGCTGCCCCCGCGCCAGGGCTGGCAAACCCAGCTGCTGGGCAGCGGGATCCCTCGGTCACGGGGCCAGAACAGCCGCCCTGCTGGTTTCAATGGCATCGGCCATCCTGGTTTGCCAAAGGGAGGGTCCCCTGCCCGAGCCGGGGCCGAGATGCTGCTGCTGGCAGGGTTTGTCACCTGTCCCCACCCTGCTGTGGCATTTGCCACCACGCTGCTCCAGGTTAGGGGCTGCACTAGAGGCTCCAGGGACAACTGCTGGCCAACCTTTCCCTGGCTCCTCCTTCCCATTTTAATGCCACTAAATTTATCCACAGCAGCATCAAAGCCTCCCCTGTCCCTGGCCAAGCTCTCGGGCTCTGCAGCCACCTTGCAGCAGTGCGTCCCCCACATGAAAAGTGGGGCGCAAACAAAACTCAAAGTGGCTTTTTTGTTCTAATATAAGACCCTCCTGCCCCAGGATGAAGAGCAGACACTCTCAGAAATGAGCAAAAAGCCTTAAACCTCGCCCAGACTGTGCTGGGAGCCAGCCAGGAGTGCAGGGCTGAGGTCCCAGGGCTCAGGGCTGGGCTGTGGCTTTACTCCTGATAGAATTACTGCAACCACCCGTGGCAGTCAGTGACCACTCCTGGGCTCCTCACTTTCTCCTGGAACATTACAAAGCCTCAGAACAAGCCATAAAGAATGACCTGAAAACTACACAAAATGGGAAGGAAGCCTATTCCATTTTATTGCATCTATTAGACCTATTGAAAAGATGGCTCAGAAGTGGCTTGATTGCCATGACAAATGCCTGCATGGAGAAAAGATTTGGGAGACCAGACCTCTCCTTCACAAATAACAGCGGAGACCTGGAACTGGGAGCCCAATCTCTCCAAATGGTCTCTGGAAATAAGGTGCATAATTGTGGCAGAGAGCACTCAGTGGCAGGACATGTCTGTCACAGCCCAGGTCGGGACTTGGAAATACTGTGACAAAGACAATGGGGCTGGCACTGGGGCTGGGGACACCACAGACCTCGGTCTTGATTGTTTCCTGAGCCTTGAAGATCCCAAATTATCTTTTCTTTCCCATTCCCAGCTCGCTCCCCAGAGGGGCCCGGCCACTGTGGCCTGCAAAGCTGTGGGAAGACTCTCACAGTTCACCCACCCTGTGCTGGGAGAGGAGAACTCACGGGACATCCACAAACAGCACCGGGATGTCTGAGCTGCTCCTGTGCCTTGTGGGGAGAGGAGGAGACTGGGGAAAATGGGTGTCAGTAGGAAAAAGCCTGGTTTCTGGTCTGTGTCACCAGCGAGAAGAGATGCTTGGACCCAGCCCGGCTGTTGGGTCCTGTGTGTGCTCTGCATCCTCTCCATCCCTGCTCCATGTGGGAAAACCAGCCCCCAGCTACGCCAGGGAGGAAACCTGGAGGAGCACCCCCCTTCCAGGGGCTGGAGGCAGAGTGCTGGCAGCCCTTTTTCCCCTCTTTATCACTGTCACCCTCTGCACACCCACAGAGGGACGGGGGGCAGCTCCCCCCTCACCTCGGAGCCACATTCCTGCGAGCAAGCATGACTGCAGCGCTGGGTTCTGGGTGGGCACATCCCCCCTCAGCCCTGCCACCACCCAGCTGCAGCCTCCCCAGCCTGCAACAACCAGCCCTGTGCTATTTCAGGAACATGAGGATCACTGCATCAGTCAGGATCACTGAATAACTGGGATGTGCTGCTCTTCCCTCACCAGGGATGTGCAGCCCCACAGCTGCTCCTGCCAAAGCCCCGGGCCACGGGTGTGTGCTGATGGAGAGGGGAAGCTGCCAGGGGATGCAGGAGGAAGAGCATTGATCTCCAGCTTAGCCCTGCAGCCCAGGGGAGCCCTTCCTACATAAATATTTGCCAAGCAATGCATTTGTGCCTGTCGATGGCTGTCGATAGGAGCCTGCAGTGCTGTCATCTGCAGAGCTGTCACTCCCAGCAGCCCGAGCCAAGTAGCTCCTTCTGCAACCCAAGCCATCACCACACGATTTTTCCTTCTGAACCCCTGTGCCTGTCCCCAGCTCAGGAGCACCCAGGGGAGGGAGCCGAGGCGCTGCGGGTGGCAGGTGGCACCCGCGGAGTTATCACAGGCGGAGCCGTCAGACAAAGCCCTGGCCTGGATGCCTCCTGCCTCCCTGCACGCTCAGGCTCCAGCAGGTACCGGGCAGCCCACGGCGCGTGCCAGGAGGGGCAGTACCAGGCGGGGCAGTACCAGGCAGGGCAGCGCCAGGCAGGGCAGCGCCAGGCAGGGCAGCACCAGGTAGGGCAGTGCCAGGCGGGGCAGTACCAGGCGGGGCAGTGCCAGGAGGGGCAGCACCAGGCGGGGCAGTACCAGGCGGGGCAGTGCCAGGAGAGGCAGTGCCAGGAGGGGCAGTGCCAGGAGAGGCAGTACCAGGAGGGGCAGTGCCAGGAGGGGCAGCGCCAGGCGGGGCAGCGCCAGGCGGGGCAGTACCAGGCGGGGCAGCACCAGGCGGGGCAGTACCAGGAGGGGCAGCACCAGGCGGGGCAGTGCCAGGCAGGCAGGGGGCCAGGGCAGCGGGAGTTACCGTGGAAGTGCTCAGCGGTCCTGCGGCGCAGGGCCTCCAGCGTCTCCTCTGTGTCTGCCCACTCCAGCACCAGCCTGCGGCCGTACAGGTGAGTGCTGTGGCACAGGGCATCAAAGGCTTTCTGCAGGATTAAAAGAGGAAAAAAAAAATTTGAAGGAGAAAATAAGAACAGGCTCACAGGAGGAATGGCAAAAACTTCCCTCCCTCTGCCCTGGAGCGGAAAGGCCACCGGAGAACATCCCGCTCTGAGTGCTCTGCTCTGATGGGGCAGGATCCATCTCCATCAGAGGCTTTGACTCGGTCATTTATCTTCTCTGTACTTGCAGCAGAGCAAATTCCCATCACCCTTCCTGCAGGCTGCTGCTCACGGGGGAGCGGCTGGAATCCAGCACAGGATGGGACCACCCTGAGCTGGGAAAGCTGCAGCCTCTGGAGCCTTGGGGCAGCACTGGGTGGGCCAACAGCAAACCAGGACCCTCATGGGCAGCCTCACAACTCTCTAGCACCCTGTTCCCTGCTGGAACACAGGAAAGCACAGCTCAGGTGTGAGAGAGAAGCTCCTCCCTGCTCTGGAAGCAAGCTGGAAAACTGCCTTCTTCCTGCCAGCCATTTGGTGACTTGGCCATGGTGGCAGCAAACGTGGCAGAGCAGAAGCCACCCCAGAAGTCCTCTGCTCTTTGTGCCTGCGGTGGTTTGCTCTGATACAGAAATCCAGGTTTCCTCGTGTCAGATCCTATTTGATAACACCCACACAGCTGTAATCTCTGCGTGATGTTGAATACAACCAGCCAGCCAGCCCAGAGCTCAGGTGGCTTTCTCTGTCTGCAGGCAGCCAGCAGAGACACCCAGAAAACAGTGGCTCAGTCCAGGCAAGCTTGATTTTGTCTTTATTTCCCACAGAATTTCAAGGAAATTCAGGACTGAGCCCACAGCGCCAATACACAAACACGCTGGCCAAAGACGTGTACCCCCAGGGGCCCCCAAAGTGCTCCACAGGAAAGGCTGGCACAGGAGGAGAGAAATGCCCAAAATGCTCTTTAAAAACCCCAGCTAAAGGCTGGGATCAGCTCAAATGCCACATCTCTGGGCAGAGGGGCTTTGCTGCCCACAGCTGCTCCTCAGGACCCTCCTTGAGCTTCTGGGCCATGAAACTCATAAAACCCCCTCCATTTCAGTAACCAGCACCCAGCAACCCGAGCATTCCTCTCCTCCCAAAGTCCTGTCACTCATATAACCCTCATGTGCTATAAAACAGGTGAGGAGCACCAGCTCCCCCTGCTCCACAGCCTGGGTGAAATCCCCATTATCCCACCACCCCCAGCTCCCAGGGTGATCCCGGCAGGGCAGGGTGCCCCCTTTTCCAGGGGCACATTCCTCCTGGAAGAGCTGCAAGCTCCAGCTGTTTTTATTTGCTGCTGCTGTGCTCCCAATTAGCAGAGCAATGTGTTGGCTTAAACAAACACTCGGCGGGAGGGAGTTGTGAGGGCTGTTTGCGTTGGCACCAGGAGCCTCTTCCAAAGCCTGGCACACAACCCACGCTCTAAACCCGCTGCATTTCCTTTGTTAATTCCTGGTTTTGACTTTCTCCTTCCCACAGCACAAGGAAGAGGAAGGTTGGGTGAGAGCACACAGCCCGTCCGTGCTCCACAGGTCACAGAGGAGGGCAGACCACGATGAACGTGGCACTTGGTGGGCTCTGCTCCTCTGAGCCACTTCTCTGCCACCTCCTCCTCCTCCTCCTTGCAGGATTGCCACCCTCTGGTTTTGCTGGCAGCCTTGGGAAAGGTCGTGGAGCAACAGTGGGGACAGATGCTACCATCAAGTTGTGTTACGTGCAAGAAACCCGCTGGGTGAGACACATCTGCCACCAGCCTGGTGACACGGGCCCTTCCTGGCCAAACGCGTCCCCAAAAGGAGCTGGTTTGCACCCAGGATGAAGGAGAGCTCTGGCCTGTACTGGGATCTCTGCTCCCTGTCTTCCAGATGGGCTTCAGGAGCTGGGAATGCAGAAGAGAAGCTGCACATTTCAGGGACAAACACACGGATGTCACTTCTTTGGAAATGAGCAAAAAGACAAAATGTAGCTCTTCTCAGCTCTGACAGGAATTAAGACTTTTTCAGGGGGAAAAAAAAAAAGAGAAACCACTGATGATTTAAAAGACAAAGGGATGAAGGGCAGAAATGCCATCCCCATACATCCACACTGCTGGAAATCTTCCAGAAGAGGGGGAAATCTGCCACTGCTGCTATTCCAAATGAGAAGATAGGTAGGGAAAAAATATATTTTAATTAGGTGACAAGTGTGAAATGAGGAGAAGCAGGCTGGCTTTCACAGGAAGCAGGAGCTATTTTTGGGGTGCAGCTCCTCTACCTGAGCATGTGCCTTCCCAGAACACCTCTTCAGAGGAACAAAGGGGCCACAGGTTTGTGGAGTTGTATCCAAATGAGGGACAAAGGGAGGTGTGGTGTCTGCCCATCCAAGAGGGAGACTCCCCACAAAAGACCTCTAATTCCCAGGGCTTCACATCCTCCTACATCTTTAAGGGGCCACAAAAGGCTCCTTTTTAAATGCCCAAACCCGACTTTGATGGAGCTGCTGCATTTGGTAACACAGCCTCTGCCAGGCCACACCGAAGCCTGAAGATCCCTGGCAAACCTTCTCCTGGGCTCCATTTGCCTTCCATGTGCTTTAGGGGTTGCATGAAAACCCTGTGGACTTCTCCTCCTTGAGAATAGAGTGTGAGCATGCTTAAAAATGCCATTTCTGAGCATTTTTTGCAAAGTTTGGTTCAAGCTTAATGCTACGGCCCAGCGTGGTGGGAAAAAGCGTGGAGAGGAAAGGGAACAGCAGCTTAAAAACGTCTGTGGGATTCAGAAAGGGAATGTCCAAGTGAAGAGGTGGCTGATAAACGCCCATGAAGGCCAGGCTGCTGGGATGAGGCAGCCAGAGCTCTGGAGCAGGGCCTGCTGAACGGGGGCAGAGACTGGACCGCGGCGTCTGTCACCCCCAGGTGTGCCAGCTCCGGCCCCGGGCGCTGCACTCATCTGAGGACAGTGCTGCTCTGCCTCCACATTCCCCCCTGCCCTATTAAATACTCAAGCCAAAGAGCCTCCAGGCTGGAATCATTAGAGGGACAAAGGGTCAACAACATTAGGAGATTGATAAATATCCCTCCCTCGCAAGAGCCAGTCCCAGCTGAGGACGCTCTCCGCAATGCCAGCTGCACGCAAGGATTTTTCCTTCTGTGTGTGTGCGTTTTGAAAGCGCCGGCTGCCTCTCCCAAATGGGCAATTTCTATTTGGAGACCAGATGTATTTTTATATCAACAGGGGAGAAAAGTGGGAACTCGGCTTCCAGTTAATAGTTCAAAAATAAAAACAATTCCGCAACGATTCTGCACAGGGAACGTCAGCAAATGGTGAGTGCTTCCTTAACTGGAGTTAATTTGGTATTGCCGGCGCATCAGAGATCCAGGGGGGGCTGAGAAGATCAAACCAAGCCTGATGGGGCAGATCTGCAGGCACAGCCTCGGGAAGATGGGAGGGGGAGCCCCCCATCTCTGTGCTGGCTGTGGAAAATCTCCATGCGCGCTCCCACAGCAGCCGTGGTTGTTCAGAGAAAAAGACAAACACGGGAGGTCACAGGCTTTAAATGCCCAACAAAGCCAGCCTAACTATTCTATTACAAACCCATCATGTTTTATAAGATGCTTATAAGCAATTTCCAGATTACCACTCTGAGCAAAAGCGTCACTGCCAGTCAGAGCTATTCAGCTCAGAGGTCTTCAGGCCCACTCCCCTCCTCTCTCATTTCACTCAGCAATAAACTCTAAGCCAATTATGAGCGTGTTTACAATATTCAGGATCCTATTCATCAATACACCGTGCATCCTTTTCCAGACGGCCAGTGGAGTGTACTTGATGTGCCACTTGTGAGACAATTAAATCCCTCAAAGAGATGAGGGTGGAAAAAAACGATGAAGAAGGAAGAAGAGCTGCTTTGCTGGGAAAGAAGAAAACCCCGCTGAGAGCTCTTCCACAGGGCAGCTCTCTCCCTGCACACTCCCCTCCACGAGCTGTGGGAGCAATGCCCTGATCCAGAGCCCTGCCTGGCTCTCTCCCCTCACGGGGTGGGCTCCTGTCACTGAGATTCCCATTTGTCCAGTGCAGCTGGAATCAGCTGAGCCCCTGAGGGGATTGAAAGGGATAGGAGGCAAACACTGAGCCTGTGCCTGTTTCCCCTAGAAAGCAGCAGAAAAGTGGGTGCTGCCTCCCACAGCTGGTATTGCTGCTACCCCACAGCCGGTGACAGGGGCTCCCCTTTCCATTAACACCCTAAAGTTTCCCTGGGAAAAGGTTACTTCAAACCCCAGGAACAAAGCCTGAACGACCGTGGAGTGAAGCAGAGGTGAAAGCAAAGCTGCTTTGAGCAGAGGAACAAACTTTTTTGCTCGGG
Organism: Dryoscopus gambensis; assembly: GCA_013389985.1. Classification (NCBI taxonomy): domain Eukaryota; kingdom Metazoa; phylum Chordata; class Aves; order Passeriformes; family Malaconotidae; genus Dryoscopus; species Dryoscopus gambensis. The sequence goes on from WEIT01035335.1 coordinate 50,456, forward strand.
CACAGCTCGAGGTACAGGGAGAGGAACCAGGCTCCTGGGGGGATCCCTGCACCACCCGCTGACTCCCAAGAGGAGGCGGGAAGCTGAGAGAGGGAAGTTTGAATTAGGCTCAATAGGGGACTAACAAAGAAACTCCATGTAGTGTGTTGTACAGGAGGTCAGGCTGGAAGGGATGATCTAATAGTCCCTTGTGATCCTGGATCAATGAACGCTGTCTAAAAACATAAACACAGGCTCTGGCTGGCTCGCCCTCCTCTCTCCTTCATCTCCGCTCACAGTCTCGAAAATCTGGAGTTTGGGGGGGTCGTGTGGTGCCTTCTCTTCAGCAATAACATCCCGTGGGCTGTGCTTACAGGCACTCCCTTCCAGACCCTGCACAAACCCCCAGGAAGCAGCAGCAGGATGGAATCCACCCTTCCCCAGAACCTCTGGCAAAGGGTAAGAGCAGGATACCATCAGGCTGCAATCCCCTTACTTCTGCTAAAAGCATGGAGGCTAAATATTCAGGAAAGCATCCAAAAAATAAATGAACTGGGCCAATTCATAGCTACTGATGCTCTGGGTAAGGCTGCTCCCAGCGGGCTCTCAAAACACACAGAAGAACGAGCCTTGCACAGGTTACAAACCAGGACACAGCCACAATATCCAAAACTGCCCTAAAATCAAGGCGGCGGTGGAGGTGGGACACGTGCAGAGGTTTCCTGATGTGTTAATGTTGGGTCAAAACCATCCTGTCTCACCTTGCTGCTGACAAACCTGAAAAATAAGCTCCTCTCCTTCTGTATTACAAGAAGTCTGAGTTATTTTATCAGTTGCACCGAAATGATCCCCATTATGGCTTGGGTGGTGGGTTTTGTTGCTGCCCACACAGGGTTTCAGCCTGAGTGCAGCTTTCCTGGGGAACGGTACCAGCCCCAAATCGGGGGGACAGAGCCCCCTTCCCCAGCTGGCTGGGGCAGTGCCAGGGGGGCAGGAGCACAGCTCACCTTGGCATCCTGCTTGGTGACGAAATCCACGAAGCCAAAGCCCCGGTGGGATCCCGTTCCTGCCATTTTCTTGGGCAGCCGGACAGTCTTGAGCTCTCCAAAGGTGCTGTGAAGCCAGGGAAAAGCAGAGGCAGCGTGAGAGGAAGGGAAGAACCACCCCTTTCCCACAAACCCTGGCAGTGGCAGCTGCAGACCCACGCGGAGTGGGTCACTCCCATCCGGTGAGCCTTGCTCCAGGTGTCCTGCAAGCCCCACTTGCCAAGCAAATACTACCAGCTAAAAACTCAGCTTGGATTTCAAGGATCACTCCGGATATAAACCTCAACAAGACAAAAACTCCTTCAGTGTAACTGCTTTGCTTCTCCTTCCCTCAGGAGATCCAGCCAGAATGCCAGGCCCCGCTCAGGGCGGGCAAAGAGCATCTCCGGGTTACCAGGGCTGCTCCAAAGCCCACCAAAACAGATTTATTTGCACCTTTAAAGAGGGCACAGGATGCAGGCAGGACACAGAGCACGGCCCCACAGGGAATTGTTTCCACAACAGCTCCTCCATCCCCACAGGTGCCAGCCCTCTACTCCAGGGATCCTGGGCATTTTTTATGACTGGATTTCCTCACACTATCCCTTGAGCCTGTTCCATCCTGCAGCCTCTGGGCTGGAATAAACTGGTTTTATTTCAGCTTTCTGGATGTGCAAAGGGAAACAGGCGAAGCCAGCAGACCCCAACAGCCTCCATATCCAACAGCATTTCAGGCAAGTTTTGGAGTGCCAGTGGAGTGGGGAGATAAGGGGGGTTCCTGTCCCAGAGAAGGAACTTGTGGCTGGAGCACCAAAGCATGCAGGCATCCCACTTTGTCCAAAAAAGCCTGGAAACAGACCCAAAGGCAGCACGTGCTGGACACCCCTCTCCAGTGCCATCCCCTGGAGAAATTCCAGGACAAAGCCACTGCTTTCCCTGCTGCCAAGCTCCCGCTTCGCCTTCTCCTCCCCTCCCCTCACACCCATTTATCAAACACATATGCACAAACTGCAGGCAATAAATATTTAATGTGGCCCAGGTCTGAAGAGATGTGTTATTTTATTTGAAAATCTCCACACAGGCGTGCATACACAAAAGGAGCCTGGGATACGCGGTGCCAAAGAGCACCTGGGAATAAACACAGTAAAGGCCATAAACGCTCTCGTGAAATGATATAAGCTAAATCCTGGGAGTTAACCTGCTGCACCGGCAGCATGACCAGGCATTCATCCGCCCAATTTCCTAAGGCAACGCGGTGTGTAAATGCCCCATTATGAAGCTTCGGAATGAATCCGCACGCCTCGCGCTCTCCCTGCCGCCCCCTCCGCGCCGGAGCCACGCACACAAACAAACAGACCCGAGCGCAGGAGAGGGAGCAGCCCCAGCCGGGGGGAGCGCTCGGGGCACCCTGTGGGTTCCAGAGGTCCTCCTGCGAGGCGGTGGGGGGTGACAGGGGCTCCCAAGGTCCCTGGAGCATCTCAAACGCTGCAGCTGGGTGAAGGGAGAGGCAGTGAGAGCTCCTGAGCCACGGAGGCGCCCATCTAGCCAGGAAGAATGGGAGGCAGGAGCCATGGGCATGCTCCAGTCTCTCTCTCTCTCTCTCTCTCTCTCCATGAAAAGTATCAAGGGCATTGCCTGGGGCGGTGGAACATTTGCTGAAGGAACAGGGGCAGTATTTGCTCCAAGGGAGGGCTCGGGCAGCGCTCAGTCCGTGCACTGAAACACCAGCGGGTCCTTTGGACACCGAGAGCCAGCGCCCAGGGTGGGCCAGGAGGGGCCCACAGGCCAGGATGGCTCTGGATCCGGGGTGCCAGGGAAGCTGGGCTGACCCACGGCAGCCTGGGCAGAGCTGGGAGAAACTGGCTCTTCCTTCCTGCCCAGCCACCCACACTGGGAGAGGTGTGGAGGCAGTGGAGACCTGGTCCAGATCCAGAGCAGAACTGGCCACGAGCTTTTCCTGGGCAGTGGGAGCCAGCAGGGGCTTCCAGAGGGGTGAGGGAAGCCGAGGGGACCGGGCTGACCCCGGTGGGACTGTGCAGCGGAACAGAGTCCCCCCCACGGCGGCGCTAATTAGAAACCACAACACAGCAATTACCAGCCCGGGAGCTGCGAATGAAGCGCAGAGCTCCGGCCTTTAATGTTCTCCTCTGCGGTGCCAGGCACAGACTCACACCTCTCTTTTCCAATTACCGCTCCTGGATGTGGGGGGAGAGAGGGGCAGAGGCAGAAGGAAACCCAATTACCGCCCGCAGCGCCGGGAGNAAATGACACCGGAGCACAATGACAAGGGAGGGAAGAACGCAGCTTCTCCGTAAGATCCCACCGAGCTGTCTGAAATGGGCTCTGGAGGCAAGGGGAGCACAGCGAGTCACACCTGGTGCTGCTGCCCAGCTCCTTCCCCTTCCAGCACAGATGCAGTGAAACAACCCACAGGCAGCCCATGGTGGGGTTCCCCTGGGTGCTGGTGCCTCCCTCCTCTCAGACTGGGCAGAGAGCAGCAGCCCTGCTGCCAGCACGGAGCACAGCTCCAGGCCGGGCTCCTCCCCTCAAGCAGGATGGTTCACAGGGAAGTTCCAGCATCAGTGAGCGTGAAACCAGAGGGGTTTCTGGATTTACACCCACCCACCCATCCATGCCTTCTCCAAGTGCTGCCGAGCACCAGGCCTGAAGGACCTGGGGGTTGTGGGAGCAAAGCCCTTTCAATCCCAAGACACTGACTTGCTTGCAGTCAGCCTGGCTTAACTTCACCCAAGATTTAACCTCAGTCCCTATGAACCCACCTGACCCCATGCTGGCCTGGGGCTGGATTTCTGGCAGGACAGCCCTGCAGCTCCTGGTGGCACCACACCGGGATGGGATTTCAGCTGTAATGAGCATGGCCAGCGTGTGCAGCAATCCCAAATCTCTTGTGAAACAACCCCCCTGCATCTGGAGCTGCTCACAATTAATACAGGAAGGTTTGGGGGGACCAAAAGCAGAGTTTTGCCACAGAGGCAGCAGGATGGCAGAGCCCCTGGTGACCTGCCACACACACGGCTGCTCCAACCCCTCCCGGCTTCCTGCCCGTAGATCCATGAAAAATGGTGTCCAACAGCTATTCTCTGAAATCCCAGGAGGAATCAGGACCAGGAGGGGAGGGCAGAGGTGTGGGTGGGTACGGAGCACGGGGCTGTGCCCGGGCCCCCCTGTCCCTGCGGGCCCTGCCAGCCCGGCCGGCAGATCTGTCCTCGCACGCCCAGGCCTGGCACGGTTCCCTGCTGCTGGCCGGGAGGGATGACAGCCTCGACAAACACTGCAACTCCTATTTCCTAAATGAGAACCTTTGTTTTGTGCCCGTCCAGATTTGCTGGGAAACCAGAAAAAGCCTGTGCTGGCCCTGGCTGAGCCGCGCTGCACAAGGCTGCAGAACAGAGACAGCCACAGGCTCTCCTGTGACAAGTCAAGCTCAGCTGCATCCCAGAGATGCCAAAGGGACATCCTCTCCCTCCCACCCACCAGAGATGCAGCATTTCTCCATGGCATTTCTGGCTATCAGCTGCCCTCCTGCTGCTTTGGCAGCTCTTCCAGCTGCCATCCCGCTCCCCTGGCTGAACACAGGGAGGAGAAGGAGATTTCTGCTCCTCACTGCAAGCTGGCTGCAGGTCAGAGGAACATCACTCCTTGGGATTGTAATTATATCCTTCTGGCACAGGCCAGCTGGGAGGCAAGTCCTTTGCCTGCTAATTATAGGACATTATATTGCTATTAAACAGCACATTCCAGCTCGGGGACAGCACAGGGCGCACTTGGCTGTGCCTGCTCACCAGTAGGTGCCTGCACAGCCTTCACCAACACGGCCACAGGACACAGGAGAATGGGGATACAGGTGGGCTCCAGAACACCTCTTCCCTCCCTGTCCTTCTTCCCTGGTCTCCAGAAAACCCCACAGCCTCAGGCAGCCACAAAGGCCGCTCGTTCATGGGACAGGTACCTCTGGATCAGGGTAAACGTGGAGTCAGAGTGGTTTGGTTGGAAGAAGCCTTAAAGCCCATCCAGTTCCACCTCCTGCCATGGGCAGGGACACCCTCCACCATCCCAGGGTGCTCCCCGCCCCGTCCAGCCTGGCCTTGGACACCGCCAGGGATGCAGGGGCAGCCACAGCTTCTCTGGGCACCCTGTGCCAGGGCCTCCCCACCCTCACAGGGAACAGTTTCTTCCAGAGAATTTCTTCCTAAGAAATTGTAAATGTCTCTCCAACTGGGAAGTGTTCCCTCCATTTCAACGCCTTCCCTGTCTCAAAGAGCAGCATTTAAACTGCCACATCCTCGGGACAGGCCCCGTCCATCCCTGATGGGTATTTTCAAGCCCCAAACACTCAGATGTGTTTGTCACACTGAGCTCGGTGCAGCCCAAGCCCTGAGCTCATCAAGGACTCTGGGGTTGCCAAGTTCTGTGGAGGAAAGCACCACTGACACCATGAGCATGTCCACTGCCAAAAAGACAGAATCCTGGAAAACAACCACAAAAACCACCCTTAGTGTTCAGCAGATGTGCACAGAGGTCCCACTGCACAGAGCGGCCCTGAACCCTCCTCCCTGGGTTATATTCCTCCAAGAAAAACGAAACAGCAAAACCACGTTGAAAAACCGATCATGAAAACCTCTATCGAGGCCGCCAACCTTCTCCTGGGCTGCCATCTACCGCCACCACCCCCTCCTCCTCTCCTCTTGCTGCCTTCCCATCCCGAGCCCTGCCCAAATCCCCCCTTGTGACTGCCGGCAGCCCTAGGCCGGAGCTGAGCCGGGCAGCGTGACCGCTCATCCCAAGTGGCTCTGGGCAGGGATGGCGAGCCCGAAGGAGATACAAGTCCTCCCCTCCCCGCACAGCCTCAGCCCCAGGAGCAGGCTGCAGCCACACAGAATTCACTCAATCCCTTTGCAATGCTCCTCTCCATTTTATTCTTTGTCCCCCCTCGCCCCTAAACAGCACCTCCCCCCCACAAGGACGGCCCTGCCAGTCTCTGCCTCCGCACCCATTCGCTGATGGTAAGGGGGAGGAAAAAAATACAGTAATGGTCCTTTTTTTCTTTCTTCCTCCTTGAGGAAGGCAGGACCCTGGCAAATGGTTTTGCCCCTGGGCTGAGCCATGGCCAGTTCCACCCCCTGCATGAGGGAGTTAATGGAATACGCAGCAGAAGGGCCCTCCCGCCTCCCGCTCCAGGACTTCAGCTGACTCCAGGACGGCTAATCCCATTACAAGAAAATAACGTGGATAATTCAAGCTAATGAAATCGTTACAAGAATGTGGACAGCCAGGGGTGGACATTCAGAGCCAATTTAACACTCCTTGGTGTTGTTATCCCCAGCACAGGAAATATCTGAAAGGAGGAAGGGAAAGGGAAGGAGGGAGGAAAAAAGCCTTCCTCTCTTGTTAGCTTAAATCCTGTTAGAGAGTTCAGGAATTAATCTGGCACCCATCTCCCCTATTACCATTATCATCATCATCATCAATACTGTCTCCTTCACCTCTGAAAATCAGCAGATGAAGGCACAGAAGACAAGGTGGGAGGGACAGCTCTGGATGCTGGAGCCAAGTCAAGCTGTGGCTCCCTCCAGCTCTGGTGGAGCCAGGGCTGGAAGGATTTGGCAGCAGAGCAGGGGTCCCAGTGTCCCCCCAGCCCACGGATGAAGTGACACCAGGAAGCAGGTCCCCAGTGCAAAGCTGATCCTTCATTCCCTGTCCTGCTGGATAATCAAAGCACCTGCAAAATCCATGTGACAAGCCAGCAGGACGGGGACAGCCACGTCTGCGCCCTCTTTACTCTGCGGATCATCAGCTTTTCCAGCTTCCTCTCCTCCTTGCCCAGGAGCAGCCTCTTTGTGTGGAGGCCCCTTGCTCTGCTGCCGCAGCACAACTGGCTCCTGCTTTATGTGATTCCTTTTTCTCTGTGCCAGCCTCGCTGCTGCCTGCTCTGAGCCACGGATCCCTTCCCGAGCCCAGCTCTCTGGGGAAGGCCCGTCCGTGCTGCCAGAGCCTCCTGGGGCAGGGCCAAAGCCAGGCTCCCCTGACTGCAGCATCTCCCACGCTCCCTGAATACCAGTGCTGCTGGGCCAGCTCCAGCAAATGGAGAAAGTCCACGAGAGGCACTCGGAAACAGTCCTGGGGAAGAGGGGCCAGCTTTCGGATTGCCCTCACTCCCGCCGTGCCCGCAGAAAACTCCAGGTTCAGTTCTTCCCGCATTTATCGAATTTTGGCACAGATCTTCAAGGATTATTTAGATGTGCAACAGCACAACTACTGCAAGTGCCAGGGACCGCGTGGACAGGGGTGTGCTTCTTCCAAGGAGCTGGGAATTTGGCCACAAATCTCATTTTTAGCAGACAGTGGCAGCAGCCTCCCTTGGAGCTCGTGGCCAAGCAGGATCAGGAACGCAACAGCTTTGACCCCAGAGCAGGAGGCAGCCTGGGGATCTTCCTTCTCCTCAAGGTGCTGGATGATCAGGAGGCAGTGGCTGCTTCCCGTGGCTTAACTGGCTTGTTTAAAAACACAGCAAAACGTTTTATCCCTCCTCGATTTATTTTCCTTAACAGTTGCTTATGAGGGACCTTATCAAAAGCGTTCTGAAATTCCAAGTAAATTAGTCATTAGGCAGGTTTTCAGAACAGTAATTAGGCCACTCCATGCCCCTGATGTATTATTTACCTGAGAAGATCTACATAATTAGGGCTCTTCTTTATAACTGGTATTACACACACTAAATTCTCCTCCAGTCTATCGTGTAATTACGCAATTAGGCCTCACGCTAAACAGAAACCAATCCTGAAAACCAAGCGGAAAGAAAAAAACCACCAACCCCACAACAGTAATTATTATTTTTTTAAATCCTCCATCAGCAGCACAGCAGCAAGTCTTAAAATTTTAATATCCCTCCACTTAAGTCATTCCTAACCAGGTGCTGCAGCCAGGTTTGGGTTCTTAATTTTGCCGTATTTAATCCAACATCAGGAGAGATTGGCTTTAAGGGTTGGTGGCAAAAGGGGCCTTTCCCTTCCCTGGATTTGCTGGGCTGGCAGGAGTAGCATCGTGTCCCTGCAGCCTCCCTCTGCAGCTCCTCAGCCCCCTGCTCCTCCCAGTCCAGGCTGGTTTCTCCTCGGCTCCTGGAGGCAGCCAGGTACAGCTGCTGTGGTGTGACCGTCACAGTCATTCCGCCCTCCGGAGCTGGCTCCCACGCTGGAATTTTAGCGTGGAGGAAAGGAATGAGAGCCCTGCAGCCGGAGAGGGGAGGTGCAAACCCCCACCCAGCAGCCTCACACAGCTTTGGGATAGAGGGATGGACATGCTTTGTTCCCATCTTTCTTCTGGTCCGACTGCAAAGCGAGATCCCGGGATGTGCCTTCCCACCTGTGCCTGCCTGTGGGGTATCACAGGTCCTGCTCTGGTTCCTGCTCCTTGCTGATGGGAGAGCCTGCATCACTGGGGTGGGAAGTGGTTTTTTAATCCACTTCTTGCCATAAACCTATTTTAGAGTCAGTGCCATCAAGGAAAAGCAGCCAGGACTCACTGACACTCCTGGAGAGGACACCTGCCTGTTACCCACATTTATTGCCATGCTCGAAAGACAGTGATGATTCACTGTTTGGTTAAAGCAGGAACAGGCTTCCTCCTGAAATTTTACACCTCGATGCTCACAATTTCCAGTTCCCAAGGCACAGGGGAAGGTGCAGAGCTGGCACAGGGAACACCACAAGCTTTAGGAAGCCCCAGAGGTAAGCAGCACTGCTGAACTTGAACACTGATACGAGCTCGGGAGTTCAAAGCCACCCCTAAAAAGCCTGAGCTGCTGGCTCAGAGGATTTAAAGATAACTGGTGGACGTGTAAGGGAAGAGGTCATCCCAAACCAGGATGGAGGTGGAAAATCCCACTTTAATATTATTCAGGTTTTGTTGCTGCTTCTCTTCTCTTGGGCTGTGTTACAGAGCTCTGAGCTGGCTCTGGTCACAGCAGGGCTCTCGTCCCCCGTGCTGTCACGGGCCAGCCCTGCCTGGGCTCTGCCACTCTCAAATTCCCTATCCAACATCTTCCTCCTTAATCCTACTGTCATTACTTTTATTTTTTTTTTGCTGGGTGAGACAAAAGCCGTTCACATCTGGCGGAAAAAGGACCAGCTCTACCAGCACACCCTCCCCCACATCACCTCCCTGCACCACACCAGGACTGAGCCACGCTCCCCTGGCAGCTGTCCCTGAGGTGTACATGCACGGCCCCTGCATGCCAACCCTCATGAGATCTCAGTCCTCGCACAGCCTTCAACAAGAGCCCCCGAAGCCCTTCTCAGAGCTCACACTCCTAAGCCACAATGCCCCCAGCACGCAGCACCTTGCAGGACCAGGGCTTAGGAGCCGCCGAGTCACTGCCCTAATCACCAGAGGGTCAGGATTTCAAAGGAACCCGCAGCTCCAACAGCGCTCGGATTTGGGGATTTATCTCTCCTGGGCTCTTTTGAAAATCCTGATCAGAGTGCAGCTCTGGTCAAAAAAAATAAGTTATGCTAAAAATAGTGCTCGCAGGAGGGTCTGGTGCAAATCTCTGCTGCTGGAGGATTCTTGTGAGTCAGCTCCTTTCAAAGACAAGAGGAAATTTGTACGACTGGCAAAGCAGGAAACACAGAAGGAACCCAAAGATGTAGTCAGGGCATCCTCTGGAGAAGGCAGCCTTGCTGTTAAGACACCAGATGCATCAACAACCCCAAAAATATAAAAATATATCTCATATTCAAGTGTAGAACCTCCTGCACTGAGCTGGAGAATAAAGATAGAAGCAAAGAGATATTTATAGGCACACAGCTATTTTAACACAGCTCTGCTTTAAAGAGAATCCTTGTTTAAGTCTTGTCCCTACAAAGCTGCAGGATGACTTAGAAAAATAACCTGATTAATTATTTTCATCAGGAGAATGGAGAAACACGGAGGGAAGATCAAATGCACGCAAGTGCAGCAGGAACGTGGGAGCTGCTGTGGTGACTCTCCTGGGCTTGGGCTTGTCCCTGAGAGCCCAGGCTGGCCACAGGTGACATCTGCCAGGGGGCAGAAGAAGGTAAAGCATGAAAAGCAGGCTCACAGCAGCTCCTTGGTGAGGCAGGCTGGGAGCCACCACGCTCCAAGGCCAGCAGAACACCCCGTTTCCTCCTCGTGCTGGAGAAGCCCTGGGAGCAGGGTGTATTTTCACTGCTACCAGTCCAATTTGCCCGTCCTGTCCCCAAAACTGGAAGTGTGGCTCTCTTCCTGCTCCCTTTGGTCACCCCTTGCCACCCTGCTAAAGCCCACAGGCCTAGGTCACAACCACAGCACCTGCTGAAGCCCAGAGGCTGCTTAGCACAGTGGAATTTGTCTTCACAGCTCACCTGGAAAACTCCCAAAAGGCAGGAGGGCAGGGAGCAATGGGTGCAAGCACTGTCTGAGCCACCACGGGATTCACTGATGATGTTCCCACTGCATTTCACGGAAAGCTCATTGCTCTCCACCCACCCAAAGTCCTGGATGAAGAGGACAGGGATTTCACAGGATTGCTGAATGGTTTGGGTTGGAAGAGACCTCTGGAGATCACCTTGTCCCCCTGCCAAGAGCTCCAAGAAGTGTGGCCACGATGAGAGAGAAGGGGAAGGCATCATCCCTCCTTCACAACCCACAAAGAACGCAAGCACACACCTGCAGCAAAGGTGGGACGGGCTCTAGGGGTAAGAATAATAAAAATGGCAGTGGGAGCTGTCACCAGCTGACGGCAGGAAGGCCCCACAGAGGTGACAGCTCTGGCAGATGCAGTGAGCAAGCAGCAGAGAAGGGGGAGAAATGAGACAGGAGGCAAAGCCAGCTCAGTCCATGCAGGCAGAGCCGGGCTGTGCTTGCTGGTGCTAAAAAAGGGAGGCAAGTGGTTAAAAAGCAACTTTTAAGCCGAGCACAGGTAGGGCAGGGCGGGCTGGCAGCTCCCCTCCCTCCCTCCCCCAGCCTTCCCTGCTGCCGCAGACCCAATTTCATGGGGTTTTTGCACAAGCAGCGGGGTGGAAAATGATCAGCAGGAGGCAGCGCCCGGCGCTCCCCGCATCCCCCTGCAAGGTGAGCGGCCCCGGCCCCACCTGGGTGGGCTCCTGGGCGAGGAAAGAGGCCACCAGCGAGCCTCCCCAAGGGCACCCGTGGGCGATGAGGGGCACCCACGCTCCCCCCAGCCCCGTCACCCTCCCGGCTGCTGACGGGAGAGACGGCGCAGTCCTGCGTGACAGCGTGAAATTAATATGATTTTGGGGGAAGCTGGCAGTGAGTAATGAGCAGCTGAAACACCTCGTCCCCACCCCCTCGCCCCCCCAGACTATCTTAACCCTTCAGCTGCCAGGATGGGATCAAAGAGCGGGGAGAGCAAGAGCTGGGTCAAAGAGAAGCAGAGAGGGGCCACCTGGAGCTGGATTTACAGGGTGAATTTTGGCACAAATCTCAGCGGTGCTGCTTGAGGGCAGGCCCAGCCTGCTGAGACACTGAGCCTGGCACTCCTGGGCTTGGAAAAGTCAACACTGCTGCTTTTCCAAGTGAGGTTTCACAAAGAGATGTCAAAAAAAGAGAAGAAGATCAGGGGCTGAAGGGGGCCCAGACCTGTCCGAACACCCTGGGCAAGGCCCAGAGACCCCCGTGAGGGAACAGCCTGGTGTGCACAGACCACTGATGGGCAGCAGGACAAGAAGTGGCTTTCCCAGCTTCCCTGGTGTCTGATAAATGGGAAAGTGGGCAGAAAAACCATCCCATCTTCACGGGCAGCTGATGATGGATGCCTGGTAAGGGTCAGTCCCACAACAGCACCTTCCTGAGAGGACAAGGCTCAGGAGCTTCCTCCTGTCCTTAACTGCAGCAAATTTAAGATCTCCTGTCCTCTGCCAGATGCCTGGAAGTGCTCGGGATACTGCTGGGGAAGGAGGAAAGAGGTGAGAAGACAGACGGTCATCCTGATCTGCCTTCCCTTGGTTTCAACCCCAAAAACAAGGTGCAGACAGACACGCTGCTGGCACAGGTCAAAGGCCTCGGGCACAGGGACTGCCTCAGGGGAGGCGAGAGACTGGGAGGGAAGGGCATTAATTGCAATCACATCCCAGGGCTGAGAACCCACTGGACTGGGAGAGGGAGAAAGGCTGCAGCAGGCTTGAGGTTAAAAAAATAATGATGCAAACAGCGATGCAAATAAAGGACACGATGTCAGCGTGAGGAGAAAGCTGTGATTCATTAGAGGCTTGTTCAGGACCTTCTCGTGAAGCGAGACTGGAAAATACCCACACAAGTGAAAGACAGGGGGTGGAGGGATCAACAGCACCGTGAGGGAACAGGAGTTAAGAAATCCAACAGACAGAGGAATTTTAAGAGCAAGGACATAATCATCCTGACTGCTCCTTGATGAAGGGCTGAGACAAGCTCAAAAGTTAGTCCAGCGTAATTTCAACATTATGGAATCTGCAATGCCCCAGCTGCCAGCCCCCAAAGGGCCAGTTCTGGGAATGAACAAGAACTGGCCACAATATGAGGCCAAAAGATACCATGTTTTTCCTTTCTTACACACTTACTCTTCTTAATTCAGACAAAAAGAGACCATATACCACTAAGAACCTTGAGCGGGATATTTCCAGGAGACAGCACAAGCAGGCTTTGGTTTGCTCCCTATGGAGCAACACCTGCCCACAGATGAAATTGTTTTTGCACTGAAAAAAATGGCAAAAAACCCAAAGCAGAAGCCCGGGGCGGCATATGAACAAGGCATTCCAGAAGCAGCCCCTTCCCCACCTCACTCCACCTCCCCGAGCCCCTCCACGCTGCTGAGCAGCGGAATTTGTGTGGAAAACTAATTAAAGTTCCCTCGGGAAGCTCGGCTGGATGCCCTGCAGAGAGGTGCTGTGGCAGGAGAAGGGAGGAAGCAGCCCAGAAATTCCCTCCATTTGCACAGGACAAATCCAGGTTCTGGGTGGGCAGAAGTGTGAGCTGGGGGCGTGGAGCACGTAGAGAGCAGAAAAGGGGAAAGAAATAAATATAAAAATCAAGGATGTAATGAATATTCAAACCCAGGAAAGGGATGAGCTGGGGAAAAAAAAAAAAATCTTCCTTCTGCTCTTGGGAAGAGCCACCTTTTAAAGCAACCTTGCCGACATAACACAGAGTTAAACACTTCCTTATCTATGTTAAACACCTTTATGATTCAAACTGCAGAACAGTGCTGGAAACCCATTTCCCTCTCCCCCACCCCACGGCTCCCTTTGGAGAGTGGCCACTTTAATTTGGCCACTTCCATTTCTGGGCTCTGAGCATCAACCCAATTCTGCCATGTTTGGGTTTCCAGCACACAAGGAAAAGACTTGAAGAGGGGAAAAATTGAAAAAACAAACAAACAAACCCCAAAAAACCCGAGTTTAATTTATGCTGTTGAGATAGTAAGAGAAATAAAGCAGCCCAGCAGATCCCTGTATTCCTGCCTGGAGCTCACGAGGCTGGTACACATTCCTGCAAGCTGCTTCCCGAAAAGCTCCTGCACCCTCTGTTCTCCTGTGCAATGTCCCCTGGCACTGCAGCTGGGGCACAGAAACGCACCAGGCCTGCGAAAAGGCTGCGAGGAAGCACCTGGGATCAGCTGGGCTGGAGGCCCAGGACACACAGCCCGAAGGTGTGGGAGAGCAGAGGGCTTGGGGCGGGGTTCAGGGGGCACCCTGTGCCAGGGCCTGCCCACCCTCCCAGGGAACAATTCCTTCCCAATATCCCATCTATCCCTGCCCTCTGGCAGTGGGAAGCCATTCCCTGTGTCCTGTCCCTCCAGCCCTTGTCCCCAGTCCCTCTCCACCTCTCCTGGAGCCCCTTTAGGCCCTGGAAGGGGGTCTAGCCCATCCATGAACTTTGTGGCCTCCTCTGGACTCGCTCCAGCAGCTTGACCTCTGCCTCATGTTCCCCCTGCAAACCAAAGACACACTAAAAGCCCCAGTGGGGCCGAGCCCTTCTGCCAGGACAGAGGCAATCATCAACCAGGCAGCTTTCCTTTTGTCCAAAAAACCAGCTAAACACATCCAAAGATGCCGTTTTGGCAAGAACCTTCAAACACCGCGGGCGGACAGGGCCTCACAGCCAGGGGGTGGCAGGGACAGAGGCACCCTGGGGTACCTCAGTTTGGACGAGGAGCCTTTGGAGAGCTCATGGGCCCACCTATTTCCTGGAGAACACGCTGTGGTGATCCCACTCAGCTCCCAGCCCAACTCAGAGGCTTCCCTACAGCTGTCATTACTGAAATGCCTTCGGGTCCCTGCTCCCAGTGCTGTTTGTGACAGGTTTTCCCTGAGCGTGTGCCTCCAGGCACATCCCACATCCCACACCCCACAGTCCTCCCCGTCCATAGGGGCAGCCAGGATGGTGGGATCCAAGCCCCGGTGGCTGGGTGCAGGGTGCCCAGCTGCTTTCTGCTCCTCCAAGACTCATTTTTGGGCACTCTCTTCCTGCAAGCAGAGGTGTCATCACTGCAGAGGAGCTCACCTGCTCCACCTGGCCCTTCTGCCACCCCACCACATCAGCAGCTCTGTCCCGGCTCAGATGGCTCCTCCTGGCCTCTCCAAAACGTCACCCACCCCCAGCAGCCCCTCACACCCCAGGGAGATGCTCCCAGCGACTTCTGCAGCTCTCCCCCAGCCCTGAGGCCGTTTGACTGCAGGGCCACAGCGTGGAGACCAAATTCAAGCAGCTAAGAAGCAGCAGCAATCGGTCTTGAGCCATTTCCAGCACAACACGTAAGGTTTTAAAAGTGAAACCCAGCAATCCTGACAGCATTGGATGTTCTGTTTGCATGGAATGCCCTAATTAATTCTGCCCAGCACTCGCTTAACAAACTCACGTTTTCCTTCAATTTTTTTCCCTCCTGTGTCTTTCACCAGCACAGATTTTCCACATCTTCGACAGGGGAAGGAGAAATTGTCTCCAGTCATGTAGGCTCCATTACTGGGAGAAAGGTGTGAACAGCAAGCATGTCTGGCAGACGGATTCATTATCCCACCGTGTCCTTTGTAATGGGAAATGAAAAGCCCATTCTGGTAACTACACTTTATTATAATAGGTCAGAAGAAGTGAAAGGCATCATCTTATAAAATTAACTTCATAAAGACTGCCTTAAAAAAAAATATCTCTGCCAGTTTATCCACTGCATGTCCCTGCAGAGATTTTTTCTTCTCCTAGAAGGGGCTGACTCCCAAGTCTTGTCCCACTTCACTTTTCCCCTCCAGCACAGGGAATGGCTCTTTTTCCTCCTAATGAGGCCCAGACACTTGTTTTGCCAGGTGCAGTAAATGCCATGTCTTTGTCAAGGCAGAGAACATAGTCAGCAAAGGAGTTAAAATTAAGAGACACCCACCCCCAAAGGTCTTTGCAAGAAGCAGAGTTCCTTTCTCTACAGGAAAGTCACAACAGGGAGATAAACGCACCTGATAAGCCCTTCTCTTCTCTGCAACACCTTCAATTGCTTTTCTGCTCCCTGCTTCTTTAGTCAAACTAAAGTCCAGTCTCCCAGCTGATGATAATTTTGTGATTTGACAGCTTTGTGCAGCGTGTTTGACTGCAGTTCCTGCAGGTGCAAGGCAAGGGATGGCCAGGGGTGAAACACCTCCCACACCCAGTGCTGGCACCCCATCTCCCTTGGAATTTTGTCTAATAGGCAGGGGAGGTTGCAGGAGTTGCAACTCACAACTGCTGCAAATTCAAGAGAAATCGAAGATAAAACCAAAATGATAAATTCTCAGATATATTCTGCAAAAAAAGAGGAAACGACTTGATCCCCCAGGCACGTAACTCCAGTAACTGCATCCTTTACTCTGCCAGGCTCTGAGCACACCCTGGGCTGCGTCCGTCCCTCAGGTTGCCTTGGATTGGGCAGGAATCTTTTAAGGAGTGCTTTTCTAAGTTTTATCATTCCCCTTTTGAGGCAAATGAAACACAGAGCCCCTCAAAACATTATAAATCACCTGCAAACCAGCCTGATCCTCAATATTCACGGCACTGGTGCACACAGGGGGAAGGAGTATGGAAACTCTGAAACAAAGAGTTAATTGGAACTCCCAGTGAAGGCTGCATGGCTCTCATGTGGTAGATTCTTAAAGGAGCCCAATTTTCAGAAATTGCCAGGGCTCCAATCTGAAAACGTGGCCTTCCACAGATCTCCAACTCAGCTTGCCACATCTAGAGTTCCTTTTGGGGAAAAACAAAAAAACAAAAAAACAAGTCTTCCCATAAAAGCCCCGCGATTTGGGTGCAAAAATTAGCAGCCTCCATGGGACAGCAATCCCTTTGTCTCTGCTCCCCCAACTGCGGCTCTCTGGGAAGAACTGAGCACCATTTACCTTTTGTTATTTTTCCAGGTAGTAAAGAGAAGAGTAGAATCTAATCAAGAACAAAAATGGGTGAAAAAGAACACACCCACAAAAGCTAAATCTTCACACCTCGCCCAAGAGCAGCCCCTATAATTGAACAGCATTTCTCCTTCTGAAGGAGGTAACACCTATTTTAAAAAGAAAGATAAATAAATCCCTCGAGGGTGCAAGAGAGGCCAGAAGCTCCAGGAGAACGTGGCAGGACACGCTCTGAACTGGTGTCACACCCAGCAAAGCCTCTGGGAGTGGGGTGGGACGTGGGCAGCACCTGAGGCTCGTGGAGCTCTGCTGGAAGAGGATCATTTTGGAGCCAGAGGACCTGAGCTGTTGACCAGAGCATTTCTGACTCCTCTCAAACACCTTAATTAAGCACCATGGCCTTTGGCCAAGCCAACAAACAGAACTGGGTATCCCCACGTTCCAAAATTAAGCAGTTCCTCCAGGCTGTAGGAACACAGGCAATGGTGCAGGGCAAGGCTGAGCGTTTTGGCGATGGATCCATAGAAACAATATCCAAAAGTGTAAAATCAACCAGGCCAGGGACTCCCTGAACTGCCAGAGCTGAGCAGGTACAGCAGCCCGAAAAATCCACTACACAGAACACCCAGCTCCTTGTTTTGCTGTTCCAGAGTCACCAACACCTTCTGTGGGGCCATTTAAGAGCGGGGACAGAGCTCCTTGGCAAAGCTCAAAACACAGAAAGACTTGTTTGGGCGGAAAAATAAATATATATACACACATATAGCGTATTATAGATTTTTTTTGAAATTATATTGGCATAATAGATGTATTTTTCTGAGTAATACATACAGGTGTATATAGACTCTGTGTATATATATAACGTGTGTATATATATAATATTCTGTGTGTATATAGAGTAAATATACACACATATATAAATTAACATTTATTTCTTTTTAAATTAACATTTATTTCTTTTTCTCCTGCTGCAGGGCTGGAAGGTGGCTCTGGAGCAGGTGAAACAATGGGGAAGATGCTCATCCTGTAAAACCTGGGGCCGTCACTCTGCATTGTGATGCCCGGCTGGGTGGCCTGGCTGTCCCCAGGCTGGCTGTCCCTTGCTGTCCCCAGGCTGGCTGTCCTGGGCAGGCTAAGAGTGCCCCCTGCAGCCCTGCCAGCCCTTCCACTGCCAAAGGACTGCTTGCCATCCCCAAGAAATCCCTGACAAAAGGCAAACTACGGTTCCTAAATGCAGCGAGAGCCCAAAGCTCCGGGGCAGAGGCAGCTGATTGAAAGGCACAAACAAAGCAATGCAGGAGGGTGAAGTGTGGGGCAGGGCTCTGCTGTGCCTGGTTTTGGCTGCTCCGGAGGAAAGCAGGGACGGCAGGAGTGAAAGGAATGTGTCCCCGCCAAGCTGCTGGCTTTTGTTTTGAGGATAAAGCCCCATTTCTGCATATCCCAGGTGAATGACAGGGATGCTCCGAGAGCGCTGTCACCAGCTGGAAGCTGCACGTTCCCTGCAATGTTAATCAGATGTTCCTCTGCCCCTCCTCTCCACAGCTCTGAGGTGCCAGACAAGACAGGAGGGAAAAAACCCACACCAAAAGCCCCCCACAGTCTCTGTGCTTGTGATGTACAAAACCTCCCAGCGCCTTGAACTTCACCTTAGGCCCAGCTTTGCCGGCTCGAGCTTTACGAGGGTCACGTCTGCAGTTCGGAGTGCTGGGATTTAAATTAGCAGAGCTCCACGTGCTAAGGAAACTCAGCGTGGGGACTGGAAGCCCAGGGGTTCTGCCTGAATCCCTCAGGGCAGAACTGAAGCAAAAGCAACCAAGCTGCACAGCACAAGAAAAACCTTTTGCTCCTCCAGAGGCATCTTTTTGTTGTGACCAGCATCACACCCCTGTCCAAGAGCCAAGGCGTGGTTTGCTTTGAGTGAAATCCCCGGAATTCAGCCCAAACCAGCATTGTAACACAGAGATTCCCTCACACCCTGCAAGGGAACAGCCTCCAGCCACACAGGAACCACATCTCTAGGCAAACAAAGGAGGTGGAATTCCATGAAACGCAAAAACACAAACAAATCACTGCCAGGGGCTTTTCACTGCATGGTCTGGGCAGGTTTCAAAGGGTTAAGCAACGCCTCAAGTTTCCCTTTTGGAAAGAAATGCCCCAGCTGTGACAAAAGCACCCAACTTGTGCTAGGACAGGCCCACAGGGGCCACGCCCAGCGCAGCACCCTGGGGGTGGGAGCTGGAAAAATCCCTCCTGCAAGCCGACAGCAGAGCAAGGGAGCAGGGCCTGGGGCAGCAAAGATGGTGCTCCTTTTACAAAGTTCCACTTCCTTTTGAGCATGGAACAAGGCTTAAAGCCCAGCACCAAAGGCTGAGGGCACACAGAACACAGAGGCGATCCCAAAATCCCTGCCCAGTGCTCAGCACTATCCCAGGCAGATCTCAAGCTGGTTTCTTGTCAGAGGGGGTACTACAGGCACCAAAATTCCACATCCCAACAGATGTGGGGTAACATCCCACTGAACGTGGGAGGCGCAAGTGACGGAACATCCACGGAGGGGAAAGCAAAGGGGAAATGCTCCCTCTGGCCTGCTGAGCATCAGGAATGCTGCTGCACACCTTCCAGGAGGGAGAAATAGCCAAGGCTAAATCATTTACTCTACAGGATGTCCCAGCTGTAGCGATGGGCCAGAATTTCCCTACTGGTGTAACTTCCCGAGCCGTTTGTCTCCACACTCAGTAAAATCCTTGTTTTCTTCCACAAAGCCAACAAAATTCACCATATTTATAACCTGAGAAAGACCCCGCATGAAAATCACACCAGCTCCACCCCAGAACCACCCACAGAGCCAACCAAGCTCTTTCCTACCTGAAGAGCTCCCTGATTTCCCTGACAGTGGCCTGGAAGGGGATGTTCCGGACCAGGATCTTGGAAGTTTTCTGCTTCTTGGCAGTCTGTTTCTTTCGGGCTGGTTTTGCAGCAGGCCTGGAAGCCAACAGGAAAGGCAGGTAAAGACCACGGAGCAGCAAAGTCCCTTTGAGCTGTGGCTCCCTCAAGATTTGGACGTGGAAAAACGAGGCACCAGCTCACGCTGGCATCCTTGGTCATCACAGTGGAAATGTCACACAGGGCACCAAGAAGGACCAAACTCCAGTGATTTAAGTCCTACATCTGAAAATGAAGTAGTCTATCTTGCTCCAATTGAGGTCCTGGTCTCACATTTGCCACTAACTCATGTTTTGTCACCAAATCTTGCCCTTTAATTGTCAGGATAATGCATTAATTAACATATTTTTTAAAAATTAGCTTAATGCAAGCTAATTTTAATTCTTTTTCTTCCTGGCTTATAAAACATCAAACGAAATTTTGTAACAGAATATTATTTTTTTTTTTTTACCTCTGGAATTGTATCGCACTTGGACAAGGTCAGAATTTACCTAACACAAAAGGCAGCAGCTTGTTCCATAAAGCAAAGCACTTCCCATTGTGGGCTGGATACCTGCTGAAGGGATTTTCCAAATCACACTGGATAAAAATGGTTTATGAAGAATTGAAATACAAAGTGCAGACACAGGGAGCTGTCAGACTGCTTGTGGGCCCCAGGAACCAGATTTTCAAACAAGTTTTGACATTTAACAGATAACACCTCCAGTAGGGTTTCCAAAGTGTCCAAAGGACAGTGCTCAGGTGCCAACATTCAAATACTTGGATTAATTTGCAACTCTGCAGTTAGAACCTTCTGTGCTGAATAAGAACTAGGAAGGAATCCCTAAAAATCAAGGGTAATTCCAAGTAAATTCACCCACAAGTAACCATCTCCTCTGCACCTGACTGCCCAGGCAAAAGGAGCTAAATCCAAACTTCTTTATCAAGCAAGAAACCTGTTTTTGTCTGGATCTGATCAGAATATTATTCTTAAGCTCCTGTTCTCTCAGATAAGCAGGTAAAAGACTTTAGTACCAAGAGAAGATTCATCTCCAAGAACTTTTAAAACCCCCTGGAACTTGCAGTGCTGCCTGAACGTCATCAAAGCAGAAGCTTTTCCCTTGAGCAGGGAAGAAAACTCTGCCTGGTTCTCACTTTAGGCTCATTTTTGGGGTCCCACTCCAGCCCATTCCTCAGTTCTTTTCCCCTTTCAGGCAGCACTGAGTAAAGCACAGCAAAGGCTGATGTGCTCAGCAGCTGGAGCACTCCTGGGCACATCCCTCAGGATACAGATGTTGGGGAGGAAGCCCCCAGGGGTTACTGCAGCTGAGGTTGCAGAGGTGAGAGGGGAGCCTTACCTGACAGCTCTCTCTGAGAGCTTCACTTCCAGCTTGTGGCCGTCCACGCTGCAGCCCTGGGAGTTCAAACACAGGAACAGGAAAAAAGACATAATTAATAGAAATAAATATAGGGAAGAATTAGGAGTCAAAGCAGCACTGAATAAACATTCATCAGGATTCGTTCTGTGAGGAGGGATCGGGGTCTCTGCCCCCTGCAAGGGGCACTTGGCAGGAGACCTCATTAAAATCCCATTTCCTGGGACTTCCACACTGGATCAGCACTAGGAAACACTTCTCCATGCTCTTGTCCTTTCACAAATCCTCTTCCTGCATAAACCTGGCCTATTTTAGAGGCTTCTCCACCTGCCCAGTGCAGCTCACAGCACTGACATCCTCAGCTACACTTTGAACTGCCAGGTTCACCCACGGCCCTGGGGAGCACTCGGGGCTGGCGAGGCTCCCGCTCACCTGGAGCCGGCGCAGGGCTTTCTGGGCACTCTCTGGCCTCTTGTACTCCACAAACCCGAAGCCCATGGACAGCAAAGTGCCTGTGAGAGGAGAAAGGGACTTGTTAAGAAAGCAGTGATGATACAAGACACAAAAACAATCCAGGAGCAAGCACTCATTGCCAAAACTGGGGGGACAGAACTGAATATCCCACGAAAAGGGCTGGCCTGGCCATGGCTGGACTCAGAAGCTCCTCAGGAGCACCCCTGGCTGAGGTTTGTGAGCAAGGCACTGCTCTGGACCAGCTGGTTTTGGTGCTGACGTGAAGAGGGGATAAGAGACGCTGCACACAAAACAGATTTTCTGCTTTGCATCATCTCAGTGCCACTTCCTTAAATAAAACACCGAGTGCTGCAAAGCAACTGCTGCTCACAGGCAGGGGAAGCGGTCCCATTGTGGAGACAAACATTCCATGAGCTGCAGTGGGCAGCTGCCACTTCCACAGCCAGGGAGGGACATCTCTTCCCCTCCCTGCACAGCAGAGGCCTGCAGCACCTGCACTGACTGACACAGGGTTAATCAGAGGGGAGAAAACAACACCCCGTGTTCAACTTCAGAACCGGGGAGGTGGCAGAGTGCAGAGATGACCCCAGTGCCAGAAGGGAGCCCTTCAGTACGAGATTAGCCCCTCCTTGATGGTACTGCCTGGTCAGACCCACCAGCAGAACTGAAGAATTTACTTTATTTCTTTATCTCTCAGTGGATTTGAGTTTAAGTGTCCCATGGAAGAGGATGGGGAAAATCAAATTCAAGGGGCAACGCCACAAAGCTGTGGAGCTCCCAGAGAGAAGCCACAGCCCCTCCAGCCAGCGCTTGCCGGGATCCCACTCCTCGGGAAGCGAGAGCAGCCAACACAACAGGCACAGCCACTCCTCCCTGCAGCCTGGGGGGCTCAGGGCTGGCAGGGAGAAGGCAAACCGAGCCCACTCAGCTCAGCTCTCAGCCAGGCCGTTCCCAGGATTAAACCCTGCGTTATCGTGGAGCACCGGCTCCTGTCAGCCTGCACCCTGCTCTCTGCTGTGATCCTGGAGGAGTTTGGCTTCTCCAGCTCAAGATCCATATCTCCACAAACCCCTCAGCTGAGCTTAACCTCCTGGCCCAAACCCTGGGGTAAGGTTTGGTCTGCAGCCATTTCGACGGGAACACTTCTGGAAGCACTGAGGATTTTGCCAGCGGGAACACAAATGCTCAGCCAGATGAATGCTGCAGCAACGCCACACCTGAGCCCCCAGCAACCAGCTGAGGGGAGGAATTGAGCAGCAGCATCTAGAGTACCTGCTTTGTCTTTCTTCTTGGATATTGTGCAGCTCTTCAGGGCTCCCACTTTGGAAAATGTCTGCAAGGAATTGGGACACGTGATTCAGCTCCCTTTGTCGCAGGCTTGCAGCTCAGCTGACAGCGTGGCCCTCTTCCCCCAGCACACCCCTGACAGGCAGCTGAGCCTTTTCTCAGGGAATTATTTCTGTGCAAACACATGCACAGTTTTAAAGGTATCAAGATACGCGTTCCCAGAAACCCTCCACCATTCCTCAGAAATAGCACAGAGATCGGAGATGGCTCTGCAGGAACGCTCTGGATTACGAGATGCCCTCGGCCAGGTACAGGCCTTGAGGGTGGGTGGCGCCTGTGATGTCCCTAGAACACAGCTCTTCCCAAAAATGGGGGGCTAGAGGGGAGCAAACTATTTATTTGACTCCCTTATAAAGCCAGAAAAAGAAGAGGGGACAAGTCCCAGCCCTCCTCTGGACATTTATTTGTCCACATCTGGACCAGAGTCTCTACAGAGTCGCACAGGTCCAGGATTCTTGGGCCGCGGGATGTGGCATTTTACACAGCTACAGGAAGTGTCGGAGATGGGAAATTCTGGCTGCTTTTCCTTATTTTGGTGTTAATGCCCCACACGACTTCAGGCCTGCCATGCTCTCTCCCACGTGCTTTGCTGAGGTGCAGCAGCACAAGGCAGCTCAGCGGCAGCAGAAGCTGAGGGGAACAGCACCTTCAGCAGCCACCATTTCCTGACTCCCTGCCTCACACGCGAGGCCGCGGCAGAGCTGCGGCAGGACCTGTCCCAAGGAGGAGCACGATGGAAACCACGGGAAACCAGCAGTGTTAGAAGATTTCCTACTGCCTCCACCTGTCTCTAGGTGGAATTAAACCCCACCAAAACAGTTCCAGATGCGTTTGTCCGAACTGGCACCTGGAGTGATGTTCCCAGTCCCAGTACAGCCAGTGCTCTCTCATCTCCCACCAGGTCACGCTGGCTGCAGCTGAACTCCTTTAAACACTGTGTCCTTATTGCTCACCTCCTTCAGGGTGTCTTCTGTGGTGGCAAAGTTCAGGTTTTTGATGAACAAAGTACACCCAGGAATATTTTCTTCCTCCTCCTCTTCTTCCTGTGCTGCTGCTTCCTGTGAGTCTTTTATGGCTTCACCTAAAACAAGAAGAATAACCCCAACTTTTTAAGCTGTAACAAAGCCAAGCTTCGGGGGAGTTGCCCACTCAAATTTTGGGGGAGCCCCTGGGATGGAGAGAAAAGTGGCTAAAAGCATTAGGGAGGGAAGATGAATCCTCACAGCAGGAGGTCACCCAGACAAAACATATCCTGGGGCTTGGCACAACAGCAGAGAAGCACAGACAGAGACCCTCAGCAAGGCAGCCAAAGTTCTCACCTGGTCCCAGCCCTGCTTCATCCTCCTTTTCAGCTTTGTTTTTCTGAGGGGCTGGGCTGAGGAAAACACCCATGGGAGCCCACTCCAGAAACAATGGCACGGAATGAAACTGCAAAGAGAAGACAGGAGAGGAACGAGGAGTGAAGGGCAAGGCCTGAAGGAAAAATTTTGTTCTCAGCGTCATTTTCACCTTGCTCTGTGATGGAAAACAGCAGTGCAAAAGCTGAGCAACCTTTTCAGCTGCCTAAACTCCCTGTCACAAAAGGATCCAGCCTTACAGGACCACTGCCCGCCATGGTTCACTCCTGGATGGTGAAAGGGAAAAGAAACCCTTCTCCAGCATCCTCTGCAGGCTGAGCCCTGCTCTGCTGCACCAGGATCTCCCTAAATCCAAAGGACAGAGGCTGGAACATCAGTGGCTCTGGGCTAACACGTCCCACACTCCCTGCGCCCCTCGCGCTCAGGGCGGCCCTTCTGCAGCTTCCCAACTTGCCTCCCCAGGCAGTGCCCCCACCTTGGAGTAGGCCAGCCTGGTGAAGGCTTGCTTGGCCTCTGTTGGCTCCAGGAACTCCACGATGGCCGTGATCCCTCCCTCTGGCAGCAGCACCCGGCCCAGGCCGCCGTGTTTGCCAAAGACCTCCTCCAGCTCCGCGGCGCTCGTGCCGGCCGGGAGGTTCTTCACCAGGATCACCGTCTTGCTCCGCTCTCCAGCGGCCTGGCACAGCCAGCAGGGGAAAAAAAGAGAATATGGGATGTCAAAGAGCAAATCCAGCAATTTCCTCGTGAGAGGTTTCAGATGCAACACGCCGTGTTCTCCCTCTGCTGCCCCTCTCCAGGATCCAGACGGACCAACAGCCATTCAGAAAACACCCCCTGCAAGATCCACATCCCAGTTCCACAAATGCTCATGGGTGGAGGTTTCAGCTGCAGACCCACTCTGGTATGGACACAGGGCTCCTTTCCTGCCTCCAGCAAGCTGACCAGCATCCTAAAGCCATCACATTACGGATTTCACCCAGCCTGGGGGCAGCTGAATTTTCAAACAGATACAACATCTCCTAACTCATCAGGGTGCTGAGGATCCCACATCGTGCTGAGGATTTAATTACCAATTTCCAAGAGAGCTGAGAACACCAGGACTAGAAGAGGCAGATCCCCACTGCTGCCTCCAGCTGGGCCTCTCACCTGGCTGAAGGAATCCAGGCTGACCCCGTTTTCCACGAGGAAGCGGCGGATTTCCTGGACCAGCTCCGTTTCTCCCAGAGCCACTCTCACTGCTACGCTGTCTTTGCTCTCCTGCGGGCAAGAATTCAGTCACCTGCTGCTCCCAGAAGCACATGCAAAGGGAATGTGGCAGGCAGCCTGAGGGTAAAACGCTCCAGCTCCTCTGGAGCTGCTGGAAGTTGTGCTGTTGGAACCCGAACACTTCCCAAGGCAAAACGAAATTTCCAGGAAGGATCTGAGCTTTAGGGTGTAAATTCCCACCAACTGGTAGTTATGTAGGAACGTGAAATCCAGGCACAGGAAAGGAGAAGGGGAAGGAGGGCTGGGGACCAAGGGGTCAATAGGCTCAGACCCCCAGAGGTGCTGCAGCACCACAGCCTGCGTGGTGCTCACGGATGCACCGAAGCTTTTGCTGTATGAGACCAGGAAGGCCCAGGCCACAAAGAAACGGGCAGGGAAGCGATGTCCCACCCCAGCTGCTCCATCAGAGCCCAACTCACAGCATCCAGCACTTGGCTTTTGGGAGCGTTGTACCTCTGAGCCATGGCATCAGCCACGGCGTTGGTGCCCACAAACAGCGCGTTCCAGTTGTGGGAGCTGCCGAGAGAAAACGCAGCCAGGTCAGTCCCGTGCCCCCTCCTGCTTCTGGGGCCTCTCTAGGCAACAGTCCTGGGAAAAAGCAGCTCTGGGCACCACCACGAGCAGGCAGGGTGAAGAGACAGGGCAAGGAGGGTGGAAGATCCTTAGGGAAGGGACAGGATGAGGGAGAAATGACTGGAGAGCAAGGAAAGCAGCGCAGGCAGCTGAGCTCTGCTTCCCCAGACCTGACTGGTCCCCGCTCTGCAGCTGCAGTTCAGGTGCTGGCTCAGAGGAGGTTTCCTAAACCCACACACCCCATGCAAGCAAGGCTGCACCCTTTTCCCTTCAAGACAGAAAGTATCAGGCACTTCTTTCAAACTGATTCATCACACAGCAAGAAAAAGCTGCTGCAAGCTTTAGAAATACAGGTGGCCAAGCAGAGGAGAGAGGCCCAACTGATCTGAAACCGTCCCCCTGAAGAATGAGAGGATCAGACTAACTTTTATTAGAGAAGTAACTCCTACACAAAGTCATTCAAGCCCCTCTTGCTCCCAGTTTCTGCTGCTCACTGAGCTACTGCAGCTCCTTGGACAGAAGGGTCAGGGAGGTAAGAGTGAAAGGAAACAGCTGCACAGCAAATCCTTTATCAGCTTTGGGAATTTGAATCCTTTATCAACTTTTCTACAGCCCCTGTGAAGACCCCAGATGCATTCCTGCCACTTCCTGGGAATCTGGCAGCTTGTGCTGTACCTGGCACTGTTGGCTTTGTCCTTGGCCTCCTTGCGCTTTTTGTAGGAGGAAGAATCTTCTGCATCTTCATCTTCCACTTTTTCCTTTTTGATCGTGGAGGGTAAGAGATGCATCATTCTGCCCTGCAAGACAGGAAGGAGAGGTTCAGCAGCTCTGGAATCATCCAGAGACATCCACGAACCAAGCAGAGGGGAGGAAATTTCCTGGCACCATTCCTAGTCAGAGAGCCTTGGTGGAAGGAGGGAATTTTCCTTCCCAAAGGAGACACAACTGCAAGTCCAAGTGGCCACACAGTGTGAGACAGACTCAGAGCTCCTTCCCCACCTCTACCAGGATTTTGGTGGCTGAAGAGCTGTTCAAACCAAGCTACTCTACCAAAACACCTGCAGGAGAGACTGAA
Source organism: Dryoscopus gambensis (assembly GCA_013389985.1). Classification (NCBI taxonomy): domain Eukaryota; kingdom Metazoa; phylum Chordata; class Aves; order Passeriformes; family Malaconotidae; genus Dryoscopus; species Dryoscopus gambensis. The sequence continues at coordinate 77,225 of WEIT01035335.1, forward strand.
CCTTTTCAGCAAAGCCCAAAAGCAAATTCTCACCCACATTCCCAACAAACATCCCCAGCAGCTGCAGCCCAAAGCTCAGGAAAAGCATCAGCTGCTGTACCTGGAACACCTGCCCATCCAGCTCTGCCAGGGCCTTCACAGCATGCTCAGGGATCATGTAGGTGATGAAGGCAAATCCTTTGGGCTTCTTGGTCAGTTTGTCTATGGGGAAGTGGATCTCCGAGAGGGGTCCTGCAGGAGGCAAGGCCGGGTGGTCACAGGGGTCCCTGCCCAGCCCTGAGCTGGCACCCCCCAGACACAGCCAGGCCTGAGGGGAGCCAGGGAGGGCAGAGCAGCTCTGGATGAGTGCTGAGCCACCAGCCCGGGCCAGGAGCTGCAGAGGGACAAGGTGGGCCCAGCACAAGCACCCCAAGTCCAGGTGTGGCAGCTCGTGGGCTCTGACAGGTGACACAGACCCAGCAAGCTCTGAGCAGCAGCATTTACCTTCAGTCAGGGATAAAACCTCCCCACCTCCACCCTCTTTGCCCCAGGATGACAAGATAACCTTAAATGTGTTTAATTTGGAGGTAGAAGAGGGAAATTTCAAACTTCCACTTGACATTCCAAACCTGGGGTGTATCTCAAGGACTCGCCTCTGACCTGCAGGAAGCCTCCTGCCAAGCAGGCTCACACTATCACACCAGGCAATAAAGGTGATGGGAGCTGGGCCACGCCCAAGAGACGTGGGACACGGAGCTGTCCATTCCCAGCCAGCAGGAAAACCTCTGCACAAAGCAAAGACACTGCCCTGCAAGTCCCAGCCCCGTGGCCAACACTCACCATACTTTGAAAAGATCTTCTCCAAGTCCTCCTCAGTGCTGGTGAAAGGCAGATTCCTGACAAACAGTCTCCCTGATTCAGCCAAGTCCTCTTCTTCCTCGTCATCCCTCAGCCTCCTTTGCCAGGGCTGGTTATCAGGCTTGGCTGGGACAGTTTCTTTTGGGGTGTTCCTGCACCGGGAAACCTCCACACAGCGCCCACCTGACCCCAAACACACAGAGGGACGTTGGATGCTCCCCAAGGCCACGGGCAAACAACACCAATGTGCCAAGAGCCCAGGTTTGGAGCAGCGACACAACTCCAGCCCCACAGGCTCTGAGCAGGACTCAGAAAGAAACGGGAGGTGGGGGCTGCAGGAGTCAAGTCTTCAGAAAAATCAGGGTGTCAACAACAGCCCCCTTTCCCGTCAGAGGGCCCCAGCCCAGCCCAGGCAGCCGCTCCCATTCCACACACAATCCAATCCTTGCAGACAGGATTTCAGAAGCTGCTCCAAGGGTCAGGCCAGGCCCAGGGCTCCAGCACAGCCTTGCAGTACTGCCTGTACAAAGCTGGACTCGCACAGGATTATTTTTACACCAACGAGAACCACCCTGAGCACAGGACAAAACACGAGGAGCTCGGAGCATCGCTCCCGTCACAGCCCCTGGTTCATCCCATGTGGGCTGAGCCCAGAACAGCCCCCCCGCCTGCCTGGGAAAAACTCCAACCACAGGAGCTCCTCGTGCAGGAGCACTCGAGCAGCTGAGCTCCCACAGCCGGAACGAGGGGGAACAAACAGCCCTTACCCAGGAATTCTTTTTTCCGCTTCAAGGCCCTTTGCATTTCTGCTTCACTCTTCAAGTCAACAAAGATGTAACCTTGGAGGGAGGGAAGGTTCAGCTGAGCATCATGTGGGGAACACACACAGCCACTAATTGGGTAATTAAGGGTGAATTGGGCTTGCTTGAGTATAGATTCCTATAGATAAAGCATTCAGCTCCCATGAAAAGTTTCAATCCAGCCTGGAAATGGCCATGCCAGACTGGAAGGCTGCCTTTTCAAAGCTTATTCTCTGTGCACAAATCAAAAATCTGACTGAGCAGCTGCAGGAGGCTTTCACAGGTGCCTCCCAGGGCAAATAAAAGCTGCATCCGTTGTTGGACTGTTAAAGGGCAAGAGCAGAGCAAAGCTCCAAGGACCTGCTGCACCCCCAGCCCGGCCCAAGGCTGCCCTGCGGCCCACAAACACAAACCAGCACAGTGCCTGCTCTGCTGCAGCCATCCCAGAGGAACAGGCTCTTCCTTGGCACGCTTTGGGGTGTTTAGAAAAGCTCTGGATGCAGATCAATAAAAAAAAAAAGGCTCCTGCTGCTACTCCTAAGGGAGCACAGCCAACATTACTCTGCCCAGGGCATCCTGTGGGCAGCAAGTAGGGCAGGAGAGCTGCAAAGTCACAGAAAGGTCTGGAAGAACCAGGCCATGAGCCAGGGATTTGGAATTGCAGACTAAAAGAGCAGAGGGGTGATCGAGAGGTCCCCGAACTCCCAGGTCCAACCCCCCCTTCCACAGACAGCTCTTACCTGAATTCTTCCCCCGGGTCTTCTTTCCCATCCGGATTGCCACTGGCTTCAGAGGGAAGAAGAATTCCTGAATTTTTTGCTGCAGGAAAAATTAGAATTGGTTGAGTAAGATCTCAGATACAGGAAGCAAGTTGCAGACTTGGCTTTGTTTTTATATATAAAACACCCCGTGCAACAAATAGATCTCTGCACAAGGACAGTCCAAAAGTTCCCCTCACCACCCACACAACCCTCAAAACAGTGAAAAGTGAAAAGTTTCTGCAAAAATCTTGCAGAATTACACTGAGACCCTCCCCCGAGCCTCCCTCCCCAGCTGGGAAACCAAACTTGCCTCAGTGATGTTGGAGGGGGCCCCACGCAGTTTCACTGTGAACGGAGTGCTGGCTGCCCCTGAGCTGCCCTGGCTCTGCACAGAGGAGGGGGAAAAAAACGGGGAAGAAGCTGAATGAAAGAACAAAAACCACAGCACAACCAGCTGGGCTTGTCCAGGAGGCTGAAGAGTGGGAGAGAACAGCAGGAGATTCCCACAGCTGCAGCAGCCTGGGGCAGGAGGTGCCAGCTGAAGGTGCACGGTCACAAAAACTGAGGCCTGCTGTTTCCAGGACAGCATTTCCTGATGGGAAAAAGCCTCTGGAAAGGGCACTCGCTGCACTTACCTGGAAGCCCCTCCTTTGGGAATTTAGTCAGCCCTGAGGAGATTCAGCAGAATTTTTAAATGGGTCACCCCAAGAACGCCAGGGAAGCTGGTGCCCAGTGGGCCCTGCAGCCTCCCCAGGCTTTCAGCCCGTGCCTGCAGGGACTGGCAGACCTTGCTGTCCATAAAGCTGCTGCTTTAGGGAGACAGAAGTCTAATTCAGCTGTACCTTCAGTGTGGATCGTTTTTTCTTCTTCCCCACTGGTGTTTCTTGTTCTGTTTGCTGGGCTTTTGGCTTCCCCCTTTTCTCTGCGCAGGTTTCTGCAATGCCCGAATCCTCCTCGGTCTCACTTTCCTCTTCCTCCTCCTCACTCTCTGTTTCTTCCTCTGCACTGGATGAGGAGGAAGAATCCTTCACCACTTTAGATTTCAGGTAATCCATATCTGAGAGCTCTTTGCTGGTAGCTGCCTTCTTCCCTCCTTTCTTTCCTGACAGAGGGAAGAGATCAGAGTTTTTTCACACAGATACTACTGCTCTCCCCCCAGGTCAGAAAAAGCTGAGAACTGACACAAATCACAACCATCACCTCCCTGTCCTCTACATTTTCCACGAGAAAGGCTTGAGAACAGCAGAGCAATTTCATCTCAGCACTTCCAGACTGACAGTCTGGATTTCAAAGCAACAGTTCACGTATAAAACACGTCAGAAAGGGGTTTGAGGTACCCCAGAAGAAAGTATTTTGTCACAATTTAACTAAATACCCCCAGCAGGCCTCAGAGAAGGGTTTCAAGTGTTTAGTTTGGACACAGTCACAGCTACATGTGAGTTACCCAGAGAGAGATGAGAAAACACCACTCGCTCCACCAGAACAGCCCAAGGAAATCCCACATGGGGAGGGAGAAAAGCTCCGAACCCACGCCCAGCCCTGCTGCAGGGACACTGGATTCTACAACACACACACAGCTCAGACTTCTGAGCCTTCAGGATTAACCCACTGCTCCAGTTTTGCTCTCAGGAGCCAAGATACTGAACCCTGTCCCTTCCCATCAGCCCTGCCAGGCCCCAAGGACACCCCATTTCCAGAGAGGCGCACCAGAGGCACAGCAGACAAGTTCCCAGACATCCACAGGTTCCCGAACCAACAGAAACCACACCCAGCCCCAGAAATCCTGGAGATAAAGCGGCTGCAGGTAGGAAATCACCTCAAGGAAAGCTGCAGATGTTTGTCCTGTTACTCCTCCGTAAGGACACGGGGAAGGCACAAGTGCCAGCCCCTAATATCAGACACTGCACTTGGCACGTTTCCCCGAATTTGGGGAACAGCAGCAGCCCCAGCACACAGAGAGGCGAGGCCCCACCCTGCCACAGTCGCCGTGAGCAAGGCAAGCAAAGGCTGACAGCTCCCTTGGGTACCTCTGATTTCATCTTCATCTCCAGAGTGAGGGCCATCCCCACCCTCACTCAGCTCCTCAGACTCATCTGAATCAAAGTTGAGGTAATCAGCTGCTGCCGACTTTCCCTTCTTGGGCTCCTCTGCCAAAGTGTCATTGGCCCAAGTGGCCACCTGGGACCGCTTCTGGTGAACCACCAGGAACTCCTGGAACGTTTTATCTTCTTCCAGCTGTGCCAAACAAAAAAGAGCAGACAAGCTGTGAAGCGAGACTCGTGGTGAGCCTGAAATCCAAGCCATCACCTCACTTCTAGCAGGGTGAAACCAAAAATCCCTTAAGGGGAGCTCCATTTACACTGACAAGGTGATTAAAGTCTTCTCAAGGTGTCTCGTTCCTACTCTTTTTTATAACTGGTGTTTAGAAAGTACTTTAAAGAGGAAAACAAAACAATAAGCAGAGAAAAACCGAGATGAGTCAAACGTGACAGAACTCACGTACGGGTAAAGCCCAGACCTGCTGGAACAGAACCGAGCTGGGTGCACTGTGTGCTCAGGCAGGAGGGGATGAGCATTAGAGAACGGCACCCCAGCACTGGGGTCGTTAAAGGGATTTTTTACAGAGCAACTGGGCTGAATTACCAGCCTGGGAAGGAGGACAGAAAGGAACTATTCAGCAGCAAGAATGCAGGGACTGCAACCCAACCTCAACTCACCTCCTTTAAGTTATCCACCGGATCCTTCTTCTTTTTATCCTTGGGGAAAAAAACCCAGACAGGTTTATTAGAAGCAGAGGCAGCTCCAGGTAACCCAACAGCACAGGGAGCAGAGATCCTAAGGCAGAAAAGAGCAGCACCAGGACTCCAGCATCGGGCGTGGCAGCTGCTCTGTCCCCTCCCCCCCAGCCCAGGCCGCCCCTCTCTGTCACTGACACACAGCAGAGCCTCCAGGACCCAGGCAAGACTCACTTTCTTTGTGCCCGTGGGAGCTGCGCTTGCCAAGGGCTCCTTGGGCTGCTTTTCTGAGGGCAGGGCCTTCTGGGAGTGCTTGCTCCAGGCTCTGGGTTTTGTAGGGTCACCGAAGGATTTGCATAACTCCACCTGGGACGAAGCAGGACTTTAATTAAACACCTGTTCAACAGTCTGTTGGGTAACTGCACTCAGGAACCTCTGTTACAGCCCTGAGCGGGTGGAGGGTGGGTGCAGGAGCAACTTTTTACAGATGTTTATTTCAAAAGCACAGAGCTGCACGTTCAGTCACCGTGGGAAAGCCAGGAGTGGACAGCCACAGAACCCCAGGATGGTCTGGGTTGGAAGGGGCCCTAAAGTCCCACCCCTGGCATGGGCAGGGGCACCTTCCACTGTCCCAGGCTGCTCCCAGCCCCAATGTCCAGCCTGGCCTTGGGCACTGCCAGGGATCCAGGGGCAGCCACAGCTGCTCTGGGCACCCTGTGCCAGGGCCTGCCCACCCTCCCAGGGAACAATTCCTTCCCAACACTCCATTCCTTAAGAGTCTCGGGGAGATATTTTTAAGGATCAGCTCACCGTGACTCTGGAAGTGTCTATGAAGCTTTTGTTGAAGTGGTTCAGGGCTGTCTGAGCTTCGTCTTCAGACCTGTAGCCAATGAAGCCGAATTTCCGGAACCTGCCATCCTTGGTGTACTTGAGGCAGCAGTCAGTGAGCGTGCCAAAGGCAGCAAACAGCTTCCTGAAGCGGTCCTCCTTCATCTGGGAGAGGAGGGAGGGCAGCAGGGAGGGAAATCAGCCACGGAACTGGCACAGAGATGCTCTGAGGACAAGTCCAAACTAAAACATTCTCCCTCTAGGGCCGTAGGAACCACGGTGTGCCACGGCAACACCGATAAAAATCCCTGCTTCAGCCACCAAACCCCTCCATCTCCCCCACGGACCGGCTGCACGGGCCTGGGGAGCAGGGTGGGACCCCGCCGGGCACAGCAGCACGGGGGACACCCGCACCCAACCCCCGACAACGAGGGGGGAGCAGCCACACAGCAAGAGCCACTCCCCACCCCGAGGGGCTGCCACCCGCCCAGCCCATGCCCCTCTCGCTGCTTCCTGCAGCCCAGAGCACCTCCCCGACTCCTCCAGGAGCTCTCCCACCATCCTCACCACGACGTGTCCCCACATTCCCCATCCCAGCACACGGCCACGACCCCTTATCCCCCCCTAGCGCCTTCCCCCGAGACACCGCGCTGCTCCCCCTCCAAAACCTCACTTCCAACCTC
>WEIT01035335.1:86995-112206 GCA_013389985.1 Dryoscopus gambensis
GCCCGAGGGAGCAGCTGGAGCCGGGCCAGGGTCAGGCTGGGTATCAGGAGAAGGCTCTTCCCGGGAGGGTGCCCGGGAGCTGGGCTCTGTGACCCCTGTGGGACCCCTCCAGCTCAGGATATTTTATGCTTCTACGATCCATTGCTGGAGGCTGAGCAGAACCGTTGTTCTTCAAGCATCTCCTCCTGCTCACAGCCCCTCAGCCCCGCTCGGACATGAGCCTGAGGTCCCACTTTACGCCTTTATTCCCACAGGAAGATGCTCAGCACAGCTCTGAGCTTCAGCACCAGCCCTCGCCCCTGCTCCCCGCGGTTCGGAGTTACCCCAGGGATAACCTGGAGCACTTCCAGCCCCCTCGCACCATCTCCTGGTGCCCCTTTGAGGCTGGCCCGGCCCATCCCAAAGGCTGGCAGCGGCAGGGCGACAGCGCAGGAAGCTCTTTGGGGGAGGCAGCCCCAACCCAGCGTCCTGGCAGGACCGGGGTGCAGCCCATGCCCTGCCCCGGGGGAATGGAGAGGGAAACCCATTTTCCAGGGAGGGAGAGCAGCGACACCGGCCAGGCTCAGGGCACGGGAAGCAGGAGAGGGCGGGATGCTCGGGGAATGCCCTGCTCAGAGGGACAGAGCACAGCACAACCCCCTCCGGCCCCGCAGCCCCGGCTGGGGGCTCCCAGGGGAGACGCTCCTTTGTCCCTTCCCCTGCCCTTCACGGGGGTCTCCGTGAGGAGTCACAGCACGGGGACGCGGCTCCCTCCCCCCCTCGCCCTCTGCTCCTGCCGCGTCCTTGGCCGCGCTGTCAGGGCTGTCACTCGGGATGCAGGCTGCCACTGACAGGACCCTCGCGCCATCACGAACGCGTCCGGACCTTGCCCTTGTCACTGCTGTCCTCTCCAAGACACTCGTCCCCCACCCCCCTCCCCGCGTCCCCCTCGCCTGCTGCGTGCAGCCGGCAGCAGCGCCCGGCTCCTGGCCCCTGCCCACGCAGCGCTGCCCCTGCCTCCTGCCCGCTGGGATAGGGATTGATCCCGGCTGCGTCCGGCCCCGCTGCTCTCTGTAGGTCCTCATGTCCTGCACCCGGAGGTGCAGTTTGCCTCCTCATTGCCTTTTCTGCAATTAGTGGCCATTTTCCCCAGGTGGGAGCTTGGCCCCAGTGCTCAGGTGCCGCAGCTGTGACCGCTAAGGATGGCTGGGATCAGAAAGAGCCTCTTCTCCTGGGGAGTTTGGGGGAGCAGAGCTTAACTGAGACACGGCCAAGTACCCGACTGACTCTTGATTGCAGTGTCCATGCAGGAACGTGGGTTTGGCAAAGCCCGTGGAGATTTCAGCTCTGCTGGTCTCACTTAATTGAAAACAACTGATTTTGTCCCTCCCCAGGTGCAAAGGTTCAGTGCAGGAACACAAGATTTACACATGCTGACTTCAGATTTGATTTGCTTTGTGGGTACTGCCACTCAGGGCGGGTCAAGATTCTAAGTTTATAAATGTGAGACTGGGTGCATCCTTTTCCTGGAGAACAGAAAAGTTCTGGGAATTTTAGGGGTGTCAGAGAGGTAAGAGAGTTGCCCCTTCAGCAGGTGCTTGTGCTGCTCCATGGAAGGGCCTTCTCCAAGGCAGGCTCAGTTCCAATCTGAGATCCCAGCCCTGGGCAGGTGAGGGAAACTGAGGCCCTGTCCTGAGAAGGCTCAAAGGACATTTTGGAAAGCTCCCAGTGCTTGAATATCTGCTCTGAAAATAATCCTTAACCCTTCTGCTGCTGGCACAGAGCGCGGGCAGGGGACAGACCGGGCACTGTACAGTCAGTTTGGATGGTCCACTGGGGGCAGGTCAGCCTGCCTATGCTCCAAAACAGAGGCAGGGGAAGAGTCAAAATAAATTATTTGGGATGTTTTTTCCCCATGGAAACTACTGTCTGTGATGATGCCAGTGGGAGATACTCCCGTCCATGTCACTGTGTGTCACCTGTCCCCACAGCAGTGCTGGACCTGCTCCTGGCAAGGATGGGACGGACGCAGGTGGCCAGGGGGAGCCGGGTGGGGCAGTGACAGGACAAGCACCATGCCCAGGTTTTGTGTCCTGGCCTGGCTGAGAGCAGCGAGAGGCAGAGGGTGGCTGGGAGGTGACGTGCCCCGCAAAGTGACACATCGCCCCAGCCGGCTGCTGTCTGGACAGAGCCCCACGTTCGTCTGCTGTCCCCCCACTCCCTGCTGGGGTGTTCCCCAGGCTGGCGGCAGGTCCAGATGACGGCTGTCCCTTCTCCCTCGCTCTCCAAATCCATGCTGGGCGGAGAGGGGCACCCGTGGTTCCACTGGCCCCTCGGAGGAGGGACCAGATGGGGTCCCCTCCGCAAGCTCCATCCAGGGGAGCTGTCGGAGCGCGTGATGGGCCGGCCCCTCGGCTGGCCGGACAGGGCCTTGCCCAGCGCCAAAGAGCAGGGGTCAGCCGGCTGTAAAGGGGTATTATGGGCTGCCTGCAGCCAAGGAGCTGAGCTGTGGAAAGCAGGGGGCCACGGTGGCAGGGCCATCTCTCTGCAGGGAGAGGCAGCTGTGGGCGGAGGGGCAAAGGGACGTTGTGCTCTGGGGTGTGAGGGCACCGGGGGAAAAGTGCTACTGAGGGGGAGAGAAAGAAAGAAAGAAAGAAAGAAAGAAAGAAGGAAAGGGACAGAGAGAAAGAGAGAAGGAGAAAGTGAGAAAGAAAGGGAGGAAGAAAGGAAGGAAAGAAGGTAGGATGAAGAAACTGCTGCAGAGCCTGTCTGCCCCTGGGGATGCAAGGGCAGAGGGCAGATGCAAAGGCTGCTGCAGTGTTTGGAGAGGTGCTTCTCTGGCTCTTTGTCCCCCATGGTGTCCAAAGGGGCACCAGAGGTTTCCCCCGACTTCTCCAGGTGGCACACCGGGCAGGCGGAGCTGTGACCCCGAGCCAGAGCAGCCGCCCCGGACAGCGCTGGCACTGCCAGCCCTGCCGAGGACGAGCGCAGCCCCGGGGTGCCCTTCATGCCTGTCGGATCGGGAGCGCCACGGCCGCCGCCGGACGCTGCTGGAGGTGAACAGGGAAGGTAAAAGATCCCTCTGAGCCGGGGTCACCTTGGCTGTGACAGGATCACAGAGAGGCCAGGCAGCCTCTCTGGTGCTTGTGGGATGCTGCTGAGCAGGTCTGGGGGCTGCGGGGGGTTCTGAGCGTACCCACACCCCTCCGTGGCAGTAAGCCCTGCAGGTGCTCGGTCTCCTTGGCACCCTGGAGTCCTTCCCTTTTCTTTCAGCTATGGGAAATGAGCAGAAATCAGCCTCGGGGGGGTTCCTGCAGAGGGCTGGCTGAGAACCTTCTCCTGACTGAATTAACCCACAGACACCAGCGAGGACAGGGACGAATGGGACCCAGCAGCACTCACAGCCTGGTTTTGGTGTGCTGCCCCTGCTGCAGGGGGTAACATTATTTTAATATTTTTAATATTAAATTATTAAAATTAATATTAATAAAATAATTTTAATATTATTTTAATAACAGCACCATAGGAAATGCTGCCTGAGCCTCCAGAGCCTCCTTGTGTGAGCAAATTGTCCTGAAAATCCTGGAAGAGGTAAGAGGCTGCTTTTACTGATTCAGCTGGTGCTTGGAAAGGCAGTGCCCAGGACACTTGTCCCTGCAGTGCTGCACAACGGGATGGGCCCAAAGGAGGAGGAGAAGGAGGAGAAATTGCCCTTCTGAAGGGCTTCATGCCTGGGACTCTGCCCAGCCTGGCCTGCCAGAGCCTCTGCTAGAGGGACAGGATGCTGCAGGGACGCTGTCCTTGCCTGGGGGTGTGACTGCTGCACTATGGGCAGCACAGTTTGGCTTCCAACCACACGTCCCCTCACCTGAACCCGCTGCCTCCGCCGAGGGGGCAGTCTGGAAGCGTGTCCCGTGCTCCTGCTCCCTGCTCTCTTTTTATCTGCAGGTTTTCTGTGGAGATTGTGTCTTTTCAAGGCCTTGCAGCTGAACTGCAACACTGAGTGTCAGCAGGTGGGGGAGAGGATGAGGAAGGGCAGGAGGGATTTCCCCCATCACACCGGGCACAAACAAGCTGCTGATGCCAGCCTGGCTTGCCATAGAGGAGGATTCACCGAGGACTTGGAAATCCAGATAATCCAGGTGCTTTGCATTACAGCAGCTGGGGAGCAGAGGTAAATCCTGTCCATGAGCAATAATTCATCTGCCAGAACAGTTAATGGGACCACCCTTGCCCTGGAGAGCAGCCACCACCAGAGCAGTCTCAGACCTTCTCCTCTCGCTGTGAAGCAGCTGATGGTGGTGGCTGGCAGAGCTGAAGGAGAGGATCCATGAGGTCAAATCCCTCCTGGCATCACTCTGCCCATCCCAGCCCACGTGCCTGCCCAGCAGAGCCTCCCGTGGCTCTCCAGGGGATGAGCTTGGCACTGAGCACACACAAACTGCCGGGACTGGAGTGGGGTCAAAGGAAAGGTCCATCCAGGCTCTCTCCTGGCCCCACCTAAAGCTGGGGGAGATGTTGGCTGTGTTCTGCCGCAGCTGCAGCTGGCCCAGGCCACTGCTGTCACCCACCAGGACACTGCGTCCTCCAGGTGATGGATAAGGTCCGACTCCTCTTCCCAGCAGCATCTCCCTCCCGACCTTGACAGACTCCCTGCCAGCCTTCCTGACGGGTGGGGATGGGACCCTCCCCGAGGAGACCAGGGAGAGGGATTTTCCTGCTGCTGCCCCTTGCCCGCTCTCTCCTTCATCCATCACCCTTCCGCCACCTCGAGTTTCCTTTATTTCTGTATTTTCGGGTGTGCGTGTGCAAATGGGCTCAGGGGAGGGTCCGGGCAACAGCTGCCTTTGATCAGCGCAACATGTGGGAGACGGAGCACTCCAGGAATGCCGACTCCTGATCAAAGGTGGGAACACAGTGACAGCCGGGACTCGGCAAAAACCCATCCCGGCTAATCCCTGCTGGGGAGCCGGGGGTCGGCTCAGGGACCCACCCAGGCAGAGCCCCCAGCCCATCCGAGGGACGGATCCGTGCCCCGACAGGGTGAGGGGAGCAGGGCTGCTCCTCTGCCGCGGGGCTCTGGCCTGGGCAGGGCGTTATCCTCTCCGACGGGATCCCCTCTCTCCCGCGGTTCTCCATCGTCCCTGCTCCCACACCCCGGCACCCTCCACACCCTGCAGCTCCTGCAGCTGCTCCCTGCACTGGGAGCTGGAGGAGAAGAGGGGCAGCGATGCCCTGAGCCTTCTATCACCTCCCAAAAGATGGATGGAAAGGTCACTTGGGAGGAAAAGGGACGACAAATCGGGCCCTCCCGACAGACCCCCGGGGTTTGGGGACAGCGGGGACACAGCTCCCAGCCCCTGACCCGTGCCAGGTGTGTGGGTGGCGGTGCAGCACAGCCCCGGTGCCAAGAATGTCCCGTGTCACCTTCCCCCCGCGGCCGCTCTTATCTCCCGGCGGGCTATCTCCTGATAATCCCGGTGGGAAGCCTGTCTGGAGGAGCAGGTGGACTCAGGCAAGGCGCTTGTCAGGCTCAGCCCCCCTGAGCTACACCCAGCCCTTCTCCACTGCACTTCCCGGCCCTTCCAGCCTCCTGGGTTTCACTGCAGCTCCTCCCAGCCTCAGCGAACCCCCTCCGTTCCCAGCAGGAACAGTCCCGCACCCCCGTCCTGCCAGGACACCCCTTCCTCCTTCGCGTAGCTGCCGAGGCTTTTGCCGTGGCCACACGGGAAGCCTCTGAAGGGCCGATAAGGGCGGCTCCCCCGCGGCTCCCCTGTCCCCGGGCGGGGTCACGGGTCGCTTCCTCGCCGCGCGGTGCCTGATAACGGGTCCATCATTCCGGGGGCATGGAGACAGCATTTATCAGCGAACCCTGGGAAAATAAAGACGTGGGAATGCTCCTGCACCAGGCTGGGAATCCGGCAGGGACGAGCCTTTTTTTTTTTGGGTGGATGGAGAGGTTGGGGTTTAAGAGCTGGTGGGGGTGGCACAGAGGAAGGGGGCAGGGGAAATTGGGAAGCAAGGAGCAGTGGGAGCAGAGCGGCAGCTGAGGGTTGGGATCCCGCATGGCTCCAGAGTGGTGCCTCCACAGCCGGCTGAGGGCATGGGAGAGGCCGCCGGGGCAAGGGGGGATGGCTGAGCCCACGGGATCGTGCAGATCGGGAAAACTCTCCAAGATTATCAGGTCCATCCACATCCTTTAGTGCCACATTCACCCATCTTTTAAATTCCTCCAGCTCTGGCGACTCCGCCACTGCCCTGAGCAGGCTCTGCCAATGCGTGACAACTCTTTCCATGAAGAAATTTTCCTTAATATCCAATCTCAACCTCCTCCAGGGCGGCTTGAGGCCGTTTCCTCTGTCACATTACCTGGGAGAAGAGACCAACCTCCAGCTGGCTCCAGCCTCTGCTCAGGGAGCTGTGGAGAGCAGGAAGCTCCTGCTGAGGCTCCTTTTCTCCAGGCTGAGCCCCCCCAGCTGCAGGTGGCCCATTGCAGACCAGAACAGGCAGCAGGCAGAGAGTGAATAGGGTGCGCCTGTGCCAGACCCACAGAATAAGGGGCTGGGGAGGTGCTGGGGTTTCCCAGTGAACCTGAAGACCCCTTGGAAAGATTTCCCAGAAAAATGAGGTCCCAGGAAGTGTAAATCAGGCAGGAGGGATGGTGTAATCAGCACAGCCACGTCCCCACAGACACGGTCACGTCGTGCAGGTCCCAGCCCAAGGGGTTCACCTGCCAAAACATCCCACACAAACCACGATCCCCAGCCCCCACCGCAGGCAGGTCCTGCACTGAAGAGCTGGGAGGGAAACTGAGGCACGGGTGCCACTGCCAGGGGTGCCACCACAGCCTCCCCGTGCCACACCTGGGCTGTTTGTGCTCCGGCTCTAAGGACACTTTCGTGAGAGTCACGGAAGTGGCCAGAGGCTTCCCGAGCTGCGAAACCAGCCCTGAGCACGGGGCTGCAGCTGCTCCAGCGCATCAGCGTGGAGCTGACACCCGTGCGTGCGTGGAGGGGCATTTCGGGGAGGCAGCGGCGGGGACGGACAGCGGGGAGGGGAGGGACAGCACCGGGCTCCGCTGAGGCCACTCCGAGGCGGCACAGGGCGACAGGCCAGCGCCGACACCTCGGCAGGGCCGCGCTCGGTGACAGCGGCGCGGGGGCCTGATGTGACGGGGACGGCTGTGACACCAGGCCAGGGACGGCTGTGACACCAGGCCAGGGACGGCTGTGACACCGGCCAGGGGCAGCCCCCGGCCAGGATCGCCAGCACCCCGGCCCAACCCCCCCCCCCTCCTCCTCCTCACGAGATGTGTCCTGCAAACTCCTCTCCCTCTCAGAGAGGCTGAGCAGGGGGAACATTGGAACACTGGAATATTGGAAGCATCTGCATGCCTTGGCCGGGAATTGAAGGCCCCGGTGCTGGGATCCCTGCGCGGCACAATCATCCCTGGGGAAATGCCAGGGTGGGAATGTAGGGCACCCTCTCTGCTCAGTGACCCTCTGTGGGAGCAGCACGCAATTAAAACAAGCCGGGCCAGATGGTTTATTAGCGATTACAGAGCTGGGGGCTGACACTTCTCTTGTTCCAGCTCCAGGGCTTCAGGAACGGGTCTGTCTCAGAATGTTTCCCACACACCCCCAGCAGCGGGGCGGGAGAGGTTGGATTTATTTGGGAATGCAGCACTCTGACACGAAGCAGTGAGTCTGGCGAGTGGAGAGATGGGGTTGGAGCAGATTGTGGCATTCAGGAGGCAGATAAGGGAGAAATAGCAATTGTCACCTGGGTTAACAGCCACTTGTTTAGAATTATGGAATCATTAAGGTGGGAAAAGGCCCCCAGGATCATCAAATCCGGTCTTCAGCCAAGCACTCCTGAGCCGGTTCTGGAATTTCAGCAGTGGGGGGGGGCCTCTGTCCTCTTCAGCCAGACCAGCATGGTCGGGCACCACTTTGCATCTCCTCGGCGTGGGTTTGGTGGGAGCAAACAGGACTCAGCCACAGGTGCCCCAGGGGAGGAGAAACCTTCATCAGTGCAGCTCCTGAGTGCCTGAAAATGCACAGCCCGAGGCTGCCGTGGCACCTGGAGGGTGATGGTGAAGCTCGGTTCTGCAGAGGGACTCACCAGGCCCCCACGTGTGCAAGCAGAGCTGAATTCTCTGCATTTTGTGGCCTGTTCCTCTCAGGTCTTTGCACCAGCACTGGGAGGTGACCTTGGACTTGACCAGGACCCACACAGTGACACCTTCCAGGCTGGAGAGCACAGCAGGACCCACAGAGGACTCACAGTCCTCAGCTCATCTCCTGCCAGCCCTCAGCTGGGGCCGTAATTCCCCTTGGGAAGCGCTGCACCCCCGGGCACAGCTGCAGGGCCCAGGCAGCAGCAGCCATCCAGCACCTCCGTCTGCAGAATCCCTCCTTCTGCTTCGCCAACCGGGCCTGCAGGGGTGTTTTGGCTGGGAGGAGAGCTTTCATCCCCATTTGGGAGCTGGTATTCCCCCCTGGGCAGAGTGAACACCACTTTTCTCCCTCCCTTTCCCTCGGTCTTCAGCATCACCACCCCCAGAGCGCCCACCCGAGCTGGTGGGGCTGCAGTCGCCGTGTTCCATCTCCCCAGGCCTTGCAGCCTCCACATGGGCCTCTCCCTGGACATCTCTGGCAGTTTATTATCCCATGCTGGGCTTCCTCACAGCTGGGAGGGGGAATTGTAGTGTCCCTTTGTGCTGGGTGGAGGTTGCAGCAGAGCAAGCTGGCGAGGGGAGCAGGACAAGATCCCAATAGGGGAGAGAGCTCCAGCCCGCCTCCTCCTCCTCCTCCTCCGGGGCTTGGCAGGCTCCCTGCTCCGTGCCCCGCTGCTGACAAGGGGCACCAAGCTCCGTGCCAAGCCCGGCAGCCAGGTGGGGCTGCAGAGGGGCTCGGGCTCCCCGCGCTGCCCCGGGCAGAGCAGGGATGCTCGTCCGGGGAGGTCGGGTGCAGGCGGTTTGCTCCGAGGGGAAAGGATGCTCCGCACAGGTGAGGCAGCTCCGGCGGTCCCCAAGCTCCTGCCTAGAACGGGTTTGGAATTCCTCGAAGCAAATGCCGGCTGTGGGGGAGCACGGCGTGCTCTGTGCCCTCGCGCTGCTTTCCCCAAATTCCTGAATTCCAGCGGCGGTGGCCAGGCACGGCACCGCGGTGCCTCTCCCTCCCAGGCGTCCGGCAGGAGCCAAGAGCCTTCCTCGGGCCCAGATTGCCCCTGCAGGAGGAGCGGCTGCGGCCAAGCCGAGCAGAGACTCCAAGCCTCACTTTTGGGTTGCTTTTCACTGAAGGGTGGTGCTGCCACCGCCGCTTTCCCTCCTGCAGAGGTTTGTTCCTCTGCCGGCCGGGCTGGGCGCTGGCAGCTGCCGGGCAAGGGGCTCTCCACGCAGCAACTACAAAGCGGGCTGACACCTCTAATGAATTACAGTAATACCGGCTCGGGGTGAACTCTGAAGTGCCTGTTTACACAATCACTGACCTCCCCTCACCCCGCTCCGGGGCCAGGCCCCCCTCCTTGATGGATCACAGCTGAATGCAGGCAGCCCGCGGCGTTTATCACCTCCCAGCCCTGCGAAGGGCAGCAATAGCCGCATTTCCTGGCACCGCTGACAGTTCAATGCCCAACCAACGCTTGCTCTGAGAAAGACCCCTGCACCTTCCTGTGGAAGTGCCGGGTTTGGTGGGAGGGCTCTGAGCACGGGGATTCTGCAGCACCAGGCACTGGGACACACAGGCAAGGCCCTCTCATGGAGCAGGGCGCAGGGACAGCCCCGTGCTCCCCAGGCCCCGTGCCCTGCAGGGAGCTGCTCCTGGCCAGGACGCCCCCTTTAGGGTGTTATTCTGATTTTTTGCCATTTTGGCAAAAATGGAGGTTTTTTTCCACTCTTCTCGGTGTCCTGGTGCTCAAAAGCTGCCGGCTCCCAGGTTCTCATGGCTCAGGGATCACTCCCTCCGGCAGGATCAGTGCCAAGCTGGAGGGGACAGGTTCTTCAAGGAGCCCTGAGCTCCTGAGGGTGGGAAATGGGTCTTAAATCAAGCGGAGTGGGGGGGGAGGGGGGGGTGAAAGCCAACAAAGCAGCAGGTTCCTGCTGTCCCACCTGGAACACTTCAAGAGCTCCCCACACCCACCACAGGCATCCCCCTCTGTCCAGACCAAACCCTGCTCTGTGTGGGGGGCTGGAGATGCGTCCCCAGCCCTCAGACGTCCTCAGCTCTGCTTGGGTCCGTGCCCGGCACAGCCCAACCCTTCCTCCTCTCTGCTGCCGGAGCCTGGGGAGCAGCACGAGCCTTCCCACCCTCTGGGAATCCCCTCCTTCGCCTCCAAGACAGACATCCACGGATAAGGGACCCCAGGAGCCCCTCAGTGCCCTCTCCTGCCCCGTGCCAGTCGTGGCAGTGCTGGGAGCAGCAAGAGCCAGGGACAGGGTGAGGAGTGGAGCCGTGGAGGTGTCCCAGTGTGTGCCAGCCCTGAGCAGCCAGGAGAGGAGAGTTTGGTGGGAGGATGATCGGGGGTTGCTTGGCTCGGAACACCCAGAGGCGCGAGGGTGGCGCGGTGCCCCGTGGTGCCCCGTGGTGCCTCGTGGTGCCCCGTGGTGCCCTGTGCCACCGTCCCCGCTGCTCTGACACGCGCACCTGTTTTAGCTCTGCAGCAGGGGACTGTCTTTAATCCAGCCAAGCTTTCCTGCTCAGAGGATGAGAACTCCAGGGCTGGCCCCCGGAGGAGGCACTTCTCCGTTTCCCTGCTTGCCCTCCGCCCTCTTCGTTTTGTTCCGGAGTTATTTTTGGCAGTAAAAGCTTTTTCCTTCGCCCTTCCCCTGGCCCCCAGCTCTCTGCCAGCCAAAGTGGCATTTTAAGCCTCCTGCCCACCCGAGCAGAAAAATGGTGGCTGAGGCAGGGTAGAGTTAAACCTTTCCATCCTTCTCGAACCATTAACTGCCCATCAACACAGCTGCCCAGAGAGGAGCTCTCAAAAGCCTCTGTGGGGACAACCTGCTCCCCACGAGGGATTCATGGGGGCAAGAAGAAGCACAACCCCCCCAAATGGGGTCTCATTCCACATCTCCTTCCCTCCAGCTGTACAAAATCCCCTCAATTAATTCAGCATCGAAGCACCTGCAGCTGCAGTCCCGCAGCAAATACAACATCCCAGCTGCACCCCAAGTCCTGCTCCCACCTGGAGCTGGGTGAACCAACAAGGTCCTACCCCAAAAAGAGACTCAAAGCAGGGATCTTGTGCCACCAAAACCACGCAGAGCATGGGAGGGACCTGCTGGCAGCCAAGGACGGCGTGTCTGAGCCAAAGAGCAGGAGCCCAGTGACCTCCAGGTATGAAACCCCGCTGGGCCTCTTGACTCCCTGATTGCTGCTGGAGTTCTCTGCAGCTGGAGGGTGCATATGCCAGGAATTGCTGGGTGCTCCCACAGCACCCCAGGGGAGGCAGGTCCCTGCCACTCACGGGGACCAGGACAGCAGCAGGAGGTGCTGGGAGCCAGGAGCCAAACCACACTCAAGGGGGATAAGAAAATCCCCGTCCCTACCATCCTCCCTGCCCAGGGATTAACCTTTTCCTGCGCCCCAAACAGCCGGACACTTCAAAACCTCCCCATTTCCCAGGAAAGCAGGGTGCTCATCCCTCCTCCCCGTGCTGGAGCAGAATTGGAAAAAAACAGAGTCTGGGAATGCTGTGGGAGCTCGAGGCTCTTGCACAGTGCTGGAAAAAAGGGAATTTCCCCCCAAATCCAAACTGCTCACCGGTAGCGCTTGCTGAATTGTCCTGGCATTTGTCTGTTTGGGCAACCTTGTCATTTAATTGGGTTTTGTCTTTGATTTTGAGGGTTTTGTTTCAATTGATTGGATTACTTTGGAGTGAAATACCTTGAGCCTGTGCTTTGAGTAAGCTGGAGGGCAACTGCCTGCAGTTTGAGGAATTTTCAGAGCTCCGATGTTTTATCTCAGCATCTGGGAGGGAAACCGATTCCCCAAAGACACAAAGCCCATAAAAACCAGCAGCAAGGGGCCAGTCTGGACACACAGCTGGCTCAGCATCCTCCTCCTCACAGCAGCAGCATCAGGCACTCGGGCAAGGGAGCAGCACACACACGGAGTTACTCCAGCCTCAGCCGCTGGTGCCCCAGGGACACCTCATCCCAAGTTATCTCCAACCCTGGTGTTTAACATCCCCTGACAGACATCCCTCTGCCTCCTGAGGGATTCCAGAGCCCAGCAGTTCTGGCTTCCCTGGCATCCCACAGCAGTGAACTCACACTGGATCCCAGGTTTGAGTCCCCTGGGTAGGAAGAGGATGGATTATACGGAGCACCCCGTGCTCCCAGCAAGGCATGACCCCAGAAAAACCCAGAAAACCCCGTGCTGGTCAGGATGGCTGAAATTTCACTTCCGGGCACAGATCCTGATGGGCACAAGGTGGGGAAAAATGGCTTTTATCCTCCTGCAGGACACCGGCGCTTCCTGGCGTGGCTCCATCCTCCCACCCCGGCTGAGCCCGAGCTGTGCAGGCGCCTCGGGCAGGAAAACTCCCAGGGAATGTCTCCCCTTCCTAGACCCCGGGATCTGAGCGGAGGGGCCGAGAGGGCACCGCTGTGACAGCACATCCCGGCCAGGAGCCGCCACCACCAGGTGTCACCCGCCCCCTTCGCCCCGAGCCCCCGCGGGGCCGCCGCTCCAGAGGGGTCCCCGGCCGCGGCCCCTCCTCCCCGGCAGCGTCGGGGGGGACCAAATCGCATCCCAGGCTCGCTATTTTCCCGTCTCCATGGCAACCCCCTGGCTGCAGCATCCCTCAGTGACCGGCGCTGGACCGGGGATGCTCGGCACGGCCCAGCCCTGGCAGTCCCTGTCCCAGTCCTGAGCCCCGGAATGAACGGGAATTATTCCTCCTTGAATTTCCTTTGCATGGAGAATTGCAACCTGGACTGTGGTTGGAAGGGACCTTTTGTTTACAGAATCACAATTTTAAGCTTTCTGCCTCAGGAGTGCAACAGAATCATGGAATGGTTTGGGTTGGAAGGGACCTTAAATATCTCATTCCAACCCCTGCCATAGCAGAGACACCTTCCACTGTCCCAGGCTGCCCCAGCCTGGCCTTGGACACCTCCAGGGATGGGGCAATAGCAGGTACCTGGACAGGAGAATGTGCAGCTGAATTATCTCAGTTCACTGCAAGTAAATAAATCAGAAATTTATTCAAAGCACAGGCTCAAGATATTTCACTCCAAAGTAATTCAATCAATTTAAACAAAACCCTCAAAATCAAAGACAAAACCCAATTAAATCACAAGATTACCCCCAAAGCAGACAAATGCCAGGACAATTCTGCAAGCACTACAGGTGAGCAGTTTGGATTTGGGGGGAAATTCCCTTTTTTCCAGCACTGTGCAAGAGCCTCGAGCTCCCACAGCATTCCCAGACTGTCAGATCTCTGTTTTTTCCAACTAAAACCACCGGTGAAAACTGCAGCCCATGTTAGCCCACAGACCCTGGGCATGGTCCAGCAACTCCTTTCCCTCCCCCGGCCTTGGCAGGCAGAAAAGGAGCTGCCAACAGGTCAAAGCCCCCCAGTGAAACACTGGAAGCACTCGGGGAAGGACAAGAAGACACAGGTCCTCTTCACGTGACACGAGGATGTTCAGCTCAAGCTGCAAGCCAAGGGCAGCCCCCACACAGGAAGGACACCAGGGGGTTCAGCCAGGCCAGATTTCATGCAGGAATTAGTGGTTTGTCTCTTGTTTCTGCCCCTCCACTGCAGTCCTGTCGCAGCCAGGCGATCTCCAAGGCCGGCAGGCTCGGCACTGCAGGGTTTCCACGCCGCTGCCTGAGAGGGGAAGGGCTGGAGCTGAGGGGGAATTGAAGTGCTCTGGGTGGCTGTTTCTTGGGAAAACACCAGCAAATGCAGGAGGTGAAGCAGGCAGGGAGCGCCCGTGCCCTTGGCACACAGGCAGGGCAGCTGGGGGCTGGAAAGGCAAGTGCTGAATCCCTTCTTCTCCCCTTACTCCTGTAGCACCTCTCTCATGGCACTGCGGAGTGAGAGCCCCTCGCTTGGTGCTGGGAGGCAACAGCCCTTCCTTCTCCTGCAGCCCAAGAGAGCAATGAGATCCCCAAAATTCAGGTTGGCTTTGTTTGAGGCACCTGCCGGGAAATGTTCGTGTTCCAGCATGGCCACACCGTGTCCAGGGAAAGGTGGGAACACACATAGTGCAAGGGAGCCAGGGGTTGGGAACAGTGCCCAGCACACACAGCATGTCCTGAGTGCCAAGGGACTTCCAAAATCATCAAATCCAGCTCCTGGCCCTGCCCAGACCCGCCAACAACCCCACCCTGGGCATCCCTGGGAGCAGTGTCCAAATGCCCCTGGAGCTCTGGAATGGCCCATGCCCATTCCCTGGGGAGCCTGGGCAGTGCCCAGCACCCTCTGGGGGAAGAACCTTCCCCTGATCTCATCCTGACCCTCCCTGGCCCAGCTCCAGCTGCTCCATGGCTCCTGCCACATCTCCCGGCCTGCACACCAGCGTAGCACCCACAGGATCTCAGAAACACAAACCCCAGCGACACTCCCAGAGCCACAGCCACAAGGCCCATGGGCAGAGCCAGCAGCGTTTTGGCCAAGTGATCTTGTAGCAACAACCAACCCCTGTGGAAAAACCCCAAGCCTGGCTCTTTTCACACTTGACCTTCCCTTCAGCAGTACATTAGCCCCCGTGCCCGGGCTGCGTGCTGCTGGAGTTCTAAGTGGGATGCTGCTGAGTTTATTACCGAGCAGAGGGCTTGGCTCAGCAGGATCCCCGGGGGCTCCGTCCCCTGCCGCTCCTTGGCTCTGCTCGCCGTGTTTAATGGACTGGGCTACAAAATGCTCAGCTGCTGGGAGCCCCCAGCGTGGCTTGTAAAAGCCAGGCCCAACAATGAGCTGCAAACTGGGCCGTGTGGCTCCCCTGCTCTGCTTCCCAAACAGGTTATTGCTTGTAAAAGCTCCTCGCTGGAAGCGGCAGCGCTCTGAGGGCGAGGCCATGGTGGCTTTTGAGATGTGAAATAGAAAGGCCCCCACACTTGATTCCTTTCCCGAGGAATATTTGATATTTGTTGCTCTGGGGTGCCTAGAAAGGAAGAAAATTACTGGCCCATTAACAACTGCCCCTTGGCCTGTTTTCCTGGATAAAAACAATGCGCTCAAAATTGGCAGCTGAGGCAGCCTAAAACATTTGTTTTGCCTCAGATTATTTGCAACACCCTGTAAACTCGGGGGCTTGTCGCTCCCTGGCTAGGGGGATTTCTCCTGTGCATTTTTCCATGTGTCTCCAACATATGGAGCAATAAAAAAAAAGAGAAAAATCAAGCTCATAGCTGGTGTCACGAAATATTTTGGGGGTGGGGAGGCCTTGGGGAGGTGGTGCAGGACTTGGATTGCTGTGACCTGGCAGAGACCTGGGCCTGAAGGAAGCTCATGTTTTTATGAGCCAGGAAATTGCAGGCTCAGCTTGGGCTGTGCCAGTTGTCCAGAAGGGTTCGGGTTTCACATCATAACTTGGGTCTCGGTGGAGGTGAGGAGGTGGAGGGAGATGTGGCAGCTGCGTGGGAAGGTGGGCACCAAGAGACGCAGGGATGGCTACGAGACAGAGTTGGTGCTGGGGGAAAACATCTAAGAGCCTGTGAAGGGGGGAAAACTCAGCCAGTTTCCACCCACACCCACAGCTGCCCAAAAGCTGATGAGTTGGGAACAAGTTCTCAGAGTCCCCATCTGCCTGGGGCACAAATGAGCCTGGAGCACTTTCCGGGCCAGCTGGGAGCAGAGACACCCATCCTTCCCCAGGCACCCTCCATGCTCTGCCCTGTCCAGCAGGCTCAGGGGGGGATTACTGGGGCTGTCCCATGTAGGGCCAGGAGTTGGATTTGATAACCCTTGTGGGTCCCTTTCAGCTTGTGATATTCTTTATGGGCTTTTTCCTAAGGGGAGAGAGGGCTGGCAGAGAAGAAAGGTGTGGGACACAGAGAGGTGGGACCGAACCACGGAGAGCCAGAGAAGCAGGGAGGAGAGGAACACCAGCACAGCCCAAGCCACAGAGCAGAGACAGCGGCCAAGGAGGTGCCTGAAGAGCACTTAAATCCTTTTCCTCTGCCCATCAGCAGGAGAGGAGTTCAGCTATGCCCAAGTTCCCCCAAAACCATTTTTTTCTGGTTCTCTCTGAACATCTTCCCCTGCTCAGGGGTTTCTGGAGGAATCCCTGGCTGCCCTGAGGTGTCCAGTGCCCAGCTGGGCGCTGCCCGCAGCCGCAGCAGTGGGGAGCCAAACACACTGAGGAGTGCAAGACTTTGGGCAAAGCTGGTGTTCCCCAGAGCTCAGCATTCACGTACTCACCCACATTCTGTTCTCTAGGAAATCCTGCTGGGAATATGGGAATAATACAGGAAACATCGGGGAGAGGCTCAGTAGTCACAGAAAAGGGTGAAGACCCCAAGGAGCTCTGCTGACACCCAGTGCTCCCTCTGCTCCTACCCACAGCCCATTCCCTGCAAATTCCAGGGCTGAGAGTTCACTTTTCCAGCAGTGGGTGGGCATCCCCCAGAGCGGGCAAGTGGCCAGAAAATCCCAGCTGCTCCCAGCACCCCTCAGCCGGGGGCCGTGAGTCGTGCGTTCACACCAAACACAGCACAAACATCGCTGCAGCACCCCCAGGCATCTGTCAGAGAAACCCTCAGCAGGGCACCACACTCCAAGGGAGGGGATGTATTTAACCTCCTCTTCAAATGAAAGGCAGAAATTAATCAAGCAGCCCAAATTGTGGTGTTTCCCAGCTTTCTTCATTTGTCACTTGAGCCGTGCTGTCTCAGCGGTGCCTTGGACAGCCCAGCAGCAGCACAAGGGCTCTTGTGCTCTTGTGCAGGCTCAGCAGAGCGGGGAGGGAATTCTCTGCTCCCCTGCTCAGCTGTGTGGTCTCTCAGCCCCATCTCCTCTTGCCCAGGCTGCCCCAGCTGTTCGGGACAGCGCCCACAGCAGCCCCACGGAGCCAGGCAGGTCCCTTTGGCCGCCAGAGCGAGGTCTCTCCAGGCCAAAACACACCCAGGGACGGCTTTGGAGCTGGAGCCTCATCCAGAAACTTCCAGCTCAAACCTTCCTGTGCAGGGAGGAGATGAGGGGGTTTTCTGCCTGGCTCCACTCCTGGCTCTGGGCAGACAGAGGGTGGCAAAACCCCACTGTTCTCTTGGGAAAATCCCCATTTACGTTCTCTGCCTGCCTCCAGCTGCCCTGTTTGATGGTGCTCCGTGCTGCTGGTGGGATCCAGGCACACATCCCATGAGGACAGCCCATATCCAAGGTCCAAACAGGCCTGGGACCATGGCTGCGGGCTCAGGGTGGGCACCACATCCAAATAACCCCACACAGCCAAGGGGAGCACGGCTCTCCCCCCTCAGCTCCATGCGAGCTGCGCTGGAGTTTGTAACGTCCAGCTGTCATCACTGGCATTTGTCAAACCAAGTGACCACTCTCGGGACAGGTACTATTTCAAAAGTGGACATCACTTTAAAAAAGTGCTAATGTACAAGGCTGTCAGGTCCTGGCCTCAGGAGCACGATCAGCTCTCTGATGTTTGGGGCAGAGATAAGGCGCCGGCGCGATGGCCGAGCGCGGCCGCTCCCCGTGAGGGCCGGCAGGCCGGGCCCTCTGAGAGCCACTCAGCCAGGGGCACGCCAAGCTGCCCCTCCCCAGAGGGTGGTCAGCAGCCTCCTCTTCCTCCTCCTCCTCCTCGGGCTGCTGCTCCAAGCAGCTGGGAGGGAGCTCCGGCCGCTCCGCTGCGCCCCAGCATCTCCCAGAGCCTCACCTCCACCTGCGTGGCGGGGCCTGAAAAGCAGGGGCAGCAAATTCAGGGAGTTAAAGCACAGGAAAAACCTCTCGGAGTTAAAACCTCACAGGTTTCAAGCCGCTTCCCAAGAAATCTGTGCCTGAGGATTTGTTTTATAGAGCAGGCGGTGGCTTCCACTGCTGCTGCTGCCCCTGAGTGCTCTGCTCGCAGTGCTCTGCATCATCCAAAGAATTTGAGGGTTTTTCCCAAAGCCAAGAGGCCTCTGAAGGTGGGAGGGAAGGTACAAGCTGTCACCGTGGTGTCTGTCACCCTTGTCCCCAGCAGGGCTCAGGGACACACCGGACTCCTCTGAGCCTCTCCTTAGTGAAGGCCACCAGGGCAGAGGCCTCGCTTACCCTGGAACCTGCTCATCCACCTGAATTTAGGAGAATGAGCACAAAAATACCCCAAAACTGAACTCAACACATCCCTGCCTCCTTCCTCCTTCCAGTTCTGGAGCCAGCCAAGCCCCAAGGCAGAGGCTCTTGGGGTTTTTAAGGATTATCCAGCTAGTTTCATATATTAGCTCCTGCCCCAGCCAGAGCAGGAGCCCTGAAAAAGCACAAAGCAGCCTCTGCCTGAGGAAGGGACTCAGTGGAATCATCTCAACAGGACAGGGAATGCCTGAGCTCTGTCCCTTGTCCACCCCAGAGCATTTCCCTGCAGCCACACCTGCAGGGCATCCCTCCCAGCGCTGCTCCCCAGACTCCAGCAGCACCCAGAGCAGGACATTCCTACCCCAAAAAATAACACAAACAAGCAGACAACACCTTCTCACCCCTTCTCCCCACGGGAGGGAATCCCACCCACCCCAGGGAACGCTCACCCAGCACTACAGCAGCTACTGCAGTCCCAGGGCTTTATATAGGATTTACCACCCCAGGGAGGGAAAGTCCTGCCCTCTCTCTAATTACTGGCAGCTTGTCCAGCTAATTCATCCTCTCTCCTTCCCTCCTCGGGGTTTCACCAGCTGTGCTCATCAGGACTTCCCATTCTATGTTAAAATCAGAGTGGAGATCAACTTCCTTGTGTCTTGTCAGTGTGTGGAATCCCACAGCCGGTCTGTGGTGCATGGCTGGAAATAAAATGACATTTCAAGGGTATTTTCCCTAAATGCTGTGGTATTTACCACAGAAATAACATGGAAAAGCAAAACCCAAAGAACCAAAATGATGCCACAGAAACACAGGGGGCACCTCCCTCATTGTTGATTGTTGGGTGTTTTTTTGCAAATGATCTTTTTAGGGAATTCTAGTGGGGGGAAAATATTTAAATGAGAAGGGATTTTTTTCCAATGTAAAAATTCCTATTCATGGGTAAGGAAATATATCCATTTATTTAAAGTAGAATGACGATTCTTTATTTCTTATTAATAAAATATCACAGTGGGGTGTTGAGCTGTAGGAAAAAAGTGAATTAATGAAGCTTCTGAGATAACCAGCCCAGAAAAGCTCTCCAAGCCTGTGCCCAGGGTGTCTGGCCAGGAAGGACCTGTGCTCCTGCAAGGAAAGCTGAAACCAGAAGCTGAAGCCCTGCAAATTCCAGGCAAAGCCAGGGCGCGCATATTTAAGTGAGGGTGATTAACGCTGGCACGGCTCGCCATGGGAAGTGATGGATTTGCCATCTCTGGATGTCTTCAAACCACATCTGGATGATTCCAGGGGCTGGGTGTGACCTTCCCTAGCACTGGAATTGCTACTGTTCACCTTGCAGCTCCCCCAGCAATCCTTGGAGAGCCCCAATTTCCCTTCCCAGCTCTGCTTCCAACCTGCTCTGGGCCCTTATCAGAGTGATTCCTTCTCCTTGTGATTTTTGCTGTCGGTTCTTCCCCCTTGCTGGGAGTGTTGAGGGCAGGAGTGCCCTGCGTGGTGCTCAGCAGGACCAGCGGGGCTGAGCTTAGGGCTTTATGGCACTGTTTACGTAGGAATGGTCAGGGGTTACGTAGTTTGTGGTGGGGATAAGAGGTCTGGTGGGATTTCACTGCCAGTGGGTTCTGTGAGCACACTGACCGCTCAAAAATCCTTACATTCTTCCCTGCAAACACTTCTTTTTTTGTAGCGAAAACAGGGAATTGCATAAAGAAAAGGATCAGAGGAGAGAGGATTTTGCAGAAGGAAGTGGATGAGTGAACTCTGGATCGATTTAAACACCTGAAAATACAAATCACCAAGGGTCGAGCATCAATTTTTAAGTTATCCTCTTCTGGAAAAAGGATAAGTTCATTTAGGGCCAAAGGGCCCAAAGGGAGAGATTGTCATTCCTGAGACATCTCCAGGGGATGGAAAATCAGGAGTGATCAACCAGAACAGCACCACAGGCACGAGGAAATAGAGAGCAGGGGGAAAATCTGACCAAGCTGGGCTGGATCTGTGGGCTTGAACCAGAAATGTCCCGAACTTCACAGGGATGTTCCAGAAAATTGTAAAATGTGCTGTGGAAGCAAAAGGTTTAACCAGCTGGGCTGGGAGACAGGAGATGTCAAAGCAGAGTGGCAGGGCTTTTTTTAATGCACCTTTTATCAAGCCAGTGGTCAATTCAGAGTGTGAATTTTGGCTTTGAGTCACAGGAAACAGAGGGTGCATCACGGCAGGGTCTGTCCCAGTGCCAGCAGAGGGGTGGGACAGTGCGTGGAGCAGGAGGGATGTGGCCAGGGGGGTTGTTGCACCTCCTCCAGCCTGAGCCACAGCATTTGGTTGCCTGTGTAGCTGCAGAGGGAGGGTGGGGGGTTGCAGCAGGCCCACGGTGTGATTTTGGTGGATTATCAAGCACAGAGAGACAAAAATTCAGGTTTTTAAAGGACATCTTCACCTGGGCCCTGAGAGCCCCCTGGGCTGACTTTTCCCATGATTTGGGCCTTCCCAGGACCCGAATTTCAGAACTAAGCCGAGCCTAAGGTGCAGGCAAGCACTATTTTGGTGTTGCTCCTGTCTCCTCTCCTTGCAAGGACCATCCCAGTGGCTCATCCTGAGGAGGATGAATCCCACCGCATCCCATCCCAGCTCCCCGTCCATCCCCGTCCACCACCCCAACTCCACTCTGCTGCTTCCAAACCCCTCCTTCATTCTTTTTTCTGCTGGCAAACATCAGAGGCGCCCGTGCGGCCCGGCCTGGCTCAGGAAGGAGGCGCTGGCCGTGGAAGAAACACCCGATTATTTAGCAGCTGTCAGGGTTAAGCTGAATAACCCCGGCGTGGGGAGGCAAGGCTGGGCTTTGGGAGAGGCACAAAAGCGGCTGAGGGAAGCACAACCCACGGAGCAGTTCCAGGCTGCCCGGCGGGACTCTCCGGGTTTCCAGGAATGAAAGGAAGCCGGGGATGTCCTGGCAGACGCCGGGGCAGCGCTGGGCAGACGAGCTGTGCCCATCCATCAGCGCCCGTCAGGCTCCCCGAGCCGGCCGTGGGATAAATCAAACCGAGAGGGGAAGGGGGGAAAAAAGTGTCCGAGGGGGAACTGGCGGGGCTGCGAGCAGGGGGGAGAAGAGGGAACGAAAAGGCGGCGCGAGGGAGAGGAAAAACCAGATCAAAGGCAGAAATTCATCAGAGATAACGGAATTATTTATTTTTCCTGCTGCTAGTGGGGATTTTTTTTTTCCCCCCCTTTGAGGCCCCCCAGGCCTTCTGGGCTGCTCCGTCTCCAGCCAGTCTGTTATTCTCAGGCGTCCCATCACCCCACCCCAGGCACAAAGCAACATGTTCACTTCATCACACGGCTCTGCTCGGCACAGCGAGACCTTTTGATCTCCGTCTCTGCTGTGTTTATATGTGACAGTGCAAGAAATGTATTTACAGTACGCGGGGCTCTGTTAGACACTGCCTGCCTTCATTTGAACATTAATATTGGCAGCAGGGGAGAGGAGGGGAGCAGCTCTCCTTTAATTCCCCCCTCATTTATTAAAATGTTTATTTGGAAACCCGCAGGCCCATTTATCTGGTTATTACTCAGAGCAGGATCAAATAATAACTCAGGTTCTCCGTGTCACACAAGACAAACCAAATATACGCTGGATGAGGGCTTTCAGTGGCCCTTGGATCCATCCTCAGCCTGGCACTCCGCTGGCGGGAGGGCCCTGGGTGGGCTCCCCGGACCTGTAATGCAGCTTTTCATCCCTAATTCCGCAGGCCCAGCCCCAGCCCGAGCCTGTTGCTGCCGCTGGAGGTGCCCCCAAAGGCCCCCCGATAGCAGGGGGTGCCTCAGTGGTCAAGGGGGACTTCAGCAGAGCTTCTCCCAGCTCTGCCTCTAAAGCTGTCTCATTCCAGCCGTCACCTTTCCCAGGGGAGCCGGGTGTGTGCAGGACCAAGCCCCTCCGTACCCACGCTCCACTTGTTGATAGCGGCCAGAGAACGCGGGGTCACCACAAAGCTCCTGTTCTTGGACCCAAACTCTGGGATGTTCTGGGCTCAGCCTGGTGGTTCTGCTCTCCTTCCTCTCTATCCACCCCACCATCCCCCTCCAACGCTCACTCCCCATCTCGAACCTCCTGCCTCACTTTGGGCTTGCCAGCCGTGGTGAGCCGTTTTGAAAAATGCCAATTTCAAGCTCTCAGCAGGTCAAGGCCACTCTCAGAGGTAAGAAGCCCTGGCACATTTCTGGTGACCAGCTCTTGGTCTTCAGAGGCTCAGAAAACACTGAAGCCACTTCTGAGTGGAGCTTGGTGTTAATTTGTGAGCAAACAGCCTTTGGCGTTGGAATGGTGAAAGAAAGATGAATGTGGGTAATTTCACGTGATCCCAGCAGAGCTGGGTAGGAGCACTTCCCACACAGGTCCAGAGGGGAGGCTGGAGGTGCCAACCTGCAAAGCACTTGGGAAAACATCGGTGCTTGAGGAAAGGAATAATTCCAGACACTGCCATGCACAAGGAACCGTAATTCAGTAACTGAGAGGGGACGTGTGGGCTCTTTGCATTTCACATCCCTCTCACTCTTGACTGCAGAGGTTGAACAACCATCAAATCCCAGCTCTCTTCAGCATCACGAAGGGCTTCCCAGCAGCAGCTGCCTGCAAATTTGGGGTTAAAAAGTCCCAATTTGTGCTCTGAGAGCTTCTGCATCCCACCCACTTCCTGCCCCCCAGCTCCACCGTGGCTCTGCTGCCCCACAGCCTCTCTGGGGTCTTTGGAGGTGTTACAGGTGCTTTGTCCCATCCTTGGAAGTGTTCAAGGCTGGTTGGATGGGGCTTGGAGCAGCCTGGTCGAGTGGAAGGTGTCCCTGCCGTGGCAGGGGATGGAATGAGATGGTTTCTAAAGTCCCTTTAAATCCAAAAAATTCAGTGATTCCATGGTTTAACCATGAGGTGACTCTGCCTTGGTGGCTCCCAAATGCTCCCAGCGCAGGCTGATCCCAAAGG
This sequence comes from Dryoscopus gambensis, assembly GCA_013389985.1. Taxonomy (NCBI): domain Eukaryota; kingdom Metazoa; phylum Chordata; class Aves; order Passeriformes; family Malaconotidae; genus Dryoscopus; species Dryoscopus gambensis. The sequence goes on from WEIT01035335.1 coordinate 110,178, forward strand.
GAGCTTCCAAGCACGAACATCCACGGGATTCACCCCATCTCCACCTCCCAAAGCCTGCGGGGAGCTGGGCTCACCCTGTCCCGGAGTGGGAGATTCTGGAATGAGGCCCTGGAAGCTGGCACTGCCACTGCTGGCACACCGAGCCCTGAGCCCCTAGGAGCCATCTCTGCTCCTGGAACAATCCCTGCTGCTGGAACCATCCTGCCCCAGAGCCAACACCGGCGCTCCTCGGGCTTTACAAATGTTCACTTTTAACGCCTCCTTTCCCCACATGTGGATTTAAGATGCCCAGGATAAGGCATCACCAAAATCTCTGACAAGCCAGGAAACCCCGAGCTGCTGCTTGTGCTGCCTCCTGACATTATTTGGAGACGTGGCTTGGGGAAATCCTCGGATTCTGGGACAGAAGCCACTGGGGGCAGGAGCACAGAGCCACTGTCACCTCCTGGGGGGTTTCAGAGCCCTGGCCCAGCCGGGGCTGGGGTACCAGGCCCAGCAAACACAGCCTGGTTCCCAGTGGAGCTGTGATCACACTGATAAAAATGGCATTTTTTGGTAAAATTATAGAAATTGGGGGGGAAATTTGCTTAAAAAAAAAGCATATTCACATTTTCAGAGTAAATTTCTGTGTTTCACATGTCCTTCGCATCTGAGAATGGGGGTTTTTTAGTTATTTCTATTTATAGTTATATATTTATCCATTAGATATGGATTTATTTAGTTATTTATCGCAGGCAGGGAAAAGGCAGTTTCAGTTCCAAGCATTTGCTACCCGAGTTTATCTACATTATACTCAATTACAATGTTCTGACTTTATATTAAATTATTCCCATGACTTCCCCTTTTCTGCCTTATCCTTTGTTAAAAAACTTTGAATTTTGGCCTTTCAGCTTCATTTACAATCATTTCATTTCTTCCAAACTCCTCTTTCCAAGGCCAACCATTCATTTTGTAGCCCTTGCTACTGAAATCTTTTAGTGCTTTTAATCCTCCCTGAGCACGCACACGCAAAACTCCCCAGTACAGAAGCTCAAAAATAAAACTCAGTAATTGACCGCTTGAAAAGTGTTTATTTTTAATTTTTTTTTTAATTTTATTACCTTTTTTTTCACTCCTAACTCTGCAAAGAGGGGGTGAGTCACAGCTTTGAAATCTGCACTGGATGCCAGCTGAAAACAGAGGCTTTACACGATCAAATTGACAGATGATTCCAAGGCAGCCCCGCTCCACACAGACCCATCCATATTCCCAGTTAAAAGAAATATTGCATTTTTAAGGGTAAAGAAACATATTTAAGAGATAAAGGAAAAGAAAAGTTTGCTGGTCATCAATTATCATAATAAAACAGACGACTGGGGGGGGGGATGAAATTCACTTTAAAGACATGTTAAAGCCCCCTAATCTTCAAAGAGATAAAGGCTGCCCCTGAGAGAGCCACTTGGCCGGGAGGCAGCCACGGGCCGGGCCTCGGGGGAGGCTGATCCAGCTCCAAAATAAACCCGGGATCAACTTGACCCGAGTGTGGCAGGGTTCGGGAAGGAGGAGAGGGGCACGGAAGGACACGGCGAGGCCGGGGGTGGGCGGTGGCTGTGGGGACAGCCCCGTGCTTGGGGTGGCACTGGGGACACGGAGGGTGTTCGGGGTGTTCTTCACCCTCCCAGCCCTGCTGCTCCTGCCAGACAAGCCGAGAACAGCTTGAAATACGCCGAAAGTCCTGACCGGCCATGTCCGGCCGCAGCTGGGCCCACAGGAGCAGAGCTCACCTGCAGCCAGCGCTCCCCAGCCGAGGCCGAGGAACCCCTCAGGGAGTTTCCTCGGGTGGGGGTGACGGACAGCGCTGGGCGAGCGAGGTGAGCCCAGGTGGGACCTGCCTCGTGCTCTGAGCACAAAATGGGTGCGCGAGGTGAGCCCAGGTGGGGCCTGCCTTGTGCTCCGAGCACAGAGTGGGTGCCCGAGGTGAGCCCAGGTGGGACCTGGCTCATGCTCTGAGCACAAGGTGGGTGCATGAGGTGAGCCCAGGTGGGGCCTG
>WEIT01035335.1:112463-153887 GCA_013389985.1 Dryoscopus gambensis
GAGGTGAGCCCAGGTGGGACCCGGCTCGTGCTCTGAGCACAGAGTGGGTGAGCAAGGTGAGCCCAGGTGGGACCTGGCGCATGCTCTGAGCACAAGGTGGGTACGTGCGGTGAGCCCAGGTGGGACCTGCCTCGTGCTCTGAGCACAAGGTGGGTGCCCGAGGGGAGCCCAGGTGGGACCTGCCTTGTGCTCTGAGCACAAGGTGGGTGCCCGAGGGGAGCCCAGGTGGGACCTGCCTTGTGCTCTGAGCACAAGGTGGGTGCCCGAGGTGAGCCCAGGTGGGACCCAGCTCATGCTCCGAGCACAAGGTGGGTGTGCGGAGCCCGCGGCTGTGCCGGAGATCCGGAGAGGACTCTCATGTCCTCGGGTCTTGTGGGAAAGGCTGAGGCCCGGCCTGGGCTCTACCCCTGCGGTCACTCACAGGAGATGCAGCAGGACAGAAAGTTCTTCCCTTTCCCAATTTTGGGAATTCAAATCCCACCCGTTACGCAGCCCCCACAAAGGCCTCAGCTTATCCAATGTGGACCAAAGGGGAGGCTCCACCTGCAAACTGCGTTTCATGGATCACCAGGTGGAAGAGGCTTCTGTGCAGCCCCAAGTCATTTCCCATTGTGAAACATCTCTTTTTAAACAATTTGAGAAAGCAAAGTTCAAAAATCCAGAGGAAAAAGGATACCAAAAGGATGAAAAATGGCAACGCCAGGTGAGCTGGGATTTCTTCTGGAAAGGTGATGCCGATTACAGCCCTTGGAAAGTAGAAAATCAACCATGGAAGCAAAAATGAGACCCTAAGTGTTGCCAGGTTTTGACCTCTGGTAAAACTGTGGAAGAATTAAGATTTGGGTCCATCTGCTGGGGTAAAGCTTTGGAGAAGAATGATCCTAAACCTTGGTGAAGGGAGTGTCCCACCCAGAGCCAAGCCGCAGGAGTGCTCAGGGGGTAAAAAGGACCACCAGGAAATAAAAACCTGGATCCAGAAAAGGGAGGCAATTCCAGCTCTTTGGAGAGCCCTGCTGGGTTATGAAGTGGAGGGAGCTCAGCACATCCAGGTGCTCACTCCTCCCAGTGCCCTCAGAGTGCAGAGAGTGCTCCAGAACAATGGGAATTTGCTGCAGCATGCATGGATTGGGGATCATGCATCGGAACTGCGTTGCTGGATCACTCACACCGACACAGAAATGCTCCCCATCCATCTGGACTGTGTCCCACCAACCAGCAGCACTTCGGGTATTTCCAGCGTGTCTTCCCCCACAGAGGGAAACTGGCCCAGCTCCACCCAGGAGCCATCCAGACCCACGTCAGAGCTCGGGAGAATCCCAGCCAAGTTCTCTCCAGCCCCTGCAGCTCTGGCAGAGTCAGAGCATGCGGCTCATTTCATACCCATGAGCTCAAGCAGCGATCTGAGAGCAAAGCTGGACAGGAACACATGATGGGTGAGCTGCCACCAGGTGTGGAGCAATCCCGAAGCATCCCAGAGAGTTTCGCTCCTCAGAGCACAGAAACAGCTGGATTCTTGCAGGTTTGGCCTACTCGCCTTGCTCCTGCAGCTTGTGGTGGGCCAAGCCCAAGGAGGAGAGTGTCCAAAGCTTTGGAGAGCTTGGATCCTCCAGCAGCGAGGGCTCATCCTGCCCCAAAACACACCCAGGCCTCTTATCTCAGCCCTAATGTTCACTCAGCTCGTGCTGTGCCAGCCTCTCACCCTCCTGGGCCCTGGAGGCTTTAAAAAGTTGTTTCCAACCTCAGAGCCCGCTGGTGAGGAGAGTTTATCACCGAGTTCTGCACCAGACTTTTCTGCAGCTCGCAAGCCAAAACTAACACAAACAGCAGGCTCCTCATTCATTATTCTAATTCCACCATAAAACATTCCCAAGCCAGCTCTGACTGAGGGGTTTTTTTTATTTACTGCCTTTTCATCAGGCAGCGTCTGTGAACTGGGTGAGCTCGTGGGTCAGATTTACACCGAGGAGCAGCTGAAAGGAGCACACCCTCAGCACAGCCTCTCCTGTGCCAGGGCAGCAGCAGCACTGATGGCCCGCTGAAAAATTCCCCAAATTTTCCAATTTCCCACCACACGGAAGTGGCTGCCTCCAAGATTTTCCTAAAAGAGAAAGGGAAGGGAGAGCGCAGGGGGTTGGAAATGTTGTTGGCTTGGGCTCAAGGGTCTGCTTAGACGTGGGGATTAAGGAGCGTTGCCCACTGGCAGCTCTTCCCATCCCCGGAAACACCCAAGCCAGGCTGGATGGGGCTCTGAGGTTGAAAATCTCCCTGCCCATGGCAGGGGATTGGAATCAATGACTCCTAAAAGTCCCTTCCAACCTGAATTCTTTTATCCAAGACACCAGGCGCAGAACAAGAGGCTCTGGCAGTGTCACCCTCTGAGGACACCCACACCATGGTGGGTCCTGGCACCACGTCAGGGCTCTCGGGTGGCCAAGGACGTGTTGGTGACGGCCGTTCCTTGTGCTTGTGGCCACTGCAGAGAGCTGGGGCCAACACTCAGCCTGGATGTGCTTCTGCAAAGCCATTGCTCCTCCTGGATCCCCTTTTCTCTCCCTTCGGACGGAGGAAAGCGTTCCCAGCCTCAGCTTTGGCAGGCGTCACACATCGCTCTCAGGAGTTCCATCTGACCAAGCGACTCCAACGCGTGCTTTAGCAGAAAGATTCCCAGCCAGCTCTGCTTCCAGTGGCTCCAAAATCCCAAAATCCCCTTCCAAGATGTGCTCCAGCAGTGCCATGTGCATCCCACAGCGCTGCCTGGTTTGTCTGCAGCTGTCCCCTCAAGAGTGGTGCTGGCTCTGGATGCTCCTGGTTAATCCAGATCAAGTACAAAACCTTTGCCATTTCCCCCATTTTTCTGTTCCATGTTGAAAACCAGATTCCCAGGGAGGCTGGTGCATGGCGAGGGGAGTTCAGCTAAACGTGAGCCCTTTGGCATCCCACGGCAGGTGTTTTGGAGTTCTTTCAGGAACCCTTTTTATCCTTGAGGTGTTCCTGTTTTAATCCCAGCCAAGCTCGCAGGTGAAGACCCCCGAGCAGCGCTGTCCAAGTAACATCAGCAGTGGATCCAACAGCTTTCCAAGGACACCAGGCAGCAGTGGCTGGGAGAGATCCCGGCAGCAGCAAACAGCCCAGGAGGTGCCAGCTCCAGCAGATCCCGGCTCCAGGCACAGTGCAGCGATGCCTCGTTGCCCTCTCAGCCACAACCGGCTCTGACACCAGCCAGATGCTTCTCCTTCCTCGAGCTGAGCGAGCCACATCCCTGGGGAGTTTGGGAACTGGATAAACCCCTGCTCGAGCTGCCAGCGGGGCAACAACACAACTCTCATCCAAAGCACCCCTCCAAGGCTTCCCAGCCTTGCTCCCTGCCAGTCCCCAGGCCTGGGCACCACGCTGTGCTGTGCTGGACACAGCTGGCAGGGCTCGCTGCTGCCTTGTTTTCCCCTGGTGGCACCAGGAGCAGGTGTGTGCAGGGGACACAACCTGGCTTTCGCATCCGGGCTGCAAGGTGAGGGATTTTTGGAGTCGCAGCTTTCTTTGGCACAGGTGAAAATGTATTTCCCCTCCTTGCGTGGGCTGGAGCCTTTAACAGCACAGCCACTTTCGTGTTTCAGTGGGGATTTCTCTCATTCCTGCTGCACAGAACAAAACCAGGCTAACATTAAGACCAGGAATTTGGGTCCTTCTCGACTCTCTGGAGTGGTGGAAGATGCCGCTTTCTCCAATCATCTGCAGGCTGCTTGGGAGGAGATGCAAAGAAGAGAAGGAAAATAAAGCTCTATCTAAGTGCCAGCGTTGTTCAGGCTTGGCTGAAATCGGATACAAAACCAGCTCAAGGCTCGGAGTGAGGAGCGCCTGTGGATTTAGCTGTTAAAGCCAGGGGCACCCACACCCTCCCCTTGCTGCAGGGACCAGGTGTCTGCACGGGGCCCTTCAGTTGCCCAAACCATTTGCACAGCAGCAAGAGCAGGAAAAAAGCCTGGGAAGCTCCTTGTCCCATCCTACAGCCAGCCAGAGAACCACCATGCACCGAGATATCCCAAATCTTCTTCTGGCATCGAGCAGCTTTAGGGTACCTCTCCTTGCTTATCTGCCCAGGCAGCCACACTTTTCACTAAGAGAAATATTCCAGGATGATTCCTTGCCTGTCCAGGGCAGCAATGGCGGTATTGGGGCAGGATTGGCATTTTTGTGCGGTGGGGTGGGAGGACACACCTCTCTGCCAGGAAGGGACCATTCTGCATTGCTCGTGCACAAACCCAGCCCCCCCAGGACGAGCCAGGCCCTGGCTTTTCTCTGCCTCCTCCCTTCCCGGAGGTGAGAATTGCCAGCAGCTCAGCACGGGGCTCCCCCAGGAGCGCGGGGAGAGCTGCGAGCCCTGACTCCAAACCCCGTCCCAGCTCCCCCAGCTCTGTGTTATCCCGGTCCCAGCAGAGGAATCGGCCTCTCCAAGCAGCAGAGCTGATCCCCTGCCTTCCCCTGCCCCCGGCTGTCCATTCAGGGGGAGAAGGGGTCACGGTGCGCTCGTTAACCAGGCGGCGTTCAAACCCAGCCTCCCCTCCTTCCCCTAGGCACAGCCCCCGCAATTTAATTTACATGCAGGGGTAGGATTTAGGGGGCTGCTGGGAGCGGACTTGGCGCCCAGATTCCCGTATCTGGAAGAGCGCTGTCCTTTGTGAATTGTGTTATGAGACAAAGGCGGAAGAAAACACCTGGAACACGGAGGCCGGGGCGGGGGGAGAGATGTGGCTGCTTGTGAGGGTTGGGCCAGACCTGCAGAGGTCCCTGGAGATCAGCCACCTCTGCCAGAGGGACCTGTGCACCACGACTCGGAGAGGTGCCTAATGCCCAGAGATCTGGGTCAGGGCTTGCTGTGCACGGCAGAAATCCTGCATTATCCTCCCTGAACGTACACGGAGCAGCTCTGCCGCATCCCGGAGGCACCGACCGGCTCCGGGTGTCAGACGGAGTGGGTCTCTGCCTGGGCTGGGTTGGATTTGCTGCACACACCCCGGCAGGACCACCTCCTTCCCCACGTGCTGACAGCGCTGTGCTCAAGCACCTAAAGAAATATAAAAATGTGCCTGGTGGGACGGAGCGCGGGGCCGGGCCGGAGCTGCTCCCTGCGCCTCTCAGCCACTCCTTCACCCTCCAAAAAACCGTGGCACCCTTTTTGGAAACTAGCGACGAGCTCTAACAAACTTCAGCTCTTCCCTACCCGCGGGACGCTGCACCAAGGCGTTTTGCAGCCGGGAGAGAGATGGAACAGCCCGGGGAGGTGAGGAAACGCTGATAAAGCCTCTCCCCCAGCTTTTCACGGGAAATCCTCCTGGCAGGTGTGAAGAGAGGGGTGAGAGGTTTGTAGGCCACTGACAGGATCTCCCCACCCTCCCTTCAGAGTGTGCAGCATCGCGGATGGTGAAGGAGAAGGTTGGAGACGCAGAGACACCAAGCGCCACCTCGGTGTCCCCGCAGTCCCCTCCTTGCCCGTGCCAGCACCACCGCCCGGCACCCCGGTTTGGGGGGAATGAGCTGCAGAGCTCAGGCTTCGCTGTGCCACACACAGCCCCTCCCGTCCTACCGGGAGGAAGGGAAAACCCCATAAATAAATGGCAATAGGAAAGGGATCGCAGGTCCTGCAGCAGCGCCTGGAAGCCGCCTCGGAGGCGAGGCGGGGGGAGGGAGGGAGCCTGACTGACAGCCTGATTTAAGACCTGCCTGAAAAGCAAACAAAAGCAATTGAAAACTGCATCATCTAGGAAAACTTAGTAGGTTGTATTTTCACAAGTGAGGACTGATGGTAAGACCAGCTTAATCCCCCGGTGGACTGTCCACACCTCGGCAGGGGCCAGCTGGTTTGTCTTGCAGCTGATTGCTGAAATAACAGCGGCGGGCTGGGGGTTGGAGCGGGATGGGCGGCAGGGAGCGCGCAGCAGAGGCTTTGGAGGAAATGTGCTTGGTTTCCAAAGCTTCCTTGTCCCTCTCAGAGTCAGTGGCACCTCCTGGGCTTTGCAGCAGGGAGCGAGGGTGCCCCAGCCTGGCAGAGTCTCGGCTCGCAGGCAACCGGAGAAAAATCCCTGGAGGATCTTCCTCCCTGTTTCCAGTGAATTTGGGGGAGCAGGAGACGCAGCCGAGAGGTAAAGGCGTAACTTATGGCCTCGTCTTTCCTTCCCAGGGACTGAGCTGGGGACACGCCGAGCTGAGCACGGGCTGCAGAACAGCGCTGCGGCCACCCCAGGCTTGCCCAGGGCAGGCACGGTGCCTGACACAGACGAGCGTTAAAAGATGACATCATTCTCAGGCAGACAAAAACCCCCAATGCGAGGCACTCTGAACGTTTCTATAGATAACATTTCCTTTTGGGTTTGGCTTGAACAAAACTGCGGAGTTTCCTCCTGCAAAATCCAAACGAAGTCCAGACAAAGAGAGGGGGAAACACCCCTTTGCCCAAGCCAGGCGATGTTCTGTGCCCCCGATTTCCTTCTACCCCTCCCTGAAATGATGAGCCAGGATGACATTTCCTTTGCCAACATCAGACTCGTTCTCAGAGCAGAAAACCCCGGGTTTAACCGGCCCAGCACACCCCATACGGCTCAGACATGCAAGCAGCCCCCGGTGCTGAGCACAACCCTTTTTGTCAGCTTGTGGTTTCAAACGCAGACCTGCTGGTTGGAGAACAAAAGGCAAAGCAAACGCTCCTCAATCCATCCCTTTCCAAGCCATCTATTTTACCCTACAAGCAGTGAGATGGGATATTTATGTAGGAGTGGAGATAGATAATTAAATGAAGCTGGGAGGTGCCTCACCTGGGATATTGGAACATTTAGGGCTGACAGCCTAACAAGTTCCTGCAGGGGAATAAACCCGAGCCTGGCATCTGGGAGCTCGGGGGATGTCCAGATGATTAAAAGCAGCTGAGGCAGATTTGGTAGCTGGGTCTTAATGGCCACGGTGTGAAGTTTTTGGTCAGAGGAAGAATTTAAATGACATTTCCTGTGTGCGGCAGGTAAGGAGCACTTGTGCAGGCTGTACCCACTTGGTGATGGGTGAGCTCCGGCAGGAGGTGGCCCGGGATGCTCCTGAGGATGGAGCAGCTCTGCCTGTCCCCAGGGATGTGCTGGCTGCTGTTATCAGGAGCGCCCGGTGCTCTCCAGATCCAAGGGCTCTGCTGAGACTCAGCATCCCAGGTACTGCCACACATCTGGAATCCAGACCAGGCAGAGAATTTGCTCCTTTCCTTGCCGGACGGAGAAGATGAATGAAGCTGCCTGGCTGACCTGGGATTGTTCAAAGGGACAGATGATATATCAAGGTCTCTCCCTCTGCCAGCACCTACGCAGGGATATGGAGCTGGTCTCAGGGCCATCGGTCCCCTGCTCTGTCCCCACTCCTTTTCCTGCCCTCAGTTATTATTCGGGCTGAATTACTCTGTTTGCTGCCTGAAGTAGCCATTTCAGACCTGATGTTTTGGCTGAGACGGTTTTTGCTTTATGAAAACACAACATTACAGCCCAGACCACTGGAGATTCTGATGTTTTCAAAGCAGAGAGCTTTTTGAAATCCAATTTTGTGGTGGTGTGTGATCTCTCAAATTCATCTCCATCTCGGCAAAGGTGTCATTTGGCAATTCCTGGCTAAGCCAGTGCCAGCTCTTCTTCCCACGCTCGAGTCTCTGTGCAGCCAGCGGTGGAAAGGGCTGGGCAGTTTGGATTTTGGGGGGATGAAGTGAGGAGTAAGGCAGGCAAGGCCACAAACCACCAGGGACAAGTGACAAAGAGGATGTAAGGATCAGAGGTTTGGTCTCAAAGCCGGGTCACCCTCAGATCCCAGATCCAAACCCGTGGCTGGGTCTGCTCCTGAACACAGCCAGCCCTGCTGAACCCCTCGAGCCCAACCCATCCATTTTCTGCTCTCCTGGTGCCAAACCCCTCGTGCTGCCCCTTCAGTTCCAGGGGGTTTCCCTGACCAGAGCTGGATTTAACCCCCTCCCAGCCTTTCCTCATCTCTGCTCAAGCTCAGAAGCCAAACCCAGAGCAAGCACATCCTTCCCAACCCTCCTCTCCTTCACCCTGAGCCTGGAAACCTCCACGCCCTGCTCTGGGTCTTGCCGGTCGGGCCCAAACCCAAGGCTAATGCACATCCTTTGGGATACAGCTCAAACTGTGACCCTGGCAACATTCCCAGCTCCGGCCCCAGCCTCCCTGTGGATGGGGGACGGGAGAAGCACAAAGCCCCGGGGCCCTGGGCTGTGCTGCACTTAGGCCGGGAGCAGAGGGAACAGCAAAGCAGCTGCCTCGAGCAGCAATTGCTCCACAACCCTCACCTGCCTGGAAAACGGGAAAGATGAGGGGAAGGGAGGAGGAAAAGCAGGGAAAAGCCAACCCCAAGGCCCCCCCTTCTGACTGATTTCCTGATGGGGATGGCTGGGTCACCGTTCACCAAGCGTTTCCTGCCCTGCGGCGTTGCTGCTCCCGGGGGTTCCTGCCTGGCTCCCCCTCCCAGCCTGCAGGGAATGGGATGGGATGGGGTGGGCCACCTCCATTTGTACCCCCGGCCCTGCTGGGGATGGATGAGTGGGTTCAGGTCGTTAATGCTGCCTTTCCCTGCAGCTCCCACGTGGTGCAGAGCCAAGCACCAAACCAGGCTGATTTCCCCCTAAGTGTTGGCTTTCCCTAAGCTCTGCCACCCCTCTGTTGCAAACTGAAAACCGCTCATCCAGAAGCCTGAAAGTGCTTTCATTTTCAAATTAATTATTCATTTTCAGCTTTCCAATGAAAGGAAAAAAGCAGATTTTTTTCCCTCTGTCAGGGACGGCAGGGAAAGGGATTTTTTTCCTTCCCACCACAGCTTTAACTGCAACGCCTTCGTCCAGGTTTTCCTGGTGTTGGGAGTGCCCCGAAGCTGCTCTTTGCTGTCCCTTGTCTCCCAGTGCCACCAAGGGGACAGCAAGAACCTCCGTGTCCCCAGGAGCACCTCTGGCCTTTTGAGAATGGAAATACCCACAGAGCCATTGACTCTCCTGTTTTCTTCCAGCAAGCATCCTGCCTGCCCACATCCGTGCTGGTAATTCCTAGACAAAAATTTATGCTAGAGCATGAATTTTAAGCTGGGGTGCTCCTGAGGAGGACACCGTTCCATGAAATAGAGGGATTTGGGCTGAAGTTATCCTGACATCATTCAGCTCCACGTGAAGCTCCGCAGCAGAGCGGTGCAACGAGCATCTTCTCTGTGCTCCATGGATTGGGAATTTGTTTCCCTCCCAATCCCTTTCCCAGGGCAGCCATAAACTGTTCCATCCAGCACACCAGAAAACCCCAAGCAAATCCCCTGCAATCATGGCAATCAGTTCAATCCATTGTCACTCCCTGGGCTCTGTTTCGTATGACTCAGTGTCTCCTCCCCACCTCCAGAACAGCAGCAGCTCCCCTGGCATCCCAGGAAATGGATTTCCTGCTCGAGTCCTCTGGAATTCTGGAATCCTGCCACAAGCAACCATCACCGCGAGTGGTTCCCTTTGTCCGGGCATCTCTCGCTCGGAGCAGACTGGACAAGAGCCGCTGCAGCACTTCAAAAGGAGAGTTCACGCATGGGTAAAGGTCCTTTAAAATGGGATTAAAAATTCACATTTTTGTCCCACATTTTTCTGACGTTTCTAATCAAACCTATCCTGAGACAGAGAGGAGCACGGGCTGAACTCGCTGTTTTTCGGTGATAAGACACGGGGAGGTTTTGGTGGGTATTTCTAATCAGCAATTTTTTTTTTTTCTTCCATTTCTAAAAATAAACCTCCTTTCTCTGGAACATTTATCTGAAGTCAGAAAAGTCCCATTGAAAACTTAGAGCTGTCCATGGAAAAAAAAAAAAAAAAACAACTTAAAAATAGATATTTATCCATCATTTTCTCCACAACATTTCCCTTGTTGCATTTTCACCAGACTGGCTGCACCAAAAACTTTCCCTTTCCACCAAGTCCAAACCAAAGCCCGGCCAGGTTTAACACTCCAAAATCCCATTTTAGACCTGGCCATGATGCCCAAAAGTGCTGGAGTGGAGCCTTGGATTGCTCTTCCCGCTGAAATCGTTACTCCAGCGTGGCATCCCGAGGGATTTGGTGCCCGGCAGCAGGTAAGTGGCCTTTGATCCCCCGGGGCAGCAAGGCCGGTGGATAAGACTCCAGGGAGACAGACTCCGCTCCCATCCCTCCTTCCCTAATTCCCTTCTGAAGTGCTGGAGCCACTGTCAGCTCTCATTAAAAGAAGGGAATGCCCTTGTTTTAATTCCCAACCAGAGCCAGCTGGATAATGGCATTAACCCCGGCAGGGGGTGGCAGGAGAAGGCACCTCCTTGCTTCAAATGTTTGGACAAAAAATTTGCTCTCATTAGGGCACAAGCCCGGGAGATGCAGCCTTTGTAGGGCGGGGGACGGGGCTTTGTTGGGTTTGGATGTCCCCTCCCAGAGCGCCCCAGGCTGTAATTGGGGCCTGGCGATGTTGGGGGAAGAGAGGGAGAGACAGGAAGGCCGAGGAAAGCTTCAGATCCCCTCTGCAATTCCACATTCTGCTGCAAAATGTGCTCCCGGAATGTGATCCCCGAAATCCGGAGCAACGTGGTGACCATCAGGCCATGGATGGCCTTGGGAAAAGTCAGATCCTGCCCGGCGCAGGGATGGTCCCACTGCTCTGGGAGAAGGGCTGAGGGAAGCCCAGGCCTGAGGGCAAAGAGAGGAATTCAGCTTAAAATATCAGAGCTGGAAGGGAGATCCATGGCAAGGGCCCAGGGGTGTCCACGGGTCCTTTCTGCCAAGGAATGGGCAGGGAAAAGCAGCCCCGAAGTGCCCACAGCGTTCCCGTCTCTCCTCGGGCACAGAAACATCGTTCCCATTGTTTTCAGGAGGTTCCCCCTATTTGCAGGTGACAGAGATGCTGCAAACCAGGGAGGAGCGGGATTGGGGAATTCCCAGTGCCAGGGACACCAGGAGGGGAGGGAAAACTCCTTTTTCCACAGCAGCAGATGTTTTCCCACAGCAGGACACATCCTCTAGGAAAAGGAGGTTCACTTGCAACTCACCTGCTCCCAAGGATCATAGCACCTCCCCGGAGTCACTCCAGACTGGGAGAATCCAGAGCTGAAAGCAGGGATGTGATGGGAAACACTCCTAAATCCACGAAACAGCCCACGGTCTGCAGGCACTGCGCAGGTGTGATAACAGGGATTTGTTATCACTGACTGAGAGGAGCTGGGGCTGCCCCTGGATCCCTGGAAGTGTCCAAGGCCAGGCTGGAATTGGTGTGGAGCACCCTGGGATAGTGAAACCCAGCAGGGGGTTGGAATAAGATGAGTTTTGAGGTCCCTTCCCACCCAAATTCCATTCTGGAATTCTGGCATTGACTAAATATCGCCATTCTCTGATGCCAGTGACACCTTTCCCACAGACACCACTGCTAAAGGCGGCGCCCCAAATCTTCCTCCCGGCTCTCCGTGCTTGGAAAAGGGGAAGAGCTGGCGGGAAAAGAGGAAAGAACTGGCACAAACCTGCCCGAACCAAGCAGAAAACGACGGAAACCCCAAGCAACAGGGAAAAATTGTCACCACGCCTGCAGTGGGAAGCGCATTGTCAGAGGGATCTCGAGTTGGATTTGGGAGGGGGGGAAATTAAAAGCAAGTGTTCAATTAATTCCTCATTTGTGGCCCAGGGGCCAGTTTATTTCTCCCCTCTCTCCCGAGCCGCCCACTGTCAGGATGTTGGGAAGCAGGTTGGAAATGAGGGCTGGGGCTGTCACGGGAGATCAGGGATTGCTTTGGAGGGTCGCTTTTCCAGGATTTTGTTGTAATTCCAGCGGGGTGAAACCTCAGAGCTGCCCTGGTTATCCCCACTCCTGGAAGCTGTGGAGTCAGATCCTTCTCAGAACAGCGCTGGTACAGTGAAGATTTGGGAACGGGCAGGTTCCCCCTCGTCAGCGGAACGGGAGCACAGCCCCAGCTGCAGATCCAGCAGCGGGAACGGTGCTTGGAAAAGACAAAAAAAGCAGAAATACAGGAATTCACCTGACCTTGTGGAGACTTCCCCCTGTGGGCTCCTCCACGGAGAGGAACGGACGCTGGAATCCAGAAGGTGGGACCTTATCCTGCTCCAGGTGCCTCAATCCCAGCTCGTCCGAAAACTCCACCAAGGTTTGGGGTCAAGGGGCCTCGAGCACCGAGGGCAAAGCTGCCGTGATTAACTGAGATTTGGAAATTGTGTTTCTCGCACTTCTCTTCAGCATGCAGAGAACTCACACAGTATCTTGCTTATTAAAACTTGTTTCCATGATAAAAACCCCTTATGGATGCTATTCCATAAGGTTATTTATTTGTTTTCAGTAAGAATTTCGGGGGGAAAAAAAAGAAGAAATTAATGGTGTTCCCGATGTTCCCTTCCAGACTGAACCAGTTTTTAACACTTTGATATTAAAAAAAATCAGTTTATTCCGTCTCTCTTGAGTCTTCCCAAGGACTACAGAGATTCCCTCAGGGAAAAACAGGCACTTTAAAAATAAAAAAGAAACAGGTTTTAGCTCTCAAATCTGGTTGCAGATCTCTTGAGGGTGACACGATGGGACAAAGCCTGACTGTGATGGGACAAACGCCACTTGTCACGTTGTTTTCAGGAAGCTTCTCCTAAAATCAGGATCAAGGAGAGCCTGAGGAAACGGGACACAACCTTCATTCGACCCTGAGCACCCTCCCCTGGCTTGGCCACGCTTCCTTCGGCAGCAAATCAATGGGAAATTGGGGAATATTCCGGGAATTCATGCTGGGGGCAGCTCCTCCTTGACAGGGAAGTTAGACTGGGAATGGCAAAATTCAACTGGGAATGGCAAAATTTAATTGGGAACGGCAAAATTCATCTGGGAATGGCAAAATTCAACTGGGAAATGGCAAAAATAATCAGGAAATGGCAAAATTCATCTGGGAATGCCAAAATCAAACTGGAAATGGCAAAAATAATCAGGGAATGGCAAAATCAAACTGGGAATGGCAAAATTCATCTGAGAATGGTAAAATTCATTGGGAAATGGCAAAATCAAACTGGGCATGGCAAAATTCATCTGGGAATGGCAAAATTCAACTGGGAAATGGCA
Organism: Dryoscopus gambensis; assembly: GCA_013389985.1. NCBI lineage: Eukaryota > Metazoa > Chordata > Aves > Passeriformes > Malaconotidae > Dryoscopus > Dryoscopus gambensis. Next base: position 125,582 of record WEIT01035335.1, read on the forward strand.
AAATTCAACTGGGAAATGGCAAAATTAAATCGAGAAATGGCAAAAATCAAACTGGGAATGGCAAAACTCAACTGGGAAACGGCAAAATCCATCTGGGCGATGGCAATAAGGTGAAGTAAGAAGCCTGGTTGCAGTGTGTAAAAATCCCAGTTTATTTGTGGGATTCAGCACAGCAAAGCCCCAGAAAAGTGGATTTAACAGCGAGGGTGATTCCCAGAGCCCTTCCCACGATCCCTAATCCAGAGCAGGCCTGCTCTGGGCTTGGAGGAACATCCATGGCGTGGGAAGCACCGAGTTGGCCTCTACATCTTGGCTTCCCCTCCAGCTCCCCCTCCAAGTTCTCTCCCAAAACTTGGCTTCCTGGGCAGTAAAATGAGGATAATGACCGATTTTGCCTTTCCTTCTGGAGGGATAATTTGATTTGACGAAATGACCCAAAAAAAAGCACATTTTGGAGTTCCAAGTGGAACTATAGAGCCATGGATCCAAAGGAATTCATCAAAGAGTTCCTGGAGGTGAAGTTCTTGGTCTTTCCAAACCCACATTTGGCTCAAAATCAGAATATTTTTGAAGAACTCTTCCATTTCTATGAAATTTTTGAAGAGGGACAAAGCTTTTCCTCAACTTTCCAGAGCTGGAATATTTCATTTCACTTAGGGCATTATTTCTCTGGACCACGTTGTTTAAAGCATATTCAAATATCTCATGACATATTATTATATATTAAATGTCAGGATGCATTTTGATGCTGGTAAATTTCAACTATGTACACAAAAATCCAAACAAAACATTTTCCCCTATTAAAATGTCAGATTTTTATTGAAATACATGATTTTTTTTTTTAAAAAATCCCAGAGTCAGGAAGCATTTGAGACTTCCTCCACACTTAACTGCTTTTGTCCAATTTTCCTGCATGAAAAATGCTGGTTTCTGATTGCTTTGCAGAAGGGGAAATTTCATTTTGTTCTTTTCAGACTAAAAAAATTGCAGTTCTCAGTCAGCTCTCAAGGCTCTGGGGTTCCTCAGCCTGGGTTTTCCCACAGAAGGAAAAGAGGAGGAAAAGCCCCTCATTTCCACCAGCATTTCTGAGTTCTCTCTCAAACAAGAACTTGAGGCAGTTGATAGGAGAGACTCCGCTCCTGGCGAGCCGAGAAAATCGAAATGGTGACAAATATTTTTTCCTGAAAAGCGCAAAATTTGCAAACAGACCTTGGGTCCTGTGGAATATCAAAGCTTTTTACCTTTCTGGGCTGGCATTTGGCACATCTTGGTCCTCCATCCATCACCACGTGGCAAATCCTGTGGATGTGAGAAGGAGGAAAAAAAAAGTTTTCTTTGTTGGGCGTTTTCCTTAAGCTTGGGGAAAATAAAAAGAGGAAAAAGAGGAAAGAAATCAACTTGTGCTGGAATCCCCCAGCATCTTCTGCTGTTCCTGTGGGGAGAGGAGCAGGGAGCAGAGACATTCCTGGGCTCATCATGGAAAGCTCGAGTTCTCTGCACAGCCACAGAAATTATGGGTGATACCACACGTGGTGGTGAAAGTCCTCCCACAAACTTCTGGAGCAATCCCTTACCTGATGCAAACGAGGCTGAGAAAAGAGATAAAACCCCACAGAACAACTGCTGGTGGGAGTGGTTTGCTCGTGGATGAGATTTCATGGAAAAGAGAGGCAAGCTGTGCTCCTAGACACCCCAAAATGCACTGAATTTCCGTGGAATCACAGAAATTCCAGTGCAGAAGGATCCTTGGGAGGTTTCAAGTCCAACCTCGTCCTCAAGGTCCCCGCTGAGTTCAGAGTGGGTCACTCCTGGCTGTGTCCTAAAGGCAGGACAGTCACATCCCTGTGCTTCCAGGCAGCTCCCTGAGTTGTTCTTCCTAACTTTCTCTGGAAAGAAAATTCCTGCTGCCTGGAAAAGGAGCGGGTGTAGTGAGTGGAGGCCAGGAGATGGAGAACCAAGGAAAAGTCAAGCGCCAGCCTCCCCACTCTGGGATTCCACTCCAGTTCCCAGAGCCTGGGTAATAAAGGAGAGATTATTATCCCAAACAACTCACGGGATGCTCCACCTTAAACACAGGGAATAAAAGAGGAATCACAGAATATCCCGAGCTGGAAGGGTCCCCCTGGGGCTGTCAAAGCCCAGCTCGGTCAAAGCTCAGCTTTTACTGAATGGGTTTGGAGTGGAGACCTCTCCAGTATTTCCCAGGACACGAAAATCACCCAGGTGAGCTGGGGGTGAGCAGAGCGCAGGGGAATTCCCTCAAGGAAAAGCTGCTTTTCCCAAGATCCTGGAGGCAGAAACAGCAGCACCCAGGGCCTGGCTGTCAGCAGCACCGTGGGGTGGGAGAGTGGGTGCTGGCACTGGATCTAAATGATCCCCGCGGTGTGGGGCTGGAGGATTGATTCCCTGACAGCCCTGCCCTACCTGTGCCTCGAGTTCTCGGCTGTTCTCATTATTTTTTCATTTGTGGCTTGATTTCAGAGCGGTAACAGGACACCCTGGGGCGATGTGTTTCCAGGGGATTATTGCCTCCAGCTCGTTGCACTATGACACATGCCATAACCACCCAAAATGTACGGCCTGTCACAAGTCATTGCTTAAGCCTGGCTTACACAGCCGTGTATTAGGCGCGATGGATAGACCAGAGCCATAAAATTATATGGATGTTTGGTGGCAGAAGTTAGTTTGTCCTGAGAATGGCTTGCAGCTGGGCCAGCTCTGCTTGGAGCCATCCTCAGCTTCAGAGCTCTCACGAGCTGGTTTTGCTCTCGCTCTGCCCGAGCTGATCCCACAGTTTCACCCTCCCCTGCTTCCCTCTTGGCTGGGCAAGGCTTTCCCACCTGCAGCCACCAGCACCAAACAGCTTCCAGGCAAGCTGAGCCCCACTAAACTCCCCCGAGGCCTTGCAAAAGCAAGTCCCAAGCCAGGCTCCTTCTCCCTTTTACTGCCCACAAATCACCTGTCACGAGAGTTCCCGGAGAGCAGCGAGGCGGAGGAGGGAAAAGGGGAGAGCGTGGAATGTGGTGCAGGAGCTGCTTTCTGCCGTGGGATGGGGTCACCCTGGATCTGTTTGACAGCTTCAGGCACTCTGGGCAGCGGGCACGGGGAGCCAAGTGGCTGAAAGTGGGGGGCACAGGGACAACCTGGGGTTTGGGGGCACAGGGACACCCCGGGGTTTGGGGGCTGAGCGGGGAGTGAGGCACAGGCAGGCACTTCTGTACAGCTCCAGCACACAAAGGCTCTGCAGACAGAGGTTCCTGAGCCACCGCCTTGAAGAACCACCACGATCAAGCTGAGGACTATGGAGAGGCAGCAGGCCAGGGGGACCTTCATTATGAGGGGCCCAGAGAGGCCTTTGCTGGACTTCAAGATCACAGAAGCATGGAATGGTTTGGGTTGCAAGGGACCCTAAGGATCATCTCGTTCTGGCCACAGGCAAGGATGCTACCCACTGTCCCAGGGTGCTCCCAGCCCCATCCAGCCTGGCCTTGGACACTGCCAGGATCTGGGGGCAGCCACAGCTTCTCTGGGCACCCTGTGCCAGGGCCTGCCCACCCTCACAGGGAGGAATTCTTTCCTGACATCTGATCCAAATCTCTCCTCTTTTAGCTTAAAGCTCTTTCCCCCTTGTCCTATCACCACGTGCAATGGAAAAAGTCATTTTCCCACTTTTTATAATCCCCCTTTAGGCCCTGGAAGGGGCTCTGAGGTCTCCCTGGTGTCTTCTCCACTCCAGGTGAACAATCCCAGCTCTCCCAGCCTGGCTCCAGAGCCTCCTGGATGTCTGTGTGGCCTCCTCTGGATGTGCCCCAACAGAGCCACTCCTTTCCCGTGCTGAGGACCCCAGACCTGGGTGCTGCACCCCAGGTGGGGTTTCACAGCCAGGACAGAGCAGGGAATCATCTCCCTCAGGGTGATTCTTAAGGATCTTGTCCAGCCTAAATAATTCTCAAGATGCTGGTGGAGCTCAGGACAGCCTAAGCAGGCTGGAGAATCCCTTCACAGGGATCTGACCATCAGAGGAGTTACAAGATGCTGTGGAAAACCCTCCTCAGCCTTTCCTGTACCCTGCGAGTGCCTCTCTCTGCCTGGGCCTGCTCTCAGTGAGGCTCCGAGGGCTGGACCACCGGGACAGGCATTCCCAGAGGGAGCGGAGCTCAGGGATTGCCCGGCGCTCTCCTGGCTCTCAGAGCCAGCTCTGTGCTTGCCTGGCCACGTCCCAGCCCCACGGCGGGCTCAGCCAGGCCGGGGTGGGGACGGATCCTGTGCTGGGCTGGGGAGAGCCGGCCCGTGAGCACGAGGCCTGCAGGAACGCACGGCCCAGGCCTGTGCGCGGAGCGAACCCACGGCAGGGCCGCTCGTGCCCGGGGAAGCTCATCTTACCTGGGCCCTGGCACAGAGGCACAGGGACGGAGCCTGCCCTTCCCCAGGGAGAGGGGTTTGTTCTGTGCCTTTCAGCTCACTCTCCTGCTGCCCCTCTGTCCGAACAGCCGCTGTTTTGTTCTCCAGCTCTGCAGCTCAGATACGTGCGCCGTGCCCTCCTCCACAGAGATTTCGGGGGGGTTTAACCCTTCTTGCTGTTCTCCGTGAGCTGAAGTTAAAGATATTCAGGTTAAAAACCTGTGCCTGAGGTGTTTTTGTTCCACACCCCCTCAGAAAGCAAAGGTGTTTTCTCAGAGGAACAGGATCAGCTCCTGCAGGTGACAAAGGCAATGTATGAGGACGTAAACTGCAGCTGTGACAGTGAACTGCTGCTCTTGGCTGTGTGCAGGCAAATCCCCTTTGCCCACATCCCTGCTGCCCTACCTGCTCCCGCTCACGATTCCCTTTATTCCTGAGAGCAGCTTAACGTAAATCCCGGCCATCCCAGGAGCTCCTGAGGGCTTTTTTCTCCCTGCCAAGTTTCCTCCGGCTCTCTCGGAGGGCAGACAGCAGCCACACAGCCCCTTTTGTGCCGCAGGGCTTGGCTCGTGCTCCCGCCCAGGCCGGGCAGGAGAGGTGCCCCGAGCCACGCTCGCAGGGCTGGCGCAGCATCACAGCAGGCTTTGAGCAGCAGCTGCTGCTGGGTGTCCGTGCAAAGGGCGCCTCACCCAGCCCGGGACTGCAGAGGAGGGGGCTGCAGGGCAGGGCCTCTGATGGCTTAGGTTTTAACTTTTATATTTTTTCAAATCCTGTATCGCCCGGTGTGTAACTCTGAAGCTTCTTGTAGCTCGTGAGCTGCTGTCCTACCCCAGACAGACACAACAAAGCTTCTCTGAGCTTGCTGTTCAAGGGCACTCAGACTGTCCCAGGCCCAAACCTGTAAGCCAGGGCCTCAAGAGAGGTGGAGAAATTGAAGAAAGCTAAAGTTTTAATTGGTGAATTTATGCTGATCTGCAAATGGACCAAACCTATAAAGGTGTGAAGAACTCGTGACCTGCCATCCATCTTGGGGTCCATTTTGGAAGCGGCCTCTGGCTCCCCAGGGTGTACCTTTGAAGGCCTTTCAAATAAATCCCTGCCTTTATTCCCTTACTCTTGGCTAGTCTCTGTTTCTAGGTAGCTGGAGAAGGCATCACCTCGGCAGCACGGGGAGCTGGGTTTGGGGCTGGGAGCCTTGGGGGGGCACGGTGCTGGTCAGGGAACAAGAGATCAGCCTCGGCGGGGGCAGCTGGGTGATCCAGATCTCACTTTGGAAGGTACAAAATACAGCACCAAGTGTCACTGGGTTCACTGAGGGATGAAAATCAGAGCCCCGAGCTTCAGAAATGAAATTTCCTCACCCCTGTTCTCCCTGGGAGGGAGAAATTCCAGTGCAGGCACCGGGTGTGGACAAGGCTCAGCTGGAGATGTCCCTGTCCCAGCTCCTCGCTACCTCACCAAAATCTCCTCATTCCCTCCCCTCTGCCTGTGGGAAGGGACACGAGCGATTCCTGCATTGCAAAATCAGCTTTAAGGAATGTTTCTGTGCTCCCATCCTGCTCTGAAGGAGCAGCATCTTCCAGGGGAGGAACGGAAACACCCCCCAGGACCCTGCAATGACATCTGAACACCACCAGCTCCGGCCCCGCAGCCTGGAGAGGCACGAGGGGCCCCGTGCTGGTGCGGCCCGGGGACATCTGTGGGCTGCTGGGTGGTGATGGCCACTGGGGCCTGTCCTGGGCCATAAAACCCTTGAGGGGGTCACACAGGAGTTAATGAAACCCTACAGCCACCCAGGGACAGATTCAGGTAACGGAGGACATAAAATCCACCAGGTGGGAACAATAAACCCTCTGCCGTGGCTTCACTTCCTTTTGCTTTTCCCAGCTATTTCCTCTCCCTCATTATTGTCCTGGGGTTGGTTTTTTCCCCACATGTTCTCCTGACTTTCTAGATCACTTTCCCAGTCTCTCTGTTTGGGTTTTTTGCCCTGCCCCTGTGTTTTTCCCTGCAATCCACAGCCCAAGTTTCATTTTGCCCTTACCTGGCACCCCTGGGTGCAGTCTGTGCTGGGTGTCAGGGTCCAGGCTGTGGTTTGTGCACGCCGGGGATCTGCTCCCACATCTTCCCTGCCCTTTTTTGGGGGGAGAAAAAAAAATTATCTATGGTTTTCCTTAGTGGCACCTTCATATTAAAAAATTCCAGGCACTCTGAAGTCTTACCTAGTGCCCTTTTCCGAGTCAGGCCCTGGGGGCCACGCAGGGGTCGTGATCCCAGTGCTGCCCATCCCTGTCCTCCATAAACCAGGGCTGGAGGAAGAGCCCAGGATCTCAAACCCCTCTGGAAACATCTGCAGAGAACGGGAGGACGCCGCATTTCACCCTCTCCTGCAGCACCTTCTCCCCCTCCCAGTCCCTTGGGAGATCACACCGAGGAGGGAGCATTCCGGGAAGGAAACCTTCCTTAATGTACCCTCATGCTCTCGGCCGTGCCAGCACTGTATTTATTTATTTATTTATAACTGAGGAATGGGGCTGGGATCTCGGGGCTGGGCCGAAGCCGGTCCTGGCGAGTCACGCAAACGGTTCCCGTTACTGCAGGGACCAGAGCAGCAGCACCCAGCGCCACCAGAGCACGGATTGGTCCTGAACAGCACTTTGGGAACGGAACTCTGGCAAGAGCAGGGTATTTCTGCTCTCCTTATGCATTGAGATAAAGGGGGAGGGGGAATATGGGCAGAATGTGCCGTGCACGGTTCTCCCCGCGGTGCTGGAAATGCGCGCTGATTCTCCAGCCTCTCTCCCCCTGCAGCCACACAGCTCCATCAATCCCAGGAGTGGATCCCGGCCCATTCCCTCCGCAAATTTCCCTCCTTCCCTGAGTTTACCTCTCCATTTCCTTTGTTTCTTGTGCTGGGAGACTCTGATGGACCCCATGTGGGACCTGGGGATCCCTCCTGGCCACGCTGGCAGGGAGCAGCAGCCGCTTTCTTATCTTAAATGGGTTAAAACATCGCTCCCTTCTCCCAGGCAGCAGCCATCAGGGGGAGAGGAAACAGCCTCAGGCTGTGCCAGGGGAGGTTCAGGTTGGCTGTAAGGGAAAGTTTCTTCACCAGAGGGATTATCAAGCACAGGCACAGGCTTATCACCATCCCTGGGGTGACCTGGGGGGTTTGGTTGGACTCAACGATCCTGAAGGTTTTTTCCAGCCCGAATGATTCTGTGATTCTACAAAAACATTTAAAATAAAGCTGGGAAGCTTCCAAAATGAATTCCTTGTTCTGACCACCCTTCAAAACCTCAAGTCTGAGATTCCCTGCCTGGGGGAGCCTCCCCGGCTGGGGAGCATCCCAAAGGTTGGGGTAGCGATGCAACAGCCGCGCTGGGGGCTGCAGCTGGGTGTGCTGCACATCAAATCCTGGGAAAAGCCCAAAAGCGGCTGCTCCTGGCACAGCCCAGGGGACACATAGGGGACGGGGAGCGGGTGCCCTGAGCCTGGCGGGGATCCCGGCTGGGGGCAGAGAGGGGGTCGGGAGCGGGACCCCGCAGCCCCCGGGACCCGGAGCGCCCCTTCCCCGGGCCGGGGGCCACTAGAGGGCAATCGTGGAGTGTCCCACGCCCCGAGCGCCGGGAGCGAGGGATGCGCCGGGGATGGACAGGGGCTGCTCGGTGGCCGCAAGGACACGTCGGGGCACCTGTCTGTCCAAAAGTTAAAAAAATTAAGTATTTTCGAGCTCTGCTCGCTTTAAACGCTGCAAGTGGATAAGGGGGAACCTTTAGGATCCATGCGGACACCCACAGGGTGTGGCAGCTCAGCCCCGGCACAAAGCAGAGGGCGCAGCCCCAGCTGATCAAGGTAATTTAGGAGAAACCTGTTCCTAAGGCAGGCAGGTGTCAGCAGCTGGTTCCTTGATAGAAGTACTGGAGCCGCCCTCTGCGGTGGGGTCAGACTCTTCCCCAAGTGACAGAGCGAGAGGAAACAGCCTCAAGCTGCACCGGGGAGGATTAGGTGGGATCAAAGGGGGAAATTCTTCACCACAAGGTTGTCAAGGCCAGGCAGTGGTGGTGGAGTCCCCATCCCCGGAGGGATTGAAAAACTGCGTGGGTGTGGCCCTTGGGGAGGCGAGTTCATGGTGGCCTTGGCAGTGCTGGGATAACGTGATGCTCCCACCTGGATGATGCTATAATTGTCCCAGGGATGCATTTCCGTGCCCCCACACCCCCTCAGCCCTCCACGGGATGTTCCCTCTGCTCCAGGCCTGGCCGCTGCTGCACCTTTGGGAGAGGATCTGCTCTGCTCCTTCTCTCCGCCCCATCCTCGGTGACACAGAGCGGCTCCTGGAGAAGTCCCGCAGCCCTGCTGGGTTTGCTCGGCCGGTCCCCAGCTCCGTCCCCTGCTCCGGGCGCTTCCCCCGGGTGCCAGCAGCCCCTCCCTTTATCAGGCTGGGGCGGTGGGAGATAGGCAGCGAGGCTGATAAGCCCTCAAGTGGCAGCGTGCTGTAAACATTCCCACTGGTGCTGTTAGATTAGAGCGCTGGGAAAATGCCTGCAGCCCGCGGGCCACCAGCGCAGCCGGCTGGGGCTGGGGGCTGCGGAGCCGCTGAAAAGCGCCGAGGGAGGAGCTGCGGAGGAGCTGAAGTGCTTCAGGGCACGCTGGATGCTGCCTCCCGGGGAAGCAGGGCTTGGCAGGGGCTCCCCAGGATTCCTCGGAGGGCTGATCTGGCATCCGAGCCCGCAGCCGGTTCCATCTGCATCCCGGGGCTTCGCTGCCTGTTTTGCCCAGATGGAAGGAAATCTCACTTCTCCCTCCATCCCCCAGGAGTTCTGGTATCCAGCGGCCTCAGCCGGCTGGGAGCTCTGACTGGGGTTTTCACTTCTACCCGGAGGATGGCACACAGATGAAGGCTGTGCTCCTCCTTCCCGAGGAACCTGTTCCCATTTTAAACCCATTTCCCCCCATAAAACCAGCCCATCCCAAGCAGCTTCAGCAGATCACTGCCTCCAGTTTGGAGTGGAGTGGGGAGGGCAAACCCTTCCTGGCCTTGAGGCAAAGCAGCTCTTTCCTTGCAGCAGCTCCTGTGCCGGGGCTCAGCCGGAGCTGGGACCTCCCAAAATGTGTCAGGATTCAGGTTTGCAGGTAACAGTGTGCCCTGGTGGTCAGTGCGGGCCGCAGGAGCAGTCCCTCGGACGGAGGGACGTGCTTCCAGCTCTCCCACAAGGACTGGGCACGGCAGGAAGCAGCAATCCCTCTCTCCTACCCCATTCCTGCATGTCCCTCCCGACCTGCTGAGCATCAGCATCACCCCGGACCTCCAGCTCCCAGGGCGAACACCGCGGCTGATGAAAGCTCTCCGTCCTCCCTTTCCCGTTACCCTGGGAAGGAAATTCTCCGTTCCTCGGGAATACCCACGGCCCCGGGGGCTCGGGGCTCGGCAGAGCAGCCGCAGCTGCCTTCCAGAGCCGCTCGGAGGCAACATTCCCTCCTCTCCCATTCCCAGCAGCTCCTCGGCCTTCGGGCAGCTTCCAGAGCTCACAGCCAGGCAGCGCCGGGCCCTGGAACCTCCCACTCCCACTTTCTCCCTAATATTTCCACAGTGAGTAAATCTCCATCCTTTTAGGGCTCTCAAATCGATTATTTTTACATTTGCAGTGGATTCCCTGGCCCTGTTATTAATGAAAACCTCCAGGAAAGCTCCTCAAATACAGCTTTGACTTTCTGCCCAGGACCTGTGGACAAGGGAAGAAAAAAAAAATCAGGCAACATTAATAAAACAGGAGGTTTCTATTAAGTCTGAGGGACTGGACTCTCTGGCTTTCTTGGATGCTGAAATCCTCTGGTGCGGGATAAATCTTATGCACTTCATTTTCCCAATCTCTCCTTCAATATATTTTCAGAGAACGCTGCACTATCGGGGTAAGCAATGTCCCAACTGCAGCGTGGGGTCTGCAGGGCGGCCTGGGGTCAGCCTGCGGGCTGGGGCATCCACCGCGGCTCCTGCGGCCTCAGCCCTCTCTCGCTAATCAGGGGGCTGAGCCCGGGGAGGCTTTAATTAGCTGTGAAAACAAATAACGAGCGGTCCCTGCGAGGCTGGAGAAGGAAGCGGGGAGTGGATGTGCGTGAAGTCACTAAATACGCAAATCTCTGCAGCCAGCGCCACTTTGGTGGGAGCAAACCTCCCCCGGGTCCCTTCCCTCGGGTCGGGACGCATTTCCCACCCGCCTGCGAGGGAGTTTCCCATTTGTGGGCTCTGCTGCTGCTTTTGCACGGCACCTGCTCCTCCTCAGGACGCTGCATTTGCTTGGGAAATGCTGTTGCCTGAAAGCGTGCACGCAGAAAAGGGAGCAGGTCCGGGGGTCAGGCTGGGAGATGATTTCCCTCTGCTTTTATCCCTTCGAGCGCTTTGCAGAGCGCCCCGAACGCGAGCTAATGCAGCGGCTCCGGCACGGGAGCGCCTTCGGGCCGGGTTTCACACCCGCAGCTCGCACGCAGCCCCCGGCGGCGACGGATGCCGGGAGCAGAGATTTTTATTTGGATCCTGGCACCTCTTTCCCCTCGGACTGCCCTTGGATCCCCCACTGGGGATGGGGCTGCTGTGCCGGCACAACGCCCAAGGAGCAGGCTGGTGCTTCAGGCCGCTTTGGGGAACAATTGCAAAGGAAAACTCTCTCCTTGCTTGGGAGCAGGAGCTGGCACGCTCAGAGAGGCTCGTGCTGGTGGGTTTAACCCAGCAGCGCTCCTGGGGGTCGTTATCATGATGGTTCCAGCAGCAGAACAACCTTTTCCTGCCTGGAAAAACAACGCCAGGCCAGCCCCAAGGTGCAGAGGCAGCAGAGCTCAGCCAGCGCAGGGCAGGATCCCTGACCCCCAGCACCCCCGAGCGGAGCCCCGCAGCCGGTGGTACCTGAGAGCAGGGCTGGCACGGAGTCACCTTAATAAGGTCCAGGGTCGCTCGTGAGGCAGTCCAGGGGCTTGGGAAGCCAAGGGCGAGGGGCTCTGGCCCAGAGTTGGGAATGTAGGGCTGGGAAGCACCATTTGGATTATGGAATATCCTGAGCTGGAAGGGGCCCACGAGGATTGCTCATCAAACTGATCCTGTCTCCTGCACAGACCCCCCAGCAGTCCCCCCCTGTCCCTGGGAGTGCTGTCCCAACACTCCTGGAGCTCTGGCAGCCTCGGGGCCGTGCCCATTCCCTGGGGAGCCTGGGCAGTGCCCAGCACCCTCTGGGGGAAGAACCTTTCCCTGATCTCCACCTAAACCTGCCCTGACACGGCTCCAGCCGTTCCTTTGTGTGCTCTCCCTGGTCAGCAGAGGGGACAGCTCAGTGCCCCAGCGACAGGCTCCGAGCCACTGGCTCTGTTTTCATCCAACCCGAGAAATCAGAATTTGTCCTCCTGTCAGTGAAGGGCATCCTCATAACACCCGTCCTCTCTGCCCTCCACCTTATGGATCCTCACAGGGCAGCCTCAGCCCTGCCTGGGGCGGATCCATCTCCTGTTGGAGATAAGGGCCCAAGGATGATGACAGGCTGAGAAGAGAAGGTTGAGTGGAGACCTCAGAACAGCTTTCCAGGATCTGAAGGGCCTGCAAGGAAGCCAGAGAGGGACTGTTCATCAGGAACTGGAGTGACAGCACAAGGGGCAATGGCTTCCCACTGGCAGAGTTGGTTTAGATGGGATATTGGAAGGAATTGTTCCCTGGGAGGGGGGGCAGGCCCTGGCACAGGGTGCCCAGAGCAGCTGTGGCTGCCCCTGGATCCCTGGCAGTGTCCAAGGCCAGGTTGGATGGGGCTTGGAGCAGCCTGGGACAGTGGGAGGTATCCCTGCCCATGGCAGGGGTGGCACTGGATGGGCTTTAAGATCCCTCCTAACCCATTCTGGGATGCCATGAACAACTCCCACCCTGGGCAGATGAGGTCTGAAATGAGGTCCTGAGCAGAGGATGGAGCTTCAGGTGTTCCCCTCTGCAGGCTCTTGGGAGCTCTGCGAGGAGCTGGGCCCTGGATCCCTCTGGCTCCCGGATCCCTCTGGCTCCATCCCCTCTCCGTGGTTTTACAGGGCCTGGCAGCACTCAGGGCAAATTCACTCGAGTGGATTTAGGGGAGGGAGCAGAGAGAAAACTGCCCGAGCGGCCGAGTGCCATGAACAGTCACGCCCTGGGCAGGGCTCACACAATGGTGTGTGGTGGTTACACTTTCACCAGCCTGCTGGGACCTTGGCAAGTAAATCAAATTTCCCTACCCTGACCCAAATAAACATCCTGGAGTGGAAATAACAGATTGCCTTTGCCTGAAATCACCGTGCGCTCATTCCAGGGGATATCAGAGAGCGAGCCTCGCTTCTCTGGACCACTCACAGCTTCCCCCTCTTTTCCCCGAGCTCTGTAAGGACCCACTGATCCAAATTCCACCAGAGCTGGGGGTAATTCTCCATCTGGTTCACAGGTTTTCAACAATCCTTCAGCCATTAAAATGCTGAAAAGGATGGGTGGGCAGAGTCCACCGTTTTCTGAGCCTCCTCGGAAAAATCCTTGCCCACATTCCAGACCCAGTTCTTGGAATGCCCCCTGGGAATTAGGCACAGGGAGCAATCCCCAGGAAAGGAATCCTCACCCCACACACACCAACCCCCAACCTCTCCCTCTCTTCCTCCCACGGTAGGGGACCTTTAGGGCCACATTCTCATTAGGATTTTCCCTCTTGCTCCTTTCCAGGTTGTCCAGAGCCATCAAACCACAAAGCTGCAGCAGGGTTATTTCTTACCCTGTCCTACTCGTCCGACTGAGTTCCTCTCTGGTGCTGCTGGAGGGGACATTTCATTTCTCTGCAGTATAGGATGTAGTATAGTATAGTAGGATGGCCAATGGCTGTTTGAAAACTATGGCTGAGGTCCCAGGGATGAAGGAACCTCAGGCATCCTTTGAAATCTTCAGGAGCTCTTTCAAGGCCCTCGGTGTGGTCAGAGGCCAAGGAGCAAATAATTAAAGTGGTTTCCTCTGTGCTGTGTGGACACCTCAGATGGTTCATCTAGGGCTGGTGTCCCCAGGCCCTCCCAGGGGCTGCTGAAGGGTCATTGTCTCAGTTTGGGTTCTGTGGCGCTGACACCAGGAACAGCTGTCGGCCCCTCGTGCCCCTGATCAATAACGTCCCAGTCCCGGCGCTCCATGGCATCAATTATTTATCTCTAATTGGATTGGATTCCTCCTTGGTCCCGGCGAATCGATTAATGAGTATTTGCCACCAGAGCTCCTGGTGCCCTCCAGAGAGACTTGTCACAGCAGCACCAGTGGGAACTGGGGCAGGAAATGTCGCGAGGAGTGGATGGGGAACCTCCCGGGGGCTCTTTCCTTGCGGGACGGGCTGAGGGGCCGTGGCTGTCGGGCAGCTGAGCTGGGAGAGGGCTGCACAAAACCTTTGTTCTCCTTGCAAGACCTTACCTTGGAAACTGAAGCTCCTTGAGGTCCACGTGGAATGGGGAGAAGTCTTGAGTCACAGAATCCCAGGATGGTTTGGGTTGGGAGGGATCTTAAAGCTCATCCCATTCCCACCCCTGCCATGGCAGGGACACCTTCCACTGTCCCAGGCTGCTCCCAGCCCCAGTGTCCAGCCTGGCCTTGGGCACTGCCAGGGATCCAGGGGCAGCCACAGCTGCTCTGGGCACCCTGTGCCAGGGCCTGCCCACCCTCCCAGGGAACAATTCCTTCCCAATATCCCATCCATCCCTGCCCTCTGGCAGTTTGAAGCCATTCCTTGTGTCCTGTTACTCCAGGCTCTTGTAAAAAGTCCTTTGCAGATTCCCTCAGGTCCTGGGAGCCAGCAGTGTCCACTCTGCATTTCCACCACTCCCGCCCTCCTATTACAACCTCCAGCCCCTTTCCCAGGGCAGCAGCCTTCGTTCCCATAACTGAAGGATCCCTGCCAGGATACTCTCCCACGGACGCGCAGTTGGGCAGCAGGGATCCCCTGCACGCCAGCAGCTGCCTTTGATAATGAAGGATCTTTGGGAGCTTAAACGTTCTCCTTCTGAGCTCTGACAATATTTAAGCATGTGTTAACAGTTTAAAGAAGCAACCCACTAGAGGAAGTCTCATTTGTCAGGAGCAGTTGCTCGAAATTTCATCATAACTGAATTAAGGCAGCCCAGAATGGAGCGGGTTAGAGCGAAGACAGGAGCACTGATGGATGGTTCACACCAGCTGCTCAAACGGGCCTTTGAAAGCTCCTCGAGCTGAGGTTCTGCAGATCAGCGGCCCTGGCTCCTGAGGGAAGCAGGGCAGCTCCGGGAAGGCGGGATGGGATTTCTGGACGCTTGTGCGGAGCCACGCCTCAGCGCAAAGCCTGCCAGCAGCGCTCCTCGTCCTCCACATCATCCTCGGGAAATCAAAGCGCGGCTGCCACGGATTGCGGTGGCTGGGGAGGCTCAGGAATCACCTTCACTTCAGAGAGAAGAAAATCCACCACGGCAGCTCCAGGAGATCCTCACAGTTCTGCAGGTTTAGCCACAAGGCCATCAGATACCTTTGGAGCCTTAATGTTCCCATCCCTTGTTCTCCAGGGCACTGAAATTGCTTGGAGAAGTCAAGGAGCGGTCCTGAAGAATTGTTTAAACATTGCTGCAACTGCGAAACCTCCAAATCAGCAAATACCCTGCAAGGAGGTTTTCCTCCAGCCTATAAACAAGGAGGGCCGTGGAGTTTGGTTACTCACCAGGCCAGGAAGGGAACAAAATCAGGGAGTCCCTCCTGAAGTCATCCACAAGTTGAGTTCACTTGTCAGAGGAATCTGAAAAAGGCGAGGGCTTTTTGGGGCAGCCAGGGCAGGGCAGGTCTCGGTGCCAGGCAGGATAAATGGCACAAAGTTCCTTTATCGCTCCGGGTTTGTTAAGAATCAAAGGTTTTTGCCCTGACTGCATTGAGATGAGGATATTTGAGAACTTCAAAATGCGGGAAATGGGAAACTTTGGTGCCATGGCGTGAAAGTGCAGCTTGGCGTGGGTTAAACCCAGTGTGCCGTGCAAAGGGCCGTGCCGGGATGGGAAGAGACCACTGGGAACGGGCAAGGAAAAGGGAAGAGCCTCAGCCAAGCCCCCGTGGGTGGGCACACCTGGGATCTGCGGCTCCCAGTGCCCCCTGTCCCCACCAGCTCAATCCAGGGGCTGCCCCGCGTGGTTTTGGCCCCTCGGCTCTGAGCACCCCCAGCCAGGGAAGGACGTTGTTCTCCTTTTGAGGGAGTGTCTTCTCCGTGCCATCCTGAAGCTTTTTAGCACCCTCAGCAGCCTTCCCCGCGCTGATTTCCAGCAGATGTGGTGCTAATGAGCAACACTGTAATCTCAGTGCCTTAATATAGTGCTGGGGGGTGATAAGTCAGAAATTGCTGTCATCGTCGGGCGAGGACGATCTGGTCATTGTTCAGAACTGTCCTCCTCTGATGATTGCATCAAGGGCAATGGTTTTCTCCCATGTCCTCCCACTCTGCTTCCAAATTTAAAGCTATTCAGCCATCAGACACTTCTATTTTTCTAAGGGCTTAATGAGAGGCCGGGATGCAGATGTTCAGATAAAGCCCTGACAAATTGCAAGTGGAGGAGCCACGTTCAACTCGACCAATTAGGGGATGCAGGGCAGGAAAGGGCCCCAGCAGCTCTGCTAAACCAGCTGCCCCCTCCACGTGGTGGAGAGGGCAGAGAGGATGGCTCAGAGCCCAAGCAAATATTGCCACTCAAGGCTGAGGGCTGGAGATTAAATCCAGGGCTCGGGGAGGGAACAGATGGGTGAGGGGATGGGTTCCTACACTGGAACCTGGGACAGAACCACACTGGGATCACAGGACTGAATCAGCAGAGTCCTGCCAGAGCAGGCAAGGCCCAGGGGAAGCTGCCTGGCAGGGAGGGTGGTTGGGCAGGGAGGGCATCACGACGGGGCTGGGCAGCTCCCACCTTTGGAAAGGCTGGGAACGGATGCTCCAGGCTGTTCTCAGTGTCAGCGCTGCCAGGGTGGGCTTGGGGGCTCCCTGGACATCCCCCATAAAGCCCAGCTGGAGACTGTGACTCCATCCTGCTGTTAGAGGGCTTAAGGAACATTCCACGTGGCCCACGGAATCACGGGATTTTTGTGATCCTGAAGCCCTCTGAGGTCATCACGTCCAACCCTCCCCCAAGGCCACCACTAACCCTTGTCCCCAAGTGCCACACGGCTTTGAAATCCCTCCCTCCTTCCCTTTTGAATCCCTGCTGACCCCACCACTGCCTTGGGCAGCCTGGCCAGTGCCTGAGCTCCCTTTCAGGGAAGGAATATTTCCTAATACCCAATCTAAGTGTGCTCAGGAAGGGAAGAGTGGAACTGGAACGGGACAGTGAGTGGCAGCCCGAGCGAGGGGAGGGGAGACGTGATGAGACACAGGCGGAAGCTTTTCCGAGGAGAGATGATGAGGGGTGGGAAGGCAGCCTGGGAGCAACAGAACTTCTGGCAGTTCTGCTTTGGAAGAAGAGTGGACGAGTTGGGGGCAGAGCGGGAGAGAGGGCAGGGGTGAAGTGCCAGGTGTGAGATCATTCAAGCAAAAGGAAACATGCCAACACCAGCCTTGGTGACCGCAGGCAGCCTCACATCCATCAGGCCATTTAATTCCAGCAGCTGGAGAAGCACGAGGCTCGGAGGGACCCCTGGAGATCTCCAGTCCTTGTCCTGCCAGCTTCCTACATCCCCGTTTCATCCTCCCCGAGAGCCTCGGGAGGAGGAAATCCACCTGCAAGCAGCTCTAGGGGACATCCCCCCTCTTCTGCATCTTCCTTTGTACATCACCACACAGAGTCCTGGGCCCAGATGGATCCTCTTCCCAAACTCCAGAGGGATTCTGGAATCCAGCTGTTAAAATCTCCCTGTCCAGGCTGCCCAGGGAATGGGCACAGCCCCACGCCTGGCAGGGACCAAGAAGAGCTGGGACAATGCCCTCAGGGATTGTTGGGCTGCCCAGTGCAGAGCCAGGAGTTGGATTTCAGAGATCCCTTGGGGTCTCTTCCTGCTCGGGACATTCCGTGACCCCAGGCTGGCAGGGCTGGGAAAGGCAGGATGATGGAGGAGCCAGCAAACACAGCTTAAAAATGCATCTGTTACCTGGAGACAAGAGAGAAGGGCAGCTCCAGCAAACTCCCCAGTCCTGGGGAAGTGCTGGCTGTGCTCCTCCTCCCGGGCTCTGCTGGACAGCTAAATCCCATCCTAAGCTTATGAAATATCGCCTGCTCTTTATTCCCGGGTCTGCTGGATTTGCTGCTGGCCAGAGCCGGCATCTCCATGGCTCCTCTTCCCAACCCCGTGGTGTTTGGAGCTGGAAAAGCCCTGGTGGAGCGGGTGAAAACGTGGGGGTGACCCAATCTCGCTCGCTCAGTGTCACATGGAATTAAAAGGGGGCCCAGAGCCCGAGCCTGGGGCTGTAAATTTTCCACAAGCACCGTTCCTGACATCCTGCTCTGGCATTTCTGCTGCACCCCTTCCCTGCTCCCACGGTGGGACTGTGCTGTCTCTGTGCCTTGCTGATCCAGGCCTTCCAAAGGAGCTGATTTAACGGGATTTAATTCCACAGATAGTCTGGCAAGGGCGAGATGGCTTAAGGGAAAGGCAGGGAAAATAGGACAGCCTTTGCTTTTGCCTGAGGAAAAGGGAGGGAGGGATGTTGGGGACAGAGAGAGGAGGGAAGAGCCTGGCAGCTCTCACCCCTGGCTTGGGACAGCATGGGAAACACCACCAGGAGAAGGTAATTATTTAAATGAACTGATTATTTAAATTAACTTCATTATGACCTGGGAATAAAGAGCCAGACGTGTCCCAGCTTCTGCCTCACCTCCAGGGCTGCTTTCCCACCAGTTTGTGAATCCCAAGCCTCACCTGCTGCCAGCTCCGTGCCCTTCCTTTGCTGTCCATTTTCACCTCCCTTGGCCAGGAACAAATCCATCCCACGTCAGGTCACTCCTTGTCCTCAAAGCAGCGGGGAGGGAGCTCCAGAGTGCTCAGCCGGGGTTTGGGATATCACAGCTCTGTTCCCTGGGCCGCCACCAACACCTGCTGCAGGCTGGGAGGGCCAGGCCTGCTCCAGCAGCTCCAGGATGGGGGTGGCATCCCTGGGGTGACACCCCCGCTCCCTGGCTGGAGGCTCAGTGCCGTCCAGGATGGCAGAAAAAGGCTCCTCCGTTGGGAATAGAGGCTGCGGCTCCAGGTGGGACAAGGCTTTGCAGCAAACTCTTCCCAAAATGAGTTCTTGCAGCAAAGGTTTTCGTCTCCAAGTGCAGGGGGAAAAACTCCTGTGGAAAGCCCCACGATTTTTGTCGAGAACACATTTTTTTGGTTGTTTGAAGTTTTCCTGGTGGACCTACAGAGGGAAGGGGATGACCCTGCCCAGTTCAGTCATCCAAGTTACAGAGCAGAGGAGTTACGGGCTGGGGGACCCTGGATGGATGGAGGGGGGAGAGACAGAGACCCCATTTCAGAGCTCCCCAGCTCCCTAACACCTCCCTCACACCCTTGTGCTGCCCGAAATCCCACAGGCAGAGCTTCCCCCCTACCCCAGGGACCCCCTCCTGCATCCCTGGGAGCCAGAGGAGCCAGAACCAACCCTGGCCTTCCAGAGGAGGGGGACACCTCTCGCTCCCCTCCCTCCTCACCATCCAGTGCTGACTCCTGCCTTGGGTTCCCCAAATCCTGCAAACCCCTGGCTGCAAATGGTGCTCAGAGCCAGGAGCTGCCCCCTCTCCAGCCC
This sequence comes from Dryoscopus gambensis, assembly GCA_013389985.1. NCBI lineage: Eukaryota > Metazoa > Chordata > Aves > Passeriformes > Malaconotidae > Dryoscopus > Dryoscopus gambensis. The sequence goes on from WEIT01035335.1 coordinate 144,724, forward strand.
AGGAAGAGGAGGAAACACAGCCCTTCTCCTCCTCCTCCTCTCCCTTTTCCAGCTCCCTTTCCCCTATTTGAGTTCTCCTGCGGCCGTGGCAGAGATCCAGGGCTGGGATGCTCCACACCTGCCTCTGGCACCCTCCCATCATTATCCTCCCTGGAATTAGGGAGGGAGCAGGGAGATGGGACATCCCAAATCACACCATCTCCATCGCTTTGTGCTAAAACATCCCACGACACGCTGCAATGAACAGGCAGACAAATAGCTGGGTTCCACTGTGATCCCCGCGAGCTGCTCTGGGCAGGAATTAGCTCAGCAGAGTTATCCCTGATGCTCACCCCTCCTTCTGCTTCCCTGGAAGAAAAAGGGAAAGCCCTGAGCCAGCGGCTCCTGATTTATGGTGCTCAGGGACAGAGATCACAGGCACCAGGGGAGCTGGTTTTAAACCCTTCCTTAACAGAGACACGGGTGGCAAAGTGGGCTCAGCCCCAGATTTGACCTCCACCTCCAGGAAAATGATATTCCAGGTGTTCTTCCAGAGCCTAAATACCTGTTAGTGCCTGGAGATGCACAGGTTGCTCATGAAGTGGGAGAAGGAGGCACGTTCCAGCACCAGCATCTCCTGCTGCTGCAGGAAAACCTTCAATCCCCCGAAATAAACACCTCCACGAGGTTTCCCTGGTCTCAGATATGGGCATGGCTTTGAATTCCCGAAGGTGATGCTGCTTTGCCTGCCAAAGGGCTGGAAAACAGCAGTTTGACTTCCAAGGAACTGGTAAAACAGGAGTTTGATTTAATCTCTGTTGTTCCTCAGTCAAATCCTCAAGTCTCAGTTAATCAATTTAAATGAGCATTGTTTCTGAAATGTTTACAGCTTCACGTTGTAATGCCATAAACACTTTTGTAGCCAAAAACTTGAACCATTCTGGCTCAAAACCAATCTATCCAAAATGTAGAAATTTGAGGTATTTTCCTCACCATCTTTCTTGCTCTTCCCTCTACGGAGAAACTCTCCTCTAGAATTAAAACCCCACCCTGCTGTGTTGGTGAACAGCATTCTCACTTGTTGCTAATCTCCAGGATTTTAATTTCATGGCATTAAATTTTATTTTAAGAGCATTTTTGGAGTTTTCAGGTGGCCATATGCCTTCACCATGAAAACCACAATCTCACCCTGGGCCACTGTGTGTCCTCCAGCACAGACTTTTATAATTATTCTGTGGAGGAAGCTGGCCTGGAGCTCCTCTTCCTTCATCCCCCTCCAAGTTGTCCAGCTCTTCCAAGGTAGATTCCCAAACCTATGTGCATGATCTTCCAGGGTATTGGAAAAATAACACCCTAGAAAATCATTCTTCAAACCCCCATTTATTCCTCAGCGCCCCCTTTCCCCTCTCTTTTCCTACTGCTCTGTGCAGGCAGGGCCTTTCCACGCCGCCTGCTTCAGCTTCCAGCTGCTCCAAATATTTTCCTGGAGGTTTTTTTTTAACGGAAATTAATGGAAATTAAGACATTCCCCCTGCTCCTTTCTTTTAAAACGCTTCCCTCTAAAATTGCTCTGCGTGGTGAACCCCGGGGCCGCGGTGCCCAGCAGCAGGAGCCAGGACAACATTCGGGCCTCCCTCCAGCCCTGCCGGCCATCCCCGACTCCCGAGGAGCTGGGAAGAGGGTGCAGAGCGCCACGGGCTGCTCTGGAAGCCCATTACTGTTTTATGGAGGTCACCCTCACCTAATTATGCCACTGTTCCTCCCAGCCCCGGCCTGACCCTGCTGATCCTGGAGCGGATTAACATGTCCCGGTCGCTGGAGCGCGCGGCGGCGGCGGCGGCGGCCCAGGGCTGCTGCGGCCCCGCGTTATTTTGACCTCGGCCGTTTTTTTCCGTGGCCGGGGCCGTGGAGAACCTGTTGAATGGGGCTTTCATTCGGCTGACCCCCGGGGTCAGCGGTGTTCGGAGCATGAAATATGGCTGCGGGTGGACAGGAGGGAAGAGATAAACTCGGCTGAGGAGCCTTAACAGGCCAATGAGCCGTGACTAATGATGATTGGGGTTTGTCTTTCCAGGCCATAATTTATTGGGCTGCTGACCACTTAGTGTGCTGCTCGGGGAGTTAACTCCTTCAGGGCAGCAGCTCTGCCCATTTGGGATTTATCTGCTCATCCCTCCCCACTTTTGCGGGGCGAGCAAACATTTCTCCCCGCGTCTTTCCCTGCTGTTACACACCCTGGCTGTTTTCTGGGCTTTTTCTCCCATGTCCCCCCCAAAAATGCTTCTTGCAGCTTTCCTCTGGGCAGATTTCCTATCGCCCCAGGGTTTTCTGTGGGCAGAAAAGGGGCCACGAGTCTCAGTGGCCCTTTAGGGCAGGCCCGTGGTGGCTCCTGGCTGGCAGGCGGGTGGCACGAGCCACCAGAGCCCCAACAAAAGAGCTGGCGTGTCAAACACGGCTCTTACATCTTCATCAGGGGCTCCTAGAGCCTGCAGCTCTCTCCCGGGAGGACAGCCCCAGCCTGAGAGCACGTTCCTGGCAGCCCCATCATCCATCTCTGTCATTCCCGGGCAGATGGAGACGGACGGGGATTCTCCGGGATGGCTGCTGTGGCAGCAGCCTGCGGTCAGCAAACTGTAAACTCAGCACTCTGAGAGCCAAGCCCCAGTTTTGCTTTTTTGTCTCCTCAACATTCAGTTTTTGGAGGGCGTCATTGCAAAAATTCAGGTTTCTTGCCGTTTAGAAAAGCTGACAGCACGAGGAACTCCTCAGCAGTGTGACTTCATTTTGGGGAGGGATCCGTGTCTTCTCTAGCAGCCTAAAAATGGGATTATAGAAATCAGAGTTATTTTAATGGCTAAATTCTGCCTTTGCCTGGGTGTGATTGAGGAGGCTCATTTAGTTTTCAAGTGCCTCAGTTTCCCCACCTGAAAAAAATCAGATTCAGGGGGAAGGATGCTGCCACTGCCAGTCCATGGGATGTGTTTGGGGATCAGCAGGGTGAAAAAGATCCAGCAGGAGCAGAGAATGCTGCTCACCTGTCCTCCTATCACCCCACACAGGCCTGGGTGCTGACTGGGGTGCTGTAGTGTCCCGGTTTTTGGGGTGCTCAGAGCCATCAGTCCTGGGGCAGTGCAGAGCAGAAATCCCAGCTCTGGGGAGAGCCCTGAGAGAGCCATTTTCAAACCAGCCCCAAACTGAATCAATTAATTGAATTATCAGCCGAGCCATGTTTAAACACTGATCCCATAAATTGAAAGGAGAGTGGCCTCCTTTGGGTAATTCCCCTTAAAAGCACAGAAAAAAAGATCTCAGAAGGCCTGGGGGGAGACTGGAAGAGCTCCCCACGGCCCAAATCTATTTTTGCCTTTAAAAAGCTGTAATTATTCACACATTAAGAGCCATCCTGCCAGAGCAGTTCCACAGGAGCTCTTCCTGCAGGAGGAATTCCCAGCAGTGGGGTCCTGCAGGACACGGGGACTTCAGCAGGGTCATGGATCAGAAGCCACCAGATGTTCCTGAGAGCTCGGCAGGTGCAGCTGGCAGGGGCTGGGATGAGAACATGAGCACAGGTGCCTCTGCTCCCCTTTCCCACCCTTCGGGAATGTTTCCCTGGACATTTGGGGCTGGTTTGGTGCTGATTTACACGGACAAGCCACGAAGCCGAGCCCTGTAAAGGCAGAGGGAGCGGTGGCACAGCCCTGGGCACGTTACTGCCCCGCAGTGAGCCAGCACCCCGCGAGTTCAGCCACCCTCTAACTCACTCCTGCACATTAAACCCAAGCCTCCCACCCCAGCCAGGCAGGGATGGCTGCAGCCCCTCCAGCCACCGCCTGGGAGAAGATTTCCCTGGGAATCAGGGGGGTTATTTAGCAAACAAGCTGAAGTTTAACTCAGGTGAGGGCTTTGTGTTGGGCTTTGCAGCAGCTGAAGGCGGTTCTGTGAATAAATGGGTTTGGCAGAAGGTTAAGAGGAAGGTGAGTGTTCTACATTAATATTCGTGGGAGACACTAATAACAATTAAAAGAAATTGCAGGTAGAGCCTGGGAACTTGTGTGCTCGTACCTTCACACTTCCAGATTTCTTTCTAACTACTTTTCAGAAGCTTAAAAAATAGCGGGGTTATTTATTTCTCTGCCATTTTTTTTTTCCCTTTGGCAGAACGAACAGGTTTCTGGAAAGAAAGGAAGCGATTCCCCCTGCCTAGGCAACACCCTGACACCCCCTGGGCTGCCCTCCCAGCATCATCCAGCCCAACATTCCAGCTCCTGTTTGATCTCCCCTGGCCGGAGCCCTTCCTGCCGCTGTCACTGTTATCACCGAGGGTGCCCAGGCAGGAGAGCCAAAGCCCCCCCGCTGGCCCAGGTGGGGACCACACACAGCAAACCTGGCCGGGATGGACGGGAAGGATGCTCGGGATGGCTGAGGGATGGCAGCCAGGGTGGAAATGAAGATGTGAGAAACGTGAGGCTGAGTCAGCAGAGGGGAGAGAGGGAAAAATGCAGAAAGAAGGGGGGGAAAAAAGGGGAAGGCGGGCCGGGAAGGCGAGCTCCTGCGTGGCGGGGTGGGTGCAGCCCCTCGGGCTCTGCAGCCCCGGTGATTAGCGCAGACATGATCCAGCCCCGGCTGGCCTGATGCGGGGTAAGAGGTCAGCAGCTCTGATAAAACAGAGCATCTCCAGCTCCTCCTGGGGGGTGAGACGGCTCAGACTGCGCTGGAGAGGTCTCGGGGCAAACAGCCTTGCAGGCCCGAAAAACACCGGTGGCCACCGGGCTCAGCTCTGCTTTTACCCCCAAAATGGGCCCATTTAGGGGCGGATGAGCCTCGCAAAGAAACGGGGCAGCTGCTTCTTGCTCTGCTGTCAGAGCTCGGTTTGGGGAGGGGCAGCATGGTCCTTTTGAAGCGATCCCGTTACCTGCTGTCACAGGGCCCTAATGGATGGGGAGATGGTTCCTGGCTGCACTGAAATTCCCGAGCCCGGCCTTGTAAAAGAGGAGCTGGAGGTAAAAGAGAGGGGGAGATGTTTAACAGAGACAAGACCTGGCGATCAGGAGGAGAGAGGAGCATCCCAGCACATCAGTTTAACCCTTGCAGCACCGATCTCTGTGCCTCTGGAAAGAAATCCCAGCATGGAGTAGAGCAGGCAGAAAATACCCTCCAAAACCATCCCAGCTTGGGTTGGGAAGGGGAAATGCAGTTTCTCCTACCCTGAAGCCTCTGCTTTCCTCTGCCATGCTCTGGGCAGCAGCTCCCAGCCACAGGCAGGGTGTGAGTGGCTGGGAAATCATTAAGTGGGCTGCAGATGCTTTGGTGAGCTTGGATAAACAGCCTGCTGTTGTTGTGCGCATGGCGCTTACTGTAGGAGCTGCTGAAAGGCTCGCAATTTATGGCCTTGGAAAATGATTTATTTTGTTAAGCCCACAGCTGATCCAGCTGGGGAAACACCAGTGTGGGATCTCCCTGCGCTGCTGCTCCTCGGGCGCTGCATCAGAGCCACCAGAACCCCGCAAGGAAGGGGAGAAATGCTGGGGCAAAAAAAACCCCCACAAAATCTGCTGCTCACCGCAGTGTGCGGATCTGTGCCCTCACACAGCCCTGGGAGTGCCCCAGGCCAGGCTGGACAGGGCTTGGAGTGACCTGGGATGGTGGAAGGTGTCCCTGCCCATGGCAAGGGGTGGCACTGGATGGGCTTTAAGGTCCCTTCCCACCCAAACCATTCCATGACTCTGTGACGATTCTGGGATTCATTTGGCCTCAGACCCAGCCAACCGTTCCTGTTTCCAGTATGAACACGAGCAGCCTGGGGATCAGCAACCTCTGATGCCAAGGCACATCCTCAGCAGACAACCAGCAGCCACGGCCCTCAAAGCCGTCCCAGGTCTTTTGGGATCACTCCTCCAATCCTCTTTTTCCTGGGAAAGTGCTGGCTTGGGGTGGATCTGCCTCTCCCCTCTCCCACCCATTGCACCCTGGGGGCCTCCAGTGCCTTCACTCTCTCCCCACCCTGCAGGAAATCCTGTCCCCGGTAATGCCAAGGAGGAGGTTTTGTGGTGGCAGGATCCTGCTGGAGAAGCTGCCCAGTGGGGAAGGAAACCCTCCCAGCTGCCAGCAGCACCTTGCAGGGCTGTCATTTCTTCATCCACAGCATCATTTTGGGGTCTGGAACTGTTGGAACTGAGGCTCAGCCTCCCCTAAACCCAGGCCTACCCACAGATGCTTTTAACACAGGATTTCTCCAAATTTACCTCACTGGAGGTCACAGCCATGCAAAATCTCAATTAACACTGAATCGTCCCACCTGCAGCGTTTCTCCTCTGCCCCTGGGGATTTTGGGAGGTGCCAGTCCTTGGTGCCAGTCATTTCATACCCCCCAGGCCTCGGCACTCACATTCAGGTGCGGAGCTGCTGCTGCTGCCTCTGGAATTCTCTCCAGCTTGTGTCACTGGAGGGATGTGCCACAGGGAATCAGCTCGTGGCCTGGCGAGCCCTGTCCTGTCATCTCCGACAGACAGAAACCCTTCCTGTGGGCAGCATCTACTCCCTCCACCCTTCCTTAGTCATTGGGGAGCCTGCAGAGTTAAAAAGGGAAGGAGTTCTGTCTGTGAAGTCCCTGCAGGAGGAATTTGCGCTCAGCAGGTCTGGAAAGGTGCTCTGGGGTGCTCAGCCCAGCCCCAGCTGTGTCCCCCCAGGACAGACACCCTGGGACGGGCTGGAAGGGGCAAAACCCTCCCTGCCTGCCTTAGTGCAGCCACGAGGGCAGCGGATGTCCCTGGCACTGCTGTGGCTGTGGCTGCCCCTGCCTGCAGCCCTGCAAACCAGGTTATTCCCATTTTGAAGGGTCAAACTCAGCAGGGGAGCTGAAGCTTGAGAAGCAGCGTGGGATTCTCAGATGGAGCAGGACATTTGGGCCGGGGACTGCAAAAAGGGAGCAGGGCATGGAGCTGTTCTCTCAGCCCGGTGTCCCAGCCAGCCTGGATGGGAAATAATTGCAAGTTTCCTCGTTGAGCACCCATCCATCACCCAGGTCCCACACACCCATCGGGGGCACCACCTCAAAGGCAGATTCACCTCTTTGGTCCCAGCTGAGGTAAAAACTGGCAGAGCAGCCGTGGGACTCCCACGTAAATAATCAGAGGTTACCAAAACCCTCATTAAGCAAACCAGGCTTGGCTTCCCAAAGGATGGGTTGAAAGGCAAATGTCTCCTGTTACAAGTGCAGTGTCCAGAAAAAGAATAATCCCTGCCTGCTCCAGATAAGGGCAGGGGTAGGTATGCCTGAAATATTTCTATTACTTCAAAGTTCATAAATCTATTGGTTTAAAACTGTCAACAAGAAAGAGGAAATATGAGCTACAGACACGGTTATCACCAGGAAAGGAATTTCCTCCAAAGGGAGAGCAAGACAGTAAGGCCAGGAAAGAGGGACAGATAGGGAAACAGCTCCATGAGATGTCAGGAATCTGGATGAGCCTGGCCTAGGAATATCTTTGCATTGACTCCAGCAGACTCTGGGCCCCAGCACAAAAGGATGGTCAGGGAAGACTCATTTTACAGTCACTAGCTGAAAAAAACCCAAGTAATAGAGACTGTCTGGGTTTACTGGTATTGTTTTGTTGGATTTTTTGGATGGGTTTTTTTAAGCCTTTGAAATATTTCAGGATTTTATCAAAAAAACCCTGGTCCTGCTTTTTGGTAGGCTGAGCTGGTGTGCCCAGGGGGAAATGTCACCTGGCAAAGAGGTTCAGTGGTCTGGGAAAGAGACTCCAAGGACCTCTGGGCCTCAGACAGAGAGGGCTGCAGTGCATTGGGGAAGAGGGAGAAGGGGAAGCAAGGGCTGAAGGAATGGGCCCTGCAGTCTGCACTGGACAGTTTGGGTGGAAATGCTCCTGGGTGGAAAAGCTGCTGCTGAGGGTTAATTTCAATTTTGCCCTGCACAAACTGTCCAGTGCAGACTGCAGGGCCCATTCCTTCAGCCCTTGCTTCCGAGGAGCATCCAAACCATGAGGGATGCTCAGTTCTCCTGCCTTAACATCAGAGCTCCCCAAACACAGCCCCCATTTAACCCCCTCCCAATCTGTTCATCCCCTCCCAGTCACTGCACACCCCTGGGGCACTGCTGCTGCAGCAAAGGAGACCTGGGGGGCTGCTACATCCCCAAAAAGTGATGGGAAAGGGCAGAGCTGATAGCAGGAGGTGCCAGCGGGAGCTGCACACGGAGCAGGCACCGTCACTGCTCCAGAGGTGGTGGAATACGCTGGGGAAGGGCCACAGACCAAAACACAAAAATCGGCTTTTCCCTACAGGTGCACCAACAAATCCCCCGGAGGTGAAAAGCGTCAGAGCTGTCTGTGCTCCCTCCCAGTTTGGGGTGTCACCTTTACTGTCCCCACCAGGGCTGGATGGTCACGGCCTGGGCCCGGACATGGCTCTGCCTGGAGCTGGGAATCCTGCGAGCACTGCTGTTCCCAGAGCTGTCAGGGCAGCACCAACCCCGCCAGAAGCACCTTCAAACAAACACAGGCAGCAGATAAAGGCTCCGAGAGGTCGCTCTCGCTGCCTCCCACCTGAGAGCAGCATGGCAGCACCATGGCACCCCACCTGAATTTCATCCTTTGTGTGCCTGGAAAGGTTTATTCCTTAAGAAAGGACAAGGTTTATTCCTGAATATAGGCATAAGGTTTATTCCTTAATAAATCGCATCCTTCCCCTGCTTTTTCCCCTCCTCCTTTTATCTCATCCTGAGTCCCCGTCGTGTCTCAGGGCAGAGTTCCCAGTGCTCCTCTCTCCCTTGATAACCCAGCCCTGCTCTGCTCCGTGGCTGAGCAGTAACTTGCTCCTAGAAGAGTGTTTACATTTGAAAATAAGGCCAATTACACCAGCCCATCTAATAGTCCTCTCTGTATATGTTACTGAGTACTTAGGGCCGTTTTTCTCAAAGCCATTATGCTCATGTGATTTTCCTCAAAGCCTTTCGAGGGGATTTTGTTTTGACAGCAGGGCATTAAGGGGGTGAAACTGATAGCATAAGTACCACTTACAGACTTTGATCAGCTTGCCTCATAATTCTCTTGGAGAAAGTCTTGTATATATTAGAGAAGGAAATTAATTTTATTGTCGCTGAGGCTTTTTTTTCCCCTGCCAGTAACATCCAAGCACTTGTGCTCAGATTTTTTTCTTTTCTTTTTTTT
>WEIT01035335.1:153927-232899 GCA_013389985.1 Dryoscopus gambensis
TTTTTGGCAAGCCCCTCATGTCCAGAGCTGGCACACAAATTGGGCTGTCCTCCTCCCAGGGGAGAGCCAGCATGGCTCGGGCCCTCATCCCCCATCCCCAGGAGGATGTTCCCTCTGATATGATCCCAACATGGTAATGAGAGACTTTCAAACCTCTTGCATCCCGTGCACTGGGTTTCAATGTTGTGCAGATGAATTGCAGCAAGAATATACAAATTTTGGTCTGTAAACACCAAAAAATAAGGGGACAGCTGGGCTCCTGTCTTCATTCAATACCCTGAAATCATAGGATGGTTTGGGTTGGAAGGGACCTCACAAACCGTCCCGTTCCACCCCCCACCACGGGCAGGGACACCTTCCACTATCCCAGGTTGCTCCAATCCCCATCCAGTCTGGGATATTGGTTTTTTCCCAATTCAGGAAAGGAAAAAAACCCAACTTTTCATTTTTTGCTCTTGAGTAAAAGATCCATTCTTCCTCCCAGCCAGGCCCCTGCCATCCTCACACCTGAACTTGCTCATCCTGGAGTGACTGTTCCCTGCATTTTCAGCTCTAGCATTACCTTTATTCCAGGTTTTCTTCTCCCTTGGACATTTCCAGGGATGGGGCAGCCACAGCTTCTCTGTGCCAGGGCCTCCCCCCCTCACAGGGAACAATTCCTTCCCAATACCCAACCTAACCCAACTCTCTGCCAGTCTGAAGCCATTCCCCTGGTCCTGTCACTCCAGGCCCTTGGAAATGAGTCTCTGTCCAAACAGTATTCCAGGAACTGCATCGGAAATAAGAAAAAACCCACAAAAATCTGTGAGAAGGACCTGTAACTCAGCAGAACAACCCATGTGAGGCCTAACCAGGCCCTGACTTAGGGTCAGCAGCTCCCCAGCCCAAATCCAACGCCCAGGCGAGCATTTCATAGCAAGGGAATGTTTTAATCCCTGCCCGGGTCAGCCAGGCAGGCAAAGAGAGGGAAAACCTTGGAGATCTCCCTGGAACCAGGATGCTTCCAGCGATACCAGGGTCTGTGACAGGGTGATACCTCCCTGACAGGGCCCGAAAGGAATAGCCCCTCTCCATCCCCACCCTGCTCCCTGCCAAATCCGGATTGGAATCGAGAGCGGAAATGTTTGTGTGGAGCAAGTAAAGCCGGTTGGAAAATTCTTTGTCAAAACAGATTTCCATCACAAAGTGACACCCTGTTGGCTTTGGCAAATTTTTGTTCAGGAGCAAAGTGGAGAGAGAAAAAAATGTAAATGTCAGCGTGGCCTTTTGACATTTTCCCCAACGCAAAGGATGGGCTTTCTTGCTTGGAAGTGACTTTTCCTTGACATTCATTTTCTGCATTCAGCTCAAAACAAATCAGCCTTGCTACCAAAATGGAATTTGTTGACTACTCTAAGAGGCTTTTTCCTTTTGGAATCGAATATGCAGAATTTCACGGAATGGTTTGGCTTGGAAGGGACCTCAGAGATCATCTCATTCCCACTCCCTGTCATGGGCAGGGACAGCTTCCACTAGGCCAGGTTGCTCCAATCCCCATCCAACCTGGGATTTTGGCTTTTCCCAATTCAGGTTGTTTTTTTCCTTTCCTTTCTCTTGAGTAAAAGATCCATTCTTCCTCCCAGCCAGGCCCCTGCCATCCTCACACCCGAATTTCTTTTCTTGCTCATCCTGGAGTGACTCTTCCCTGAATTTGCAGCTCTAGCACTATCTTTATTCCAGGTTTTCTTCTCCCAGTCCTGAGTTAGCATCAGACCCCTCAGAAAAAAACCCAAAACAAACCAAAAGCAGCTTGGGTACCACAATGTACAGCTGGAATCCAACAGATAGGAAGTGCTTACCTCGGAGATCACTGCTCATCCCTGTATTCCCAGGGTTTCTCCCAGGGCATTCAGCAGCAGGAATTCTCAGTGCCAGTCATAAGTGACCATCTCCTGCCATCCTGCCTCCACCCACACTCCTTTTCTCCAGCAAGAATTCATCTACCAGGATTTCTCTCTCCCTCTCCTGCCAAAAAAAAACCCAAAAAAACCACCAAAACCCCAAACCAATAAAGAAATGTTGGGAGAAAAATCAACTGTGCCTTCTATAAAACCAGGTCCGGTTGTTCAGCTCAGGCATTGTCTGGTGAAACATGATCTACTTTTTCCTCTCAAAGAGGTTCCCGAAGCGATTGGGAATTTCATTCAGGAGACTGTAATGTAGCTGCATTTTGCTTAAGCTTAACCAGCTGCAGGGAAGTGTCTCCTCCACGCCGGCCGTGTGGCCGCGTCCCGCTGCCAACAGGCCGTGGCTCTGCAGGGACCCGTCCCCACCGCATCGCTCCAGGGGCTGGAAAGGGCACTTGGATGCCTGTCCTGGAGAGCTGCAGCTTGCTGAGACACGCAGCACATCATTTCTTTCCGTGGAGTGCGGAGCTGGACTCGCACCAGCTCTGGAGAACGAGGAGCTGGGACATGGCTCCGTCGTCGCAACATTTCCCGGCCTCTTTGCTGTAATGAGAAGGGCTCAAATCCACTCCTGTGAGAGCTCAGCAAATACAACTCCAATACTGAGTGCTGGCATTGCAAATGCATTCTGGAATGAGCCTGGGAAATGAGCAGTTCTCAACAAAACCTCCCCAATCTCAGCTTTTTTAGACCCCAAGTGGCCGTCAGCACCGGCAGAGCATCATGGCACAGGCAGAGCTGCGGCCTCCACTGTGCCACCCTGCACAGCCAAATCCTCCGTCCACGATGATCAAACACTCCCAGAGCCGTGGAGCATCCATGAGAGAGAACCAGGGAAGGCAACCCTGGAATCAGAAGCTTCAAATCCCTGTGAGGGTCTCACAAGGAATTCCAGGGGGAACCAGCGACTCAGACAAAGACTGCGAGCGGCCAGGCTAAACCTTGATTTTTTTACCCAGCCAAAGCTGATGAAATGTCTGCCTCCTCATCCCCACACCTCTCCCACATGCACTAAATTTATCTCACTAGAAAGTACCTAAATATCCCCACAGGGACTTTCCAGGGCAGCTCTGCTCCCCAGGGTACCCCAGCACACAAAGCCAAGCCGTGCTCAGGTCCTGCCTTGCCCAGAAGCACGGGAGGTTTTGAAGCTGGTGCCAAGGATTTCCCTTGGCTTTGCAGCTGATTCCAGGTTAGGGCCAAACTCCGACTGTATTTCACCACAGGCAAGATCATTCCCTCCCACCGTGGGGGAATTGCACCACGGAATAACCTCTCGACACCAAGGTTTGAGGGGAAGAGAACCCAGAGCTTAGACCCAAAAAGTGACATTTTGTGGCCACCTGGACATATCCTGGGAGGAGTGGGATTTACTGAGGGGTTACAGGCTGCTGGCCCTCCCTGGTGTGATGAAACTCAGCTGCTGAGGGCAGCAGAAAGCACTTTAAATAAGAGGTCAGCAGAGGGGAAAAGAGGAGCAAGGCCGGACGATATTTGATGCTGTCAATGGCAGATCTCACCGGTCCCTGTGGAAAAGGCTGGAATTCAGAGAGCCAGGAGCATCCCAGCTCTGTCCCTGCAGGAAGGCAGCCGTGCTCTCAGCTCAGGTGGCCCTGCTGCACATCGGGAGCCTCCCAGGGGAAGGGGCCCCAACCCCACAGCCAGTGACCCTCACAGAGGCATCCAGGCTGACAATTTATTGATAACATCAACCAACACCTGAGCGCTGCCTGACGCAGGTGGGGGGAGTGAGGGATGCTTCCCAAAGTCCCACCTGGCCTCACACTTCCCGTGCTGCCACTTCCAGGTGCTTTCAGCAAGGACAATCGATGTGTCCCAGCTCTCCCTCCCTCGGCTGACAAATGAGAACTTCAGAGCTTCACTCAGGGTCAAGAGCAGGGGCTGTGCTGACAGGGCAGGGAGGGGGAGAAAGCCCAGGCTTCCTGCTCAGAGGAGCCTTTCAGCAGTGACTTTCTTGAATAAAAAAAGCAAAAAAGAGGGGGCATGGAGCTGGATAGGTAATTAAACCAACCAACACACACAGTAGAGCAAATTGCTGGAGCCCAGCAGAGCAGTGTTGGAGCTAACAGAGAATCCAGCACTGAACCCTGGTCAGGATATTTAAGTGGATCATTTGTTCCCCAAAAAGCATCACTGGTGGGATGTTCAGACCGCAGAATCCCCGTCCTCGGGGAGGGAAAGCTGATGTCAGGCAGTTGTGCTGCCCATGCTGAACGCCTCCAAGGAAAGGCACTTGGCTGCGGTGCAGGAAACCCCTGCACAGGTTTGGCAACAGGGCAAGGACAGGGAAAAGAGGGGAAGGAGCGATTCTGTCCCTCCAGGACACCAGACCAGTTACTCACAGGGCTGAAATTCACACAGGCAGGAGGCTGGAGACAAACCGCCCACAGCAGAAGCTCCAAGGGCACCCCAGGTGACAAATTCCCTGCAGCACATCTAGGAGACCGGGGACATCCCAAACACAGGCCAGGCACAAAGGCTCAGAGCTGCCCTTACATAGAGCTCCAGAGCCGTGGGAAGAGAAGGGATGGGTGGACACCCCAGGTGAGGCTCATCAGGTTAATTAATTAATCCAATCAATGCCTCAAGATGACGACTTGCACCTGCTCCTGCTGTGGCGTCTGTGACAGGGCAGAGCCTCCTGGGGGAAAATCCACCTGGGGGAACATCTCCCGAGGGTAGCAGGGAGCTGGGCTCGCCCCGCTGCCCAGGGCCAGTGGGGCCAGCAGAGGGACCCGCCCTGGAGGCTTTGCCGGGCGATGACAGAGGGGACAGGAGTGGAACACCACAGTGAGAAGCCACTTCTCAGCGTCCCACACGGACCCGGCAGCTGCGGAGGATGCTGCGCCTGCACTTTTCCCAGGTGAAAGCCTTCCCTCGGAGCTCTGCTCCCCAACCCACGCCTCCCAAAGCGGGGTAACTCTCCCCGGCACCAAACCACCTCTGTTCCCAAGCTCACAACGCTCAGATCCGGGCAACAGAAAGGAGAAAATTTTAGGAGAAGCCAAAATTTAGGATAACTCTCAAACACAACTTCTGGAGCACGCCCAGTCTTTGAAGGGGCACAGATTTTTGTGCAGCCTTAGATTTAAGCGATGCTCTGCGTCACGTTCAGGGAATCACAAATCAGACAGTGGTGTGGGACCTTAAAGATGATTTCGTTCCCACCAGGAGAGCAAAGGGAAGCAGGCAGGGGAGGAGGGAACTCCAAGCACCATCTGCTGATCCCTGGCGTTTCCAAGAGCACATCGAGGTATTGTACAGCAGAGGGAGGCCTTTGGAGCAGGCTTTGACTTCACGCCAGGCCTAGGCCGTGTGCTGCTTTGTATTAATTTGTGTAACTTCAGGAATAAACTGTGCTTGGCTTGTCCATGAATTTTAAACGAATTGTTAACACGTTTTTATGAATGGAGGAGGAGGTGCTGGCTGGGGAGGGTGCCTGCTTGTTGTTTCAAGCAGAGGAAATCAATCATGGTTTTTCGCAAAATAAAACTTTATTGAGCTGTAATAAACAGATACTTCCAAAAAACACTTAAAACCACAGAACCGAGGGGAAGGTGCTTGACTGCTTCAGCACAAATCGCAGGTCAGAAAAGGAATCTCTGGATTAAAGCTCCTTTTCTCATTGCTAACGTCAGGAAAGAAGATGCATAAATGTGCTGCAGGGGTGGCTGGGTGCTGGGTGGAAGATGAGCCCACAGCTGATGTTTGGGCTTGGAAAGAGACCCCCAAGAGCTGCTGCCAGGTGCCAGTTTGGAGACGCTTTGATGCAAAAAGGACTTGATGAGCTTGGCAGTCTTTTCCAGCCTTAATGATCGTGAGGTGCTCAGCAGGGCCAAAGGCTGCCTGGGACTGTGGCACAGGAACAACCCCCTCCCTGTGGTCCCTGCTCCCACCCACCCTCTCCCGGCCTTCCCAGAGGTTTGGACTCATGAGGTGGTTGGGAAACACAACCTCCCACATCTATTTCTTCACCCTCTTTCAGCAAAGGGGATTCTGCTTGGGGTTGTTGCTGGGGAATAGGGAAACCTGGAGGTTTTTCCTGTGAAAATCGGAATTAAGTCAGCGTTAATTAAGAACAGAGGAGCAGCTCTCACTGTGGTGAGCCCTTCTCCCTTCTGCTACCCACTGCCAGCTGCTTTTGGGAAAATGGGGACGCAGAGCTACAGAAAAGACCCCTGTGCTAAGGGGAGGCCATTTGGTGGCCTTTCCGGCCTTTCAGTAATTTCAAATTGCTGCTCTCCCTCTGCTCCACAGCCTCAAGGATGAAAAGCTTCAGATGTCTGTGATGAGAGAGAGAAAAGAAAGGTGAGAGACAGAGACCTGCAGGTGCCCAGGATCTCCAAGGCTTTGGCTTCTCCTAGTGTGGAATGGAGGCAACTTCCTGGCCATGCAACAGAGGCTTAAATAATAGGGAAGAAAAAGGAGATCCAGCCCAAGAGAAACCCCGAGGTGAGAAAGTTCACGGCGCTGCCTGTTCCTGCAGGCTGAGCTCTTCAAAGCCAAACTCTCCCAGCCAGGAGACAAACCAGTCCTGCTCCTTTCCCTCCCAAAAATCCAGGCCATTCATCTCGGAATGGGAAACTGGGACTGGAAAACCAAGGGGCTGGCTCTTGGTGCTTCCATTAGGTTTGTGTTATGGAGTTATTCATAAAAGGTCCTGCAGGCTGAATGACCAGTCCCTGGATTGCTTCCAAGGATTATTTCAGCTTTTCCATATTTTCTAGGCCTCAATTTGAACGTGTGACTTGGGCCAGCGCGCTGATTGATGTTGCTAAAAATGCACGCTGCCCCCCCCGACTCCTCTGGAAAAAATGTGGTTTGGAATGTCTCTGGATTACTTTTCACGGGGAGCTTCTGGAGATCTCCGGGGTTTGTTGTTAACATCAGCCTCCAAGGCAGTTCCCTGGCCCCCTGGCCGTGCACGTTGGCTGCGTTTTTGTGCTGCTTAAGGACAGGAGATGAATTTTCAGCGCTCATGAACAGAACAAGGTGAACACAACCTGTTCCTTCACCTGGTTTTCTGTGCCTTTGTGTCTCCAGGCCCTGATGTCCCACAGGAGAGTGTCCTGGGATGAGATCATTCTGTGGCGTCTCCATCCTGATGCTGCTGGGTGAGATCCTCATCCCCAGGTGACACCGTTTCTCCAGGGGTTATCCCAGCAGAAAATGAGCTTTTCCATCTCACCTGGTGCTGAACATCAAAGCTGAGGGACACACAGCAAACCTGTCCTAACACTCTCGGAATAACGGGGGAGACGGCCGCTCTTGTCCCGTGTGGTTCATCCATCCCACCCGAGGAGGGCAGGACTGACTCCCCCAAGGAATGCACTCCTTCACACAGCAGCTTAAATACACCACACTCTGGGACCACCAAACCCAGAGCCAAATCTCTGCTTCCAGAGCAGCGCAGAGCCCAGGACAGCCTGAAGCCAAAAAGCACAAGGTTTATTCATGGTTTTTACACTCAAACCAAACGCTTGAAGCCCACGGAGCTGAGATGTCAGCACCGCCGAGGCACAACCCCCAGATCATTTCAACATTGCAGGAGTTGAGGCAGAGAAAGACAATTTCCAACAACCCCAATCTGCAAGAAAATTTGTGAAAAAATGTGACAGGAAAGAAAAAACTCCAAAAAAGAAGGAATAGAGGTGAGGTTTTCACCCTGTGGCTCCCGAGCTCGTAGGAGGTCACATTTTCCGGCGATCCTCTGCGAGTGTCAGAAATTGGCTTTATTTAAAGAAAATGCAAGTTCAAGTAATTGCAGGGCTGCAGGAGCCAAGACTCTAAGAAAAACACGGAGTATTTCGAGAGCTGGCAGCGCTGCCTGTGGAAAAGGAGTGAGTCACGGTGTCCTTTTGGACTCCTGCGTGGGGGAAGGAGACCAGCCCGGCTCGTGTGGCTGGGGGCCCGCTGGCCACCTCCGCAGCACGGCTCCGACACAATCCATGGATGCTGGAGTGGCTGGGAGCAGGGATGCAGAGCCCAGGGTGCCCTCAGCCACCTGCCTGAGGGGCAGGAGGGACAGGATTGAGGCAGTCTGGGGGAGAAGGGAGATGAGGAGGGGGAGTCCCTGCAGGGATTCATTGTGAACCAGCAGCTCTGAGCCCTGCAGGGAGGTAAAATCTCTCTTTTTATGGGCAAAGACTTGGAAATAACTGGTCCTGCTCATCCCTTTTCCTGCCTAGTGCCAGCAGAAAAGGGTAGAGGAGAATCAAGCCCTCAAGCCCCGGTGGCCCAGTGGGAGCAGGGACATGTCCGGCATTGCTGGAAGAATCCAGTCAATATTTCAGCAGTCCCAAAGCTGGTTTGTTGTTTTCCTTGTCCATGATGTCCTTCCAGGCTGCCACCTCCTCCCTGGCAGCTTTGTCCTGCCTGTGTCCCCAGGCTCAGAGCATTTGAGTTAAATTAATTCTCCAAAGTGAGAGTCAGAGGAGCTCCTCTGTCATTCCTGTGTTGGAAGCAGCCAGAGGAAGGGCATCCCTGGGGCTGGGCTGTGTCTGGAGGAAGAACCAGCCCCTGTCCCATTGCAGCCTCTGGCCAGGCGTCCCAGGGCACGCGCAGCTGGATCAGGAGGCCTCTGGAGCTCTTGTCTGGGTGGGAGATGAGGCAGGGAAAAGCCCCTGGCTGGTGGTGCAGCGTGTGGGAAGAGGATGAACAGAGCCTGAGCCTGAAAGCCGTGGATGGGACAGCCTGGGAGAGCAGCAGAGCACTCCTGAGCATCCATCTCGGGGAGGTGGGGCAGCCCACCCCGGGGATTGTTCCAGCAGCACAAGCCAGTCAGCTCCCCGGTGACTTCTCTCCCAGCAGAGGGACTTTGGGATTGATCCTGCCTTGATCCAACCTGTTGTGTCCAGGACAGGGTTGTTGCCAGGTGAAATTCACATGAAATATATGTTAAAAACAAATAAAATGCTGCTTTCAGATGTGCTGCAGCTCCCCAGGAGCTGTCACTGGCACCACAGCAAAGGAAGGATTCCCTTTTATTCCCTTTTCCGTGCCAGCCCAGCCTGGGAGCAGGGGGACAGCTCTGCCTCACCTCTGCTTCCCACGATGGCCCTGCTGGTGCTGACTGGGGAGGCTGGGAGTGCCCAGTTAATGAACTGTGGATAATGGTGCAGTCCATGGCCAAGATCCCAGAGCTGCGCTGGGGCAGGATGGGCCTGCAGAATCCCAACACTCTCTCCGTGCTGTTGTTGTGGCTGTAGAGGAGGTGTGGGGCTCAGGAGCTCGGGGCTGGGGATGTGGTGACAGCAGCAGTGGCAGCAGCAGCGATGGGGCTGTGGCTCCCCTGGGACACCAGCGAGGAGCCCCGGGAGTCCTGGAGACTCCAGCAGCTCCCTGTGGCTGGGGAAGGTCTGGGGAACGAGCTGTCCTGCCGGAGGCTGCGTGATTTCACCCGAATCCTGTGAAGGCCACCCTCAAAGTCACATAACTCAGTCACTTTGTACCCAGACTAAACTCATTTTCCCCCTCACTGCCATTTAATTGGCTCTGCAGGATGGAGAACTCCTGTTCTGTCTTACAGCTCTGAAGATGCCAATAATTCCATCGAATTACACCCATCCCAGCTCTGGGAAGGGCAGATCCTCTGGCATTATTTATGTCACCTGCTTTGCTCCACGCGGGGCTCCAGCCAGCTCCACTTGCTTTTTTTAGCGAGGCACATTTCATTTTTCACTCCCCACTGTCATCCCCTTCCCTCTCTCTTTCCAAAACTTCATCCACTCATTCTATCCCAGCCTGTCTCTCCCTGCTGCCCTACACCATAAATCAGCATTAATTATGCTGCTAAAATCCTCCCCATCACTCATTGTCCTCATTATTATTATTTATCCCAGCCCGGAGGTGGCGCATGCAAACTCAAGCTCCTCCTCAATCCTAGGAAGGATTTTAATGGGTTTATGGGCTTGGCAACCCAACTGCAACACCTGAGGCAGAGTTTCCTAATGGGGCTGCAGCTGCCTGGTTCTGCATCACGGAATCATGGAAGGGTCTGGGTGGGAAGGGACCCTAAAGCTCATCTTGTTCCACCCCCTGCCGTGGGCAGGGACACCTTCCACTATCCCAGGCTGCTCCAAGCCCTGTCCAACCCGGCCTTGGACACTTCCAGGGATGGGACATCCCTCAGGTTGGGTTTGTTGGATGATTCCCAGCCTGGTCCAACTGTCCCTTCATGGATGGGCTCAGGATGAAGCGCTCAATCTCACATTTCCCTTGCTTTGGGACCACCGCCCCCAAGGCTGTGTGTCGGAGTCACCTCATTCAAACCTGCATCCTCATCAATGTATGCAAGAAAGACCACACAGACAAATTTGGTCTGGGATTTTCAGACTGGCTGAGGTGCCAAGTGCTCATAATTTTTGCCCTCTCAGTTATCCCATAAACTGAAGGAGTTAAAGCTCAGTCATTCTGGACAGTGCAGCAAAACCAGTGCGTGTAAATAAACAAACCATCCAGCTTTTCCCTCCTCTGCCTTGCCCGAGCAGGAAAAACAAATGTAAGAACTGAACTGAAGCTAAAAAATGTTGGGAGCCCACTCTCCTTAACCTGGAACACACCCAGCTCCAGCAAGGTGGCAGCTTCTGCTTTGGAGAGGGTCCCCAAATCGCCACCGTGCTGAAACTCCAGCTCCCCCTTCCCTGGTGTCACATCTCTCCCCTCACACCTTCTGGATTTTCCACTCCACCTCTCCCATGCAGCAGAGATGGAACAAGCCGAGCCCAGCCCCTGGGAGCAATAATGCCTGGGAATATCGATCCTCGCGCTCTTCACTCTGCACGGACCTGGCACCGCTGCATCCCGGACCTTTGGCTGCGCCCAGAGTGTGTGAGCTCCCACCCTGGAGTGCCTGAGCTCCCGGCCTGTCCCGCCAGCCAGGGAGCACCGTGCCCAGCAGCCTGGGACCAGGAGAACAGCCTGGCCCTGGGAAACACACGGGAATGCTGCTGGCTGCTGCCAGCGCTCTGATGTGCCTGCCTGCTTCCTTCCCTGCTTCCCTGCCTCCTTCCCTGCTTTCCTTCCCTGCTTCCCTGCCTCCTTCCCTCCTTCCCTGCCTCTTCCCTGCTTCCCTACCTCCTTCCCTGCTTCCCTGCCTCTTCCCTGCTTCCCTGCCTCCTTCCCTGCTCCATCCCCAAAGCTTCCAGCAGCTCCAGCTGAACACCAAAAGGGCCCCGCATCCAGCAAAAAGAGGAGGAAACGTAGCTGTAGTCCACTTGCTGGATTCAAGGCCCACTTTCCCTACAAAACAGAAGGAAGCTGTTCAGGGTGGGCTGCATGGAAAGGGAAGGATTTTTGGCTCATTTCCAAGCGTGCAGAGAGCCAGGACCTGATTGTCTCCCTTCTGCATTGGAGAATTATTTGTGAGCATGAATATTTTGATATGAGATCAGGAATGATTTCATGGTTTGTTTCAGGGAAAATCATGCGGATGAAGGTAGGGAACAAACTCCAAGTGGTTTAGGAGATACCCAAAAACCTCGTGACAACTTCACATAATCCTGGAGTGGTTTGGGTTGGAAGGGACCTTAAAGATCATCTTGTTTCAACTTTCTTTCACACTTCCCACTGTCCCAGGCTGCTCCCAGCCCTGTCCAGCCTGGCCTTGGGCACTGCCAGGGATCCAGGGGCAGCCACAGCTGCTCTGGGCACCTTGTGCCAGGGCCTGCCCACCCTCCCAGGGAGCAATTCCTTCCCAATATCCCATCCAGCGCTGCCCTCCATCAGTCTGACCCCATCCTCCCCTGCCCTGTCCCTCCACGTCTTTTCATCTCAAACCAGTCCGGAATCATTTCAACAAAGACACGACCCCAGCCCAGCTGGGTCCCGCCTGGAGCTCATTTCTTCAGCCCTTCCCAAGGAATTGCACCATCCGTGGGTGGCACCTGGCTCCCTCCAGGAATAACTTTGGACATCCATGTGTCCATTTCAGTCAACTCAAATGGAAAAAGCCCCAAAAGCATTAGGAGTAGGCTCAGTTTGATGGCTGGGTAGAGGGGGAACCCTGAATTCCCAGGTGCAGGAGCTCAGCAAGGCCGGTAGATGCTGGAAAAGACACATGGGAGAGAGCTCTTCCAAAGGCACCGGGATCAGGAAATGCTCCCATCAGAGCTCACACTTCACTTGGCACCTGCTGATCCAGCCCCGAGACACGGAGCCACAGGAAACCGAGCTCCATGAGCCCTGAGCCTCGCGGATCAACTTCAGCAGAAAGAAAATTAAAACACGAGGAAAAGCCTTTCCTAAGGCAGGGAATTCTGGAGCCTTCCTGACATAAAGAGGATTGGGACTGTGGGGAAATGCCAACACTGTTGCTAAAACAGAGACACTGAAAGACAACAAAGAGGATTTCCACCCAGCTCTAGGGAGGGGTGGAGGTGCCAAAATACACTTCAACAACACTGAAGAGCTAAAAATTTTTAATAACTCTACCTACCTAAAGACAGCTTGGTTTTAATATCTATTCTTGCCCAGATTTGGTTTCATTCTGGTTTTATCCTTTTCCTATGGAAGTCGTTACAAGAGCAGTAAAAAGACCTTGAGTTCACATCGAGCCCCACTTCTCTGACTGGAGAAGGTCCCCTTTGCTCATGTGGTAGCTCCAAACCAGTAGCAAACGAGGTTTGATTAATTGGATCTTGATTAGAGCTAAAGGACTTTTTGTTGGCCACAGTTATATTTTGAAGCCAAATAAGTAGAAATCCAGTCAGAGCAAACGGCCCCGTAATACATTTTACAAACACAAATAATTTGGCAAAGTTCAACGAGGGAGGAAACTCCAACACTTTGTTTGATTATTTTAAAGCAAGTCGTTTAATTACAGACCACTTCAAGCTAAAAATGTCTGTTTACTTCAAAAGCAATTCTCAAGTTTTCTTGAGTACAAAATGATGTTCTTTTCAAATTGACTAGAGGAGGAGTTTTGGCACAAGAGTATCGCTGCTTGTTATCTAATTCATCACAATAAAAAGTAGCTGTGCTGCTGTTCATCCTCCTGCAAACTGAACTGGCACCATTTCTTTCTGAGGATTAACAAACTCAAAGCCACGGGCTAAAATCAAGTATTTTTCTCTGGGGGGTCTGACATTCAGCCTTAAATGCTATTTTTCCTCTAGATTTCAGGCATGTGTGTGAATATTTTTTAATGAGGGCTGGGGGATCCAGCCCAGCCCAGCATTTCCATTGAACACATCGCTAATCTGAGGAGGCTTCAGAGTCCTGAGCTGTCCCCTCCTCTTTCACTGCAAGTCCCAGCCTTCACCAGCCAGGAATTCCCTCTGATTTCCTCCTCAAACCACTTGATTCCTCCTGCTTCCTTTATTATTCCCTTTAACCATCCCTGACATGCTTTTGGCAGCCTCCTGCGAGATAATCAGGTTGTAGCGCTTGAGAGCGGCCCCGCTGTGATAAAGCAAAAATGAGTGATAAAAACCAGTGATGTATTTGCAGATCAGAGGCAGAGCAGGCTGGGCTTGGGACTTTTGATCAGCACAGAACACACGTTCCTCGTTGGTGCTGTAATCCAGCAGCCACTGGATTTGTCTGGCTCGATTGTCAGGCTGGGGCTGGAGCCTGGAGTTCTGTCTGCAGAGCTCAGCTCCTTCCCCAGGGGATTGGACACGGCTCCTATTTTCTGCTCTCCCAGATATTTCTCAGCACAAACTCTGCCAAATGCTCCGTGTGTCCTAATGGACCTCAGTCCTCCGGCAGCCGCCGTTCAAATCTTGGTCTGGCTGGGGGTTAAACCTGAAAAACTTACAAGGGAACTGAAAACTCTGAAAAAACCCCTCAGCAACAATGACCCACAAAAAATGAACCCAAAACAAGCCCAAACCACGCAGCTGCTGGCCCTGCAAAGACCTCCGCTCCAACGCTATTGATTTTGTGACACCTCTGCTGCCTGACCCTTTAAACACGGCTCACTGGTAAGGTGTCAGATATTCCAGTGGCACTTTGCTACATCCTCGGGCATCTCCGGTGTCTGGAGGTGTTGGACACCTCCTCAGCTTTTAAATTCCCTTGGTTTAGCAGCAAACTCCCATCAACCTCCAAGTGAGAGGAGTTTGTTGATAACCCAGTTTGTAGGAACCCCTCCCAGTCTGTGCCGTGACTCCCCTGGGGTGATGCTGGTTGGGGCCATTTACCCAAATTAGCCACCAAAGGTCACTTCTGGAATATGGGACTGGCACCTCAAAGCTCTTTCCTTCCCCCTAAAAACAGCAGCTGGTTTGAAAAATGATGCTCATCACCTTCCATGGACTGTGGAGGGAGTCTGGACAGCTGGAAATCTGCTTTGGAGATGTGGAGAGTTCCTTGAGGAGAACCCCTCTTCTCCACTTCACGTCCCTTGGTGCTGGGCTCCAGACACGCTCCCAAAATTTATCGGGACACACAACGGGGTCACGACACAGCCCTTCCTCACAGAGCAAAGCCTCACAGGAAGGTCCTTGCCAAGGGAAAACAGGGATTGATTTCCCCAGGCATTTTCTCAGAGCTGTTTTCCCTCGTCTTACCCAGTGCTCTGGGCTGTCCCGTTTTCCCAGATACTGGGCAAGAAGGCGCTTGGCAAAACACAGGAGAGACAAAAGAAAGGGTACAGGGAAAAGCCCAGGCACAGCTGACCCCACTGGCATTCCCAGCTTCCTGCACTCCCTGCAGCAGGAGCAGCAGGAATGCTCCTGGATTAGGGCAAAAGTATAAAAAACCCTGCACATCAGCAGCAAGAGACCGAGGCAGCAGCAAAGCCTGACTGGCACAGGTCTGGCCTAACTTAAGCCTTGCCTTTTTATCCAGGGCTGACACAAAACCAAACACAATTCCAGTGTCCTGGATGCTCCAAGGGCACTAAATCAGGGCCCACTTGGTGCTGCGGGGAAAACTCCTCCACATGGGAAAGCCCTTAGGAAACAGCTGCTCCGAGCCCGCAGCAGGACCCAGCGCTTCTAGTGGGAGAAATGCTCTGACTTTCCCAAGCCTCTTCCCAAGCCTCTCTGTATTTCCAGTGTGCCGTGCCTTTTCCTGGAAGAGGACCCAGTGCTTTTCCGTGTAGGGGATAATTCATCCTCGTGGGCCAGCGCACAGATTTTTATCTGAGTTCCACCAGCTCTGACTGTCTGTAATGGACGTGCCCGGGCTGGGGTTTCAGCTTGATCCCACGTTTTACCCAAAGTAACCTGTGGCCACAGTGACAAAACAGAGAGGGTTGATCCTGTGGGAATGCCTCTCTCCTCTCTGGTGCTGGAAGACCACCGGATTTGGCTTGTTGATTTTGGTCGAAAAAATAACCCCTGATAAAACCTGAATTTCTCTTGATTTCAAAGAAAAATTTCAGTTGAGGACACCTTGAGAACCGAAATACTCCAGGAGCCCACGGGCATCTCCAGGCAATCCCTGCAGAGGAGTAACCTGGATGGTGTTTGATTCGATTCCTCAGGCAGCAGAGGATAAAAAACACATTACGGAAACTGCTTATCACAGCCTCGGATCAGCCCCTTGGCAGGAGCAGTTTTTCCAGGCAGATCTTGGATATTTCCTTGTTGTCCCCTCTCCTTGGAAAGTCTTTTTGGAGCTTCCACTGCGAGTCTCCCCCAAACCCAAGGAGCAGCGAAACTTTTGGCTGCAGAGCTCTGCTGAGATTCCGGGTGCAGCTGAGCACAGCTCATCACTGAACCCACTCCAAGCGGGCAGTTCCATGACACCTGCTGGAATCCACCCCGGAACGCTCCCGAACAGACGCGGGAGGAATTCTTCGGATGCATTTCCCTCAGACCACAATATATTCCATATGCTCCCGCTGTGGAGGAGAAGGGAGCCGGGTACGTGGAGTTACCTCTGGAAAAATCCATCATTCCCAGCTGGGGGGACAGCGAAGGCTTATCAGCGTTTTCCCGGACTTTCCAGCTGGAAGGAATTTCCAGCCCACGGCACACTGGTGGCACAAAGGAGGGCTGAGCCCTCCCCAGCCGTGCTCACAAACCCCAGGTGTTTTCAGAGGATCGGGGGGCTTTGGAGCCCCCTTAGCGCTGCCCACCAGGGGCTCACGGGGACCCCGCTCCCTGCGGAACCCGCCGGAGGAGCTCTCCCGGCAAGGGGCTGGGGTGCTGCTCCTCCAGCAGCCATCCCTTGGAAAGCAGCTTGACAAGATTTAGATCAGCTGCGAGTCCGCATCCCCCTGAAGGTGCTGACAGAACAGGTTTTGTCCCCTCTCTTCAAACTCCGTCCTGGGCAATCCCATCACCAAACCCCTCTGGCCTGCACTCCAGACCCACTTTCTGCCGGAGAACTTTCCGGAGTCTCCTCCTGCTGCAGGAGGCTGGGTGGGTTCCTCTCTGCAGATCCGGAAACCTAAACGTGGCTGGAACCCAAATGTCTCCTTGATTTGTGCCTTCTTTGGGATCTCACCGGGGCAGGGAGAATTTTATATCTGAAATCCATCTGCTTTTGGCAAACTGGCAGCAACAGAATACCCAGCTACAATTTTAGGATTTGAAAAGTTGATAAGCATTTAATTTTTTTTTTTAACGTGCAATTTTATAGGCTTTTAAATTACTTATCTTTCAGCAGCTGGCCTTGATCTCCGGGTTTTAAAACCATTGCTGAGCTCTCCCAGCCCCACATCCTCCCACGGAAAGGGTGAACTTGGCAGAGGGAGCCCTGCTCAGGTCACCGAGGCTGAATGTGTTAGGAAATGGGGCCTTAGGGAGGTAATTAATTGTTATCTAAACAATCGACTTGTTTACAATCACCTTTTATAATTAACTTAATTGTTCTAAGTAACATTGATTGTTTCTATTTAAGTGGTCCTTATCTAAATTGTCATCTAAACTACAGGCGGGTTAGGCCGGGCTTAAAATGTCTGTGTCTTTGCAACTGAGTTCTGCTTTTAAATACAGGAGTATTTATTAAAACTCCCATAAACTGGAGGAAAAAAAGCTCAGTATTTCAAACATGCTGCTTTGCCTTCAGAACTAATTTTTCTGCCTTTGATTTTTTTCCAGCTCCATAAAAATACCTTGTTGCTGGCTTGCCTCTGTAATAACAAACCTGTGCACGTGGCCCACGATTCCCAAAAGAACCCCGTTTATCATTAAACAAAGGTTTTGCAAAGTGAAAGCCAAGCGCAAAAACAACGTGCGTTCATCGCAGAAGGCAAGGAAATTCATGAGGAAGCAGATGGAAAATCAGGCTTTTAATGCACTTTTAATACACTCAGTGAAAGAATAATAACTTGAAAAACGCCGGGGCCGAGCTCCACCCTGGCACAGCTCCACCAAAACCAGTGGGGATGGGCCAGCAGC
This sequence comes from Dryoscopus gambensis, assembly GCA_013389985.1. Classification (NCBI taxonomy): domain Eukaryota; kingdom Metazoa; phylum Chordata; class Aves; order Passeriformes; family Malaconotidae; genus Dryoscopus; species Dryoscopus gambensis. The sequence continues at coordinate 171,191 of WEIT01035335.1, forward strand.
GGATGTTTCCTGGATCCGAGGGGTTGATTTTCCAAGCCACCCCTCCTCTCACTCCCTGTTACTGATCCATGGGTGTCCCAAAGATGCTGAGCGAAGGAATCTGGCGCTTGCAGAGCCCGGGCTTCGCTGGGTGAAAGCAGAAGGGCTGGAAATGGCCAAGGGATTTCTGCGAGGGCTGCCAAAAGGAAAAAAAGAGATAAAAGACAAAAATATAAGCTAGAGGCTGTGCTTTCTGAGGCCACTGCCAATTTTTTAAGAGGATGATCCCAGCAGATACAGCATTAGATGACAAAAGTCCTGTTGTGGAAACGCTGCCAGGTTTTTAAACATAGGCATTTAATCTCTTGGCAACGACACCGGTCCAGCTCTGGTTCCTCTTTGGTTTTTTATAGTCAGCAACAACATATTTGCATAAATTATAGCAGCAGCATATGGTCTGAAGACGGTTCGTTTGCTCTGCAATTAATATGGCACGAAAACCTTCACCCAGCAAATATAGACTGTACCACCAGCCAGGAACCCATCGATGTTAGAGCTGGAATATGGAAGGGAAAGGAATATTTGCCAAGCACCTGACTCTGTTTCAACCTGATTTTCTTCCCAGAGCAGCAGGTGAAGGCAGCAACAGGTTAAATCCAGCTCTGTCCAGGCAAAACTCCTCCTGGTTGTTTCACAGGTGAAATTTTCTAGGATTTGCAAAGAGGTTTTAAGGAGCTGGCACCCAAAAAGGACTTGGGGCAGGGCTTTCCAGGGAGCAGAGCAGGAAGCCAGGATCCTCATGGTGCCCAGCAGTGGGAGCAAGGATGAGCTGTGAAGAGGCTGAGTGGGAAGAAGCCAAGCTGGAATGGCTGTGGAGCCACTGAGCTCTGAGCAGGGAAAGAAACCCCTTGGAATTATTATTATTTATATGCAAAACATTCAAATTTTGGCAATATGTAGAGAGGTACAACACTACTGCAGTGCCATGACAACACAGAGGGTGACGGTGCATAGCTGTAGACGTTTTTATCTCCATTACATCTACAAAAGATATAAAACCAAGCCTAGTTTTAGCTCAGCTCAGCTGGCACTGCTGTCCCTCCCTTGCCAAGACAGAAACCCCGGCCGTGCATCCCCGAATCCCAAGGCCCAGGCGGGAGCAGTTGCGTGACACCGCTCTCCTGTCACTTCATTCTGCTGCGAGTCCTTTTCGGAGCAGGCAGGGCTGGATTCAGAGCTGGGCCCCCTGTGGAGGGAGGGAGGGATCGAATCCTTCCCCTCCGCGCATCAAAAAGCAGCAGGGGCTGGGGAGGGAACGAGCAGAAGGTCACTGGGTTTTGGAGAGGAAGATTGTGCTCTCACAGGGAGGAGGAACATCTCTGCCCTGCCCAGCTGTAGCGTTTCCTGGGTCTTTTAGAATCATGTGGTCAACCAGAATTATTCCTCTCTAACGAGTCAGTTCGTGTCTGGCTCACTGATCCCCTTGGAAAGGTGTGGAGCTGCCCCTGCTTCACCCCCCTTGCTCTGGGGATGGGTATTTTCCACCTTGGCTAAAGGGAAATGATGGCTTGGATGGTTTGGACTCCCAGCCACTCTCCAGGTGAGGACAGTGGGACCCAAGGATGGCAAAATTCAATAGAATTTTGAAGAAAAGGAAGAAAGGCTCCTTCAGAGCCTGGCAGACACTGGGAAAAAAAAAAACCCTGTGCCTTTCCTGAACCTGGTGACAGCAAATTTGTTTGCTTTTCCTCAAGCCCCAGCTCCTGAAGTCATGTAATTACAGCACAACTCAACTTTAAATAGAGGAGAAATAGAAGAAATGGGAAATGGTTCCCACAGCACTGCCTGGGGAGGCTGGAACAACATGAACCTACAAAACATCAGCGAAAGAACCCAAAAACTTCCACACTTTCAGATGCTTTCCTGATGCACCCCAAGCTGTAAATTTTGAACGCTCCAATTCATGCTCTGAGTACCTGGTTTGGCTGCAGGGGAAGGACAGGCTGCTCCACGGGGCTGGGAGCACTGGGAGTGACCTCCCAGAGTCCCTTCCCGCCTCACTACACTGAGGTTCCATAATTCCCATGGGCTGGGGGCTGGATGGGAACTCAGAACAACCAAACAGAGCTTGGACACGAACCCAGAGCTGAGCCTTACCTGAGCTGAGCCTTTCCAGGAGGGAACCGAAGCAGGATGACTCCCCCAAATGCAGCTTCCATCCCTTAAAGGATTCCCCGTGTGGATTCTCCGCGGCTTCGGAAGCGTCGACGGGGACGGAGAGCAGGAGCAGCACAGTCTGCTGCCCTTTAGGGAGGGGAGGAGATCCCAAAGGGAGCACAAACACTGCCAGCAGGAGCCTCCTGTGGAGATGGCTCCTTTTCCACGCTCCGGTGTCTCTCCAAGGGGAGCGGGATGAGCAACTCACTCTCAAGTCAGGGTGAATTCTGAGCACAGCCATTGGCTGGATGTTTTGCCTGGAGCAGAAGATGAAGATATGATGGGAATTGCTTCGTTTCATATCCTGGCCTGACAAGCACCAAACTGTGCCTCTCCCAGAGAATTTACCAGTGCAGATGATTTTACTTAGCTGGAAGATTCAGACCCCCTTTCCTCCCGCAAAAAAAAAAAAAAACCTCACAGCAGAAATCACAGAAATCTGTGAGATTCTCCTCAGAGAAATTCTGAGGGGCTGGTGGTGTCAAGGTGGCCAGCACTGAGGGAAAACAGAAGGTTGGGGTTTTCCCAACCAGAAAACTTTTCAGAATTATGTGGGGTTTGCCTTTGCCACTATCAACCTCCCAAAAAATAAGTCTTGGGGGGGAACAAAAAAGGTTAAACTGTCAGGAAGAAGATCAGCTCTAGCTCTCAGAGCTGGTTTTGGGGCATGTTCCACTCCCAAATGAAAGTCGGGCTTTGCTCTGACAGATGGGAAAACCTTCTGGGAGCCATCTACAGGATGGGAAAGCAGAGGAACATCTCAGTCTCTCATTCCCAAGCCCAGTGTGTGGGATCATCCCAGCTTCCCCAGAAGTTTCTCTTCCAGCAGCACTTGTTGTTCCAGGTCTGCACAGCCCCGAGTGCACGGGGAGTGAGGCCATTCCTCCCAGCAGGTGCAAGGAGTAACTTCCCCTACAGTAAGGGCCTCTCCAGCAATTAATCTCCCAGCAGAGCCAGGCTTTCCTGCATGGCCACGAGGAATAAGCCCCAAGTTTTCCCAAGGAAACTCTTCCAGGCTGTGCAGACCCTGGCAAGGCACGGGCCAGGAGGCAGGGCTGGGAGCTGAAAGCTCCTGCATTACCAGGATCTTGCCATAAACTCATTTCATGTATTCCCCTGCTTCGGGATGAGGCTCCCACTGCCATGGATAAAATCCATGAACGTGATTAAGGACCTTTATCCGTGCTGGCAAGCTCATCCAAATTCAAGGCTTTTATTATAACTGAGGGCTACTCTGATTTATGGTGCTGTTTTCAATTCAGTGGTAGAACTCATCAGAGGAGATTGTGGAAGCCAAGAGCATAAATAGGTTCAAACAACAATTAAAAACATTGAAAGATCCACCCCGGGCAATTAATTCCACACAAGGATGTGGATACGACCCCTGGCTCGGGAAGTCCTTCAGCTGCAAAGTGCCAGGAGTTGGAAGGGCCACAGGAAGCATCGCGAGGGACTGACCATGGGTTGGCCCTGAGCATTTGCTGCTGGCACCATCAGAGACAGGATTTGGGGAGAGGCGCTCCTCTTTGATCCGAGCCTTCCCGAAGTCTCCACAACATGACCTTTAACAGATTTACTCTTTCCAAAAGACTGTGGTTTAGGGCTGCAAGATGCAGACCTGTCTCAGAAGCTGTATCTTCTCCATCTGGAAGACTGAGCCAGAACCTCAGGTCAGGAGTTTGGGATATCTTCCAGGCTTCAGCCTCAGCAAGTCCTTCAAGAGAGTTTTCATTAAAGGAATTTTCTGTGGTAGAAAACCCTGATAAACAAATGTTGCAATGTTCGGTAGGGTTTTCTGATTGCTTAAGTTGGCAACGCTTTGAAAAAAATAAATATCTGGGGGCAACATGAATGTTATCCCACACAGACAGATGAGTTTTCTTGCTGCCTCCTTGGCATGGCACAAACCCAGTGGTGAATATTCAACTGCAGAACACACCTGGAATTTCCCAGACCTCAGCTCAGGAACTTCTTCAGATGCTCCAGATCCTCTCTTATGTGATAAAAAAGGGGTGAAGGGAAGCAAACCGTATGTATTATTTATGTTTATGCATCCAGCTTAGAAATCTTTGACAGAAACTGCTCATCCACACAGAGGCTCCGTGGGAAAACTAAGCATATTTACAGGAATTTTTCTGAGCTGTAAATGATGGCAAAAAATAAAACAGAAAGGCAAATCTGGCCCTGTAATTCATGCACAGAGCTTTTAGTGGGAGGGTGTTTTGCAAGGACAGAGATGTCATAACCAGAGCTCGCTCTTTAACTTGTTTTTAAATGGAAATCAAAGGGACCATCATCTGAGAAGCCTCAGCATTCCATCTCCGAAGCTTTCCCACCCACTGAATTTTTGGCCAGCCCAGGCCTAGAGAGGACTTCCCTACAGTGTCTTGGGTGGGCTCAAGAAATCCTCAGCAAATAATAAATGCCAGGCTTGAGGGCACGGAGGGGCGGGACTGCACAGCACCTCCCTGCCATGAGCCTGGGACAGTGAACAGCACACTGGGCAACACGAAGGGGAGGTGGCAGCCCTGGGAAAGCCACAGCGGGGTGACAGCGGAGACTGGGCTGGAGGGTGGGCAACAGCCAAAGTGAAGCTTCTTGCCAAGCGCTCGGTGCCTCCTTCTGTCCGAGCCTTCTCCAGCAGATGAATCTCCCTTATTTATAAATCCAGGTGTAACCTGGATGTCCCCAGGCATAACCACAATGACCCAGCTGCCCTAGCAGCACACACGAAATTCTCATCTCCCTTTTGCCAGGGAAATTCTGAGTGTCCAGTTTGGGCAGCAGCTGCAAGACAAAAGCCCGGACCAGAGAACAAATACTTTGGCAAGTGACTAACGTGGCACAGGGCTGGAAAATAAGGTATTCTAGTAAAAGAAGTATTTTAGGCTCCCGAGAAGGCGGAATTCCTTTCAACTTTCCAGACAGATTATAGTGGCCAGTTCATGTAGCATTTATCTCCTTGCCCAGCAATTTACAACCTGCAGGGTTTGCTGGTTTTGTTGCTCTTTTTAGCCCAGCAAAACACTCCTGGCCTGGGAGAAGTCAGCGAGCTGGCACAGGTGATGCTGCTGAAGTCCTGATGTAACAGAAAAACCTCATTACAGCAAATTTGCGTAGGCAAACAAGCCAGCTAAGACTTCCCATGGCAGGGAACCTCAGGGCTTCTACAGTCCCAGCCTGAAAGCAGCTCCTGGATTAAAAAAATCCAGAATCCAGAAATCTTCTTGGGAGAAGAAATGGGAGGGGATTTTGTTTGTATGGTTGATTTCCTACTCTATTTGTGATTTAACTTGGAGTGTGCTCGGCTGGAGGAGGTGACTCGCTTAACAATCTTTTCCTGGGCTTTCCCAAAGGCACAGCCTTCTCTCCAGGTGGCCAAGCTGCAGATTTGCCCACTCCTCTCCAGAAATCCATGGCACAGCCAGATCCCTTCAGCCAGGAATGCAGCCCTGGCAAATCTCAGGCCCCGTGCAGGAGACGCCCGATCTGCCCTGACCCTCTGCTCCCTCCCAGCTCCGCCGGGCTCTCCCTGATCCCTGACCTCGGTGCCAGACTGTGCCACTGCTGTTGGCCTGAGCACCCATTCCTGGTGCTGGGGGTGGTCACAGTCCTGGGGAGCGGCTGGGAACCCGCATCCCGCTGCTGGAACCCGCATCCCACTGCTGGGAACCCGCATCCCGCTGCTGGGAACCCGCATCCGGCTGCTGGGAACCCACATCCCACTCCTGGGAAACTGCATCCCGCTGCTGGGAACCCGCATCCCGCTGCTGGAACCTGCATCCCACTGCTGGGAACCTGCATCCCACTGCTGGGAACATGCATCCCAGGCTGGGAACCTGCATCCCACTGCTGGGAACCCGCATCCTACTGCTGGGAACCCGCATCCCACTGCTGGGAACCCGCATCCCTCGCTGGGAACCCGCATCCCACTGCTGGGAACCCGCATCCCGCTCCTGGGAACCCACACCCCACTCCTGGGAACCTGCATCCTGCTGCTGGGAACCCGCATCCCACTGCTGGGAGCCCGCATCCCACTGCTGGGAGCCCGCATCCCACTGCTGGGAACCCGCATCCCGCTGCTGGGAACCTGCATCCTGCTGCTGGGAACCCGCATCCCGCGGCTGGAGGATGCCCGGGTGCTTCTCTGTCCCTGCAGCTTTCCCTCCTCACTGCATGACCAAGCACAGCACTGCCTTCCATGTCAGTGCTGGGGAAATCCGAGAGTGCTCCGGCTTTGAGCGCCTCCATCCTGGCTTGCACAGAGTATCCCAGAAGAATGCAGCTGTCTCAGCCCAGGATCATTTTTGTAAAGCAGGAGATAGACTCTTTTCCTGATTTATTTATTCGTTGCCTATACCGGCTTGTCCACAAACATCCCAGCTTGGTTAAATCTTTGACATGTAAAACATTTCCAGAAATTCTTGCTGCCATCCCACAAGACAAATGGGGAAGACTTGGCTTTATTTTTTTTTTTTTCAAAAGACTCCTCACTTTTCTTCTGTTTTCCCCTTTCTAGTGTGACTTTGTCTCTGGCTTTCCCAAAGCAAGGCTCTCATTTATCAGGCTTGCAAGTTCTTAGGGACTGGCAGACTCCGCGGCTTTTCCGCTTGGCTCGGGCCTTGCAGCCACCATATGGAACGAGTTGCACATTTTCACTGCTTATCGGCGTTTAAGATGGAAATATTTCCTTGGTTCTTCTCGGGGCATTTCTGCAATTGCACACACGCTGGGAGTGTTTAACCCTGACATGGCTGATGAGTAGCTGTTCCCGGTAAAATGCCATCCGAGATTGCACTGGGAGTCTTTGCCGGGGAGCTCCGCCAGCAGTTGGATTCTGTTCCTGGTTACAAATAGCTCCTTTAATAGTTGTGGAGTTCCGTGCACAGAACAGAGGAGAAGCTGGCTCGCTGTCTATTTGTCTGTCTGCTTGTCTCTCTGAAGAGACAACTTTCTCTCCCTCTCTGCACACCGAGCCAGCTGTGCTGTAGTGCTGCTGCGGCAGGGATGGTCTGTGGAGGTAAGGAAAGCAATTCCCTCTCCATCCTGCCTTTGTTAACACGGGTGACAGCTGCAGACAGACAATTTTTCAGGCACAGATCTTCCATGCCTGAATCCCCCACCACCCTGCATCTACTGAGGAATTTTCTCCCTGCTCCCGTGAAGTCCTGCGTCACACTCGGGGTTTGTTCCAGCCCTTCTCTTTAGCACAGGCCACCCAGTCGTGGTGAGTGGGGGGTGAGCCCATCCAAGCCAGGCTCTCTGGATCCATGGAGTCCTCCAGGTTCAGCGCTGGCCTGGAAAGTCCAGGAGAACATGAGACAGGGTTGAATTCCAGCTCCAGCTTCCCCAACCTGGTCACATCCACAAACCAGTAGCAATACCAGAAGGCAACTTCCTTCCACTGCCAGGATGCTCCAAGACACTTCAGGAGTTGCTGCAGCCAAACCCAGCCCTGGGGCAGAGACCAGGAATGGTTGCACCAAGTCCTGATTCACAAACCCACAGCTCTGCTGAGGAGCCCCAGGGAACAGGAGCAAGGTCTCTCCTGCTCTCCCCCATACCCTCTCTCCACGGCAGCAGCTCCTTTTGCTGTTTAACTGCTGCTCCCAGCCCCACATCCAAGGCACAGATCTTCCCTCATCGCACACCCAAGCCTAGAAACCCTTGGATAATATCAGTGGTGACGGATGCGTGCGCCTCTCTTCACAGGTTCAGCTGTGCACCAATTTGCACATCTAAAGTGAGCTGAACATGAAGGATTAAGTCCCTAAATCCACAGAGAAGAACCACAGCAAAAACAAAAGACTAAATATGATGCAAGATCTTAAACCTCAGTGTCTCTTCCTTCATGGAGGTGAGGAACTTCCGCAACAAAGGCCTGGAGTTGGATCAGTTCAGGCCTTGTTGCATTTGATGACTTGCTGCAGCTCAAATACATCACTGGACTCTGTAAATCCAGATTTTTATGCTTGTCAGTTCTGCTTTTCTCATCCTGTGTGGTTCCTGGCCACCTCCACCCCAGTTCCCCGCCATCCCAAAACAGGCCACGGTGCTGGAATACAGAGGCCTTCAGCAGGAAGGGAACTGAATCCCCCTTTTAGGCTCAGGAACGCTGCCAGGAGGCTGTAAAGCATTACTATAAACAGAAAGCAGGCTCTGGTGTCCATAGATCTGAGACTGGTTATTCTTGGTCAAGTTTCTTCCATATTATTATTATTATTATTATTATTATTATTATTATTATTATTATTATTTTACCTGATTTGTTTGTCTGGCCTGAGTATCTCACTGTGAGCCCCATGTTTTTCCATCAGGCTCAACATTAGTCCCATGTTGATTTCCATGCTCGATCCAGTGGCTTCAGCACCAGCTGCATCTGCCAGAACTACATCTTCCGTGAGCATACATCACCATCAGTCTCCAGAGCTGTTAGAAACCCCAGGTTTCCATGGAAATCATTGGTGATCCTTGTCTAGATGTCTGGTTTTCCTTTTTCTGTGCCCACAGTTAATGGAGTAGAAAAAACCGACGTGAATCCCTGGGTTTTTTTTAAATTTCTCTCTTTGCAGTGGAAAAACAACGATGTCTAAAGAACTGAGCAGAGGGATGGAGTCTGATTTCCACATCCAGGGCCCACAGCAGCTGAAGCCACACTGATGCTGTGGCCAGAGAGGTGCTGGTTTCCTGCACCTCCTGCCTTGCCTTGTAAGATGGGACAGGAAGTGCAGGGTTTTCCTTTATCCCTCTGTATTCGCCAAAGAATTTTCCTTCCTTTTTCCCCCATCTCCTGAAGCTGGGAGAGCACAGCAACCCCAGAGCTCCTCGGACAAGTCATAGGAAAAAAAACCACCAAAGCATTGCCAGCTTTAACCTCCATTAGAGGAAGGCCAAGTATTTTAAAGCCTCATTCAACTTCCCATGTGCTCCTCCCACTGCAGCCTCTCACACAGAGGCAGCTGACCCGAGGGAGATTTTGGGTTGAGTTCCTTGCAGGCAAATGCCATTTCCCCACCGCTGGAAGCCTGGAAAGTCACTGGGAGCACTGTCCAAGACAATTTTTTCCTCATGTTCAAAGGATTATTTTCTAAATCACTTTCCAGCCCTTTCAGCAAGCAGGAGGCTCTGAAAACACTCTGCGAGCTTCTCTTCATCTCGGTGCATCTGTTCCATTTCTCCTCCATCTGGACAGGGCGCAGGTACACAGCCCAGACCCTGGCCTTTGGCCGACATGGTCTTTCCAAGGAATTTTTGGACACTCAGTGAAAAATCCATCCAAAGCTCGCTCCGCAAAGGGCTTTTATTTCCATTTGAGTCCACTTCAAGGGGCTGCAGTGGGCTTAGCGATGTTATTTTTGTTGCCCTTTCCAAAAGAATAGCCGAGCGATCCAAAGTTTGGATTTCGGGAATTATTGGGCTGTCGCTGAAAAGGAAAATAGCAGGAGCTGCCTCTCTTCCCTTGTATCTCGGGAGCTGAGCCTTGACCACTAATTGCACACCAAATTAAGTCCTCGCTGTCATTCCCTGATTCCAGATCAGACTCCTGGCCTGACTTCACACAGTTGGATGAGGCAGGAACGAGAGCTGGCAGAGCCAAGTGGTGCCGTGCTTCATCCAGCAGGAAGAGCAGAGCTCTGGGAGTGACACTGGCACCTCCTGGAAGCAAGACAGGAATGCTGGCTGGCAGCCAGGACAGAGGGCACAAGCTGGCACATCCGAGATAATTCCTGGAGCAGAGTGCCAGGTGCTGCAGGAGAGACAGGACAAATCCTACCTACCCACAATTTAAAAACAAAACCATCATTCCAGTGCAGGAAGGACATCTCTGCCAACTTTCCTCGAGGATCCGAGTTCGCAGAGCAGGTGTTCTGGCTTCCCACAAAGCACTTGGGAAACCCAGGGAAGGAGTGGATGAGCTGAAGTGTGAGAAACTGAAGAAGCCAAGGTTTTCCAGCAGGGAAGCTCCACAGTGAAGTCGGGAAGAGGAAAGCAGCCTCCAGCTTCACCCTCCTGTGCCACGAGCTTTGCTGCCAGCAGGGACAGAGTGACACCGTGCCCCGGGGTTGGGGACAGGGCCACCAGGAGGGCTGGCAGCACCCTGGCAGGAAAGGCACCCAAGAGGAGGAGGAGGTGAAGCCCATCCATGTGCTGCAGACGAGGAACTCGGAGCTCGCTTTTCCAGAATAAAAGCTTGGCCCTCTGAGGCTGACATCCTGCCTCCCAAACCGCCTGGACAGGATTCCTCCTGTGCAATGAGCCACCCTTTCCGTGCACAAAAACACTCCTCTTCTTTCTCCCTCTCTGGGGCCAGAGGGGAGGAAGTCTTTAGTTCTGGATTCAAAACTGCCAATGGCTTTTCCAGGCCTGGGAGATGCTCTCATCTCCCCACACAGCCTCTGCCATGACCTGGAATTAGACAAGAATTTCCTCTTTCGAGACCATTTCAAACACTTCCTTTAAGCTCAATTGCCTGTCTTTGATCCTGGGAGACGCACAAGAGGAAGAACAAGGCTTGGATTTTAGCAGAGATTTAGGAAGCTCAGCTCCAGAATGAAGTAATTCCGATCAAACAGCTGCTGCCTCTCTGCTGCCCCATCCAGCAGCGGGTTTTACCTACAGAACCCCTTCCACGTCCCACAGTTCTATGTTTTGCAGAGGAGCTGATTGTGCCTGGCTCTTGGTGACATTCAGGTTGTGAACCAGCAGCTCATCCAAGCACAGCAGGATTGGAGCCAGGTCCTAGAAAGCTTTTTTGTGGTTTCTACAGCCGCCATTCCCTTTTCCCTCATGAATTGCCTTTCCTGTTCATCTTTGAACACAAGAAAAACCAAAACCATTTCAGTTTTGACTCTGGAGCAATGTTTTTCTTTCTCTCAACTCACTTGGGCCAGCGAGAAAGTTTCCACAGATTTTCCCAGGTCTCTTCTTCGAAAACAGAGCAAAACAATTCATGGAAAGCAGTGCTCGTGTTGCCTGCTCCTGTTTGCTTTGGAGGGCAGGAGCACATGTGGGAGCAGGGTGGAAAAAGGGGATTAGATATCCTCATGTGGCTGCTGAGCTCCTGGATCCACCTCTGGAAAACAGCTGAGCAGGTGCAGAACTAAATGCACTGCTGGAAAATGAAAAAGCACGGGGAGCACGAGCTCCACCAGCACGGGAGCAGTTCTGGGGAAGGCATCTCTCAGAACATCAAGCCAAATTTGATGCTCAGCACATGCCCAGCAGCAGAGATGGTTTGAAATTTGTTGCAGACAAACACCCTGATCTCATCCCATCTCATGGCCAAGGTCTGGGTGTTCCCTTGAGGTCAAAACAAATGCTTGATGTTCAGTACTATGGGGTTTTGCTGGTCTGTGGGCAAAGGTTTGGCTTCACAGAGGCTTTGTCTCTCTCCTAAGTACCTCACCCAGTGCAGGGAAAGCAAAGAGTCTGGAAAGCCACATCTGCTGGAAAAGTTCCCCGCTCCATGACCCAGCTGGCCTGGCAGTCTCTCTAGGTGCTGCTTTGGAAGGGGTTTGTCATCTGAAATGAGCAGCACAAAAAAGCAACAGAGCCCGAGAGGGGCCACATGTGATGACCCAAAAGCCACCCAAAGCTCCTGCTTCCCACACAGAAAGGAGTTTGTCTTTATCCTCACACCTGGATAATCCATGGAGCTTTCTGCTAAACAATCCATGGAATAGTTTGGGTTGGGAAGAACCTTAAAGCCCATCCAGTGCCACCCCCGCCATGGGCAGGGACACCTTCCACTGCCCCAGGCTGCTCCAAGCCCCATCCAGCCTGGCCTTGGGCACTGCCAGGGATCCAGGGGCAGCCACAGCTTCTCTGGGCACCCTGTGCCAGGGCCTGCCCACCCTCCCAGGGAACAATTCCTTCTGTATATTCTGTATAGTATCCATCATTTTTCTAACCCTGCTACATCCAGAGCTTCCTTACACCCAAAATGAGAGGGAGCTCTGGCCCAAAGGGCTCCAAAGCCCAGCTGTGCCAGTGATCCCTGAGCTGTTTACTCCCTGAGGCCTCAGTGCCAGCGAGCTGGGTGAAAGCAGAGCTGCCCCAGTTCGGAGGAGCAGACTGACCCTCTGTCCACCAAGGAGAATGGAGGATTTGCTCTCAGTTTGCTCCGAGGGGCTCCTGGGTGCTGAACCCCCCAGCCAGGCCCGCGGGCAGCCTGAGGCCGCTCGGTTCCTTTTGCAGAGCTCTATCTCCCGTTCTATTTCGAGTGCACTTTCAAGTGCAGGAGGCTGTGTCTCCTTATCGCTTCCCAGCAGGGCTGCAGCACCAGGAGCGGGCAGCACGCAGCCCCTGCCAGAGCAGGATTTAGGGGACAGGCCGAGCGGACACGCTTTTTATTGTTGCCGTGATTATTATTGTCTTGTTGTTGACTTGCTCTCTGCTTTGAAGGAATGCAACCACCCCCGGGAGCAAATATCAGAGGAGAAGCTGCGTTTGTGTCGCTCCAGCCACCGTTTCCCATTTCTGTTTATCTTTCTGTCTCGGCCTACGAGAGGCTCAGAGCAGAAACCTGAGCCTGTGCCAGCTCCCTGTCCTCACCCAGAGCCAGAGCATTGTTTTGCACTGCTGGGGCATCCCTACAACCACCACATGCTCCCTCTGTATCTTCTGCTGACCTGTGGAGCCTCCAGGAGCTGAAGGACGTGTGTTTATTAAAAAAAGCCTGGATGGGGAGCTTAAATTTTAGGCCTAAATTTTAAATTGCTAAAATTATGTCCCAACAACTCCCACAGCCCTGAGTGCAAGAACACCAGATCTCTCTCAGGGGCAGAGTTCTCTCCCTGGGCTGTCTTTGGCTCGGATAAAGTGAATTTTCAAGGAAAGCATCTGTGGGGATGGGGTCACACTGCAGCCACCCCGTTCTGCCCTGGGAGAGCACTGCAAATCCTGGGACACGCGAGGTAAAGGCTCCCAGGTGTATTTTGTGGGTTTAGAAACTTCTTCTGCAGATTGATGATTACGAGGCTTGTAGGAAAATGCAGGAGCTGGGTGCAAGCACAGGATGCAGCTCCCGGGGACATTCCCCAGAACAGCTCAAGGCCTCTGCTCCATTTGGGCCTGCTCATCCCAGGAACTGACTCAAGGCAGCTTCATATGAACCAAGCCAGAGCAGGAATTCCCTGGAAAAGCCCCTTTCAGGTTGGAATTAAGAAGGTCAGGACACAGATCACAGATGACAGTTTTCAAAAAGAGCTGCGAGCCCCAAAACACATCCCTGTTCCCACTTGCTGCACCTCGTTCCCCTCCTTTCCCTGGGAGATTCCTACATGCAGTTCTTTCCCTAGAAAAAGCTCTAACTGAAAAGCACGAGACCTCTGTGGCCCTCTTGGCAACTGCCTCCATCCTCTGACTGTGCTGCCAGGGAAAAGTTTTGTCTGGAATTCCCTTTTTTTCTGATGATCCCACTGACTTTGGACCTTCTCATGGGCCACTGAGCATATGAGTATGGGCCACTGACCACGTGGAGTCTCTTCTAAGGTGAAAAACCTCAGTTTAGGGGTTTAGGTACCCCCATCAAAGAGAACACTTTGGAAGTGGGCTTACCCCACTTGCCCCAGTTCATAGGGCAGTACAATCCTCCCTCACAACCCCAAACCAAGGCAGGCTTTTTGGCGTCCCAAGGTGATGCCATAACTGTATCTGGCCTAAATTCTCAGCTGATTCCTTGCTCCAGGGAAGCAATGTCCCATATTCTTCTGCTGGCTGTGGTTTTTATCCCATTGTAGCTTTAGAGCTGAAGGCATCAAAAGATTTCTGGGATTTATGAGGCGGCTTTAGGCCTTCCTCCTTTCTCTTTTGTCCTACAGCCTGGCTTTTCAATGTGACCTAAAAACCGTTCTGATGCCCCACTGGATGCCTTCAGAAGTGCCCGTTTTTGTGCCAAAAAGAGTGATTATTGATCAGGAATGGAAGCACTCTCATTGTTTAGGCTCTGGGGAGCAGAGCAGAAAGAAGCAGCTGGGATCCTGGTGTGGAGTAGGAGCAGAGTCCATAAAGCTGCCGGCCTGTGCCTCACTCCCTTCTGGACACTTCTTTCAAACCTCCACCTCCAAAGGTGAAATTCCAAAATGTATAACCTTATCAAAGGACAGGGAACGCAGCCCAGCCGTTCTGATTCCCCAGAGGATTCCAAATGGCATGAAAACAAATAAAGCCAGAGATTACACTACAGAAAACTCCGCTGATCCATGTGAAAGGCAGTGGATATAGGGCTGCACATTCCAGCCTCTCTGCAAGCTCCAGGGATGCTCAGTATCCTTCATTTTGCCAACATTAATAAGGCCTATCTCGAGGCCATTGATCACTCCCAAAAGCCAAAGTTATCAGCATCTCTTATCTGCTCCCTGTCTTTACCCAGCTGGAAAACAGTGTGTGCTCATTTAGCCATCCTTCAGGCACAGTCTGGTTATTCATCACATCTTAAAAAGGGGGATTCGGTGCCTTGGCCACAATTAAAAGAGCGGGGATGGATCTCTGCATCTCCAAACACCGCCCCTGATCCCAGCTCCACCATCCGACCCACAGGGGAGCAAAGAAAATAACCCAAAATTCAAGTTCAAAGGGGCATCCTGGGAGTGAATCCCTAAGAAAAAATCTCCCAGCTGAAGCAGGCAGGATTCAGCCACACCGAATTGCTCCCAGCTGCCAGGAAGGAGGAGCAGGAGTGACAGTTTTAGGTAAATAATTAGCTGGACAGACAGATGGATATATATATATATATATTTACATTGTTACACACACATTTATATTGAGTTGGATGCAGAGAGAATTCTCCAAGCAGGTTTCTGCCCCACAGCTTCTTTGACCTCCTGCTCCATTTCCCCTTCTCTGAGTGAATAATCTCACTCGTGGAACCTTATCAAGTGGTGTTTGACAGTCTGGGAGCTCTATTGCATCCAGGAGCTTTCTGTCCTGCACCACAGCAGCAATATCTCCCAAAAACTCCTACTAAAGCCAGGCCCGCTCCTCATAAATCACAGGCGCACATTGGCTGTCTCTTAATCAATCTTCCCCAGGTGTTCCCTCGCTCAGCCTCACCACGAGCATCTTGAGGCTTTTCCTGGAAATTCTATTATTTTTTTTACCTAAAGCGACTGCCTGGCCACGCTCAGGGCTTTTGGATTTTCTTTTTTCTCCCTGGTAATGTCCCGCTATCAATTTTCTCTTTGCAGAAGTCTCCAGGGTCCATAGATGCCTTCTACAAATGTCTGATGAGGCAGAAACTCCCCCCAAAAATATGACATTGGCACCTCTACCTCTGTGTTTGGTTGCCCACCCATCAAGCAGATCAAAAATATTTTATAGACGCCTTAAAATATTTTATATAAAAATATAAAACCAGCTCGCTTCACTTCTTTTCCTTGTCTCCACAACCTCTCCAGGAGCACTTCCCTGGTGCCCAGAGAAAGCTTTTCTTCCTGAAACCTTTTTTTTTCACCAGGGAAAAAAAGTGTTTTTTCAACAGAATGATGATTTTTTAACTTAAATTACCTGGTCTATTTGAAGACAGCTGATAAATCACTAATGAAGGAAAATGCTTCTCTGCATTGAATCATCTTGTAATGAAAAATATTCATTTTCTCATAGCTTCAGCTTTGGATAGTATTTTTTTTTTTGGCTTTTAAGTCTCATGAAAAATGCGCTGTTTGTCAAAGCCCTGCTCCATTTCAGTTTGTAAAAAAATCATTTAAAAAAATCAATGAACGCATTTTTAATTTCTATTTTTGGGAAGAGCTCAGGCTCAGCAGCAGCCTGACAAAGCCATGCGGGGCTGGCTGAGCTCCAGCCAGCTGAGGGGACGGGCAGTGAAGGTCATGGATGCTTGGAAAACTTCCCAGAGACATCCCCAAAAATTCCCTGAGCTTCTGTGCCCAAATGCACAAGGTGGTACCAAAAAACCCCCATTCCTGAGAGAGTTCTGATGGTCTCACAAAAACAAGTGGAGACACAGCCCAGGGATGCTCCTTGTCCATCCTCCCTGGCTTTTCCCTGTCTCCACAGGCTCCTGCAGAGCCCTCACAGCGCTGGGACAGCCCTGTGGCAGCACCTGAGCGGTCCCAGCCAGGGTCACAGAGCCCTCTGGGCACAGAGGCCACTTCCCAGTGACATTTGAGGTGCTTGAACACAGCCCGGGACCTTCTCCAGGGCTGCACGTGGTCCCCAGGCAGAGCCGGGAGCTTCCCAAATTCCTGTGCCAAGCTGGGACCAGCCACGTCCGGCCCCGGCCGTGTAAAGCCCAGTAAGGGTCAGAAATGGCAGGGGGGAAACCTTTTCCATGTTGTATCTATTGAGGGCCAAATGTTGGGGTCAAAAGCAGGAAAATTGGCATTTCTTGACTTGACTGTTTTGTTTTCTGGCTGATAATAAAACCCTGCTGTGCACGGAGTCACATCCCACCCCCCTTCTCTCACGTGAGACCCCTGCTCTGAACCACCACTGGAGCTGCCTGAAAACCCAACAATCAGAGCCTGTCTGGGGCGTCTGAACAAAGTGGATTTCCTAGAGGAAAAAAAAACCCTCTAAATCCTATTTCTAAGCAGCTTTAATAGAGAGCCCAGCTCCTCTGCAATCGAGCCTGTTGTGCCTGAAGTATCAGGCACTTGAGATAGGCCAGGGAAGCCGTGGTCTCTGCCCTTTTTATATCCATTGCCTGGTTCTGGAAAGCATCCTGTGAGGAGCCACTTGGACTTTAATAGGATGAATCATTACTCAAACCAGCATGTGCTGCTCCGTGTTTACGTGAGGGGGCCTGAAATGGAGATACTGTGAGGAGAAAAAAACCAAATTCAGCTGAAAGCTGCGGTCAGAGCTTGAAAGACGCTCGTGTGGAAGGTTTCAGATCTGCTGGTTGCTTGTTTGAAGTCAAAGTGCCACCTTGGGTGGAGAATTACTAAATCCAGCATTTGGGGGATGTCCAGAAGTTCTTTCCCCTGCTGATAAAAGGCCCCAGCATCAGCAGTGCCTGATACTGAGGTAAATAATTCAAAGGAATCGACACCTCCTGGCACGGGGAGCCACAGGATCATTCACCTGTTGGGAATGGCTCATGGAAGGGGCTAAACTTTCAATGTGAAGCCCCCAGAAGTCACTGAAAAGCAGCAAAGAGCACAAAAAGAGCAGCCTGGCAGTGCCTCTCCCCTGAAGAGCATCCAAAGCACAGTTATAACACAAATTTCCGTCCAGGGAGTGATGTTCTCCTGTGCCACCCACCTTTAGGAGAAATTCCCATCATCCCCAGTCATTCACCCACGTCTTTCTTGCCTTATCTTTCATTCAAGGTGTCACACTGGGTATCTGAGATCAATTCCAGCCTTGGGCCAAAGTTTAGGAAACATTTTGAGGCCATTTCTTGCGACCACACATGTTATTTTTAAACACTGCGTGCGGCCAGGGCACTGCCAGATAGGCTGGGGATGTTTGAGGGCACGGTAAAAAAAGCTCCTGAGGGCTGGGGGTGAGATTCCCAGCAGCTCCAGCAGTTCTCAGATCAAACCCTGCAGGAGATAAACCTCTGGCCCCTCGCAGGCTGCTCGGGGATCTGGGAGCTTCGCCCTTGGCTTTGAGACTCTGAACCAGGGCCAAGCAATTGCAGCCCCTGGTTTAGGGGAAAAGGAAACAGAAAGGAACTACGGGCTTAAGGGATTAGAAGGAAGAGCTAAAAATAAAGTACCAGCAATGCCAGACCCCCAAATTTACTGCTTTTCTGCAAAGAGGATGGGCTTTCCTGTTGTTTTAGCGAGGGGAATCAGCTCTCTGCGTGACTTGGAAGAGCGGGACAGGGACGGGAAGCTGAGCGCTGTTACCCTCCAGGAGCACAGTTGTTCCTGTTGTTGTTCCTTCTTCCTGCAACTCATCCTTGGTCTACACGTGAAGAGCAAATGGTTCCTGGGGAGCGTTTCTCAGCTACCTCAGCTGATTCCAGTGAAGGGTTGCACCCGTCGGTGCCAAAAGATGACACGGTTCAAGATTTTGGGCATTTCTGCTGGTGCTGCCTGGGATTTGGAGTCTAAAATCAGGGGAATATCCCTGCCTTGACTTTCCCTGCAGCGCTGGCCACCTCCTCCTGCCTTTTCCTTCAGCTTCACATTGTCCTTCCAGTCTGGTTGATCCTGTCTTGGGGCCTGGATGGCCTTTCTGGGGTCCTCCAGCTCCTGTCTCCCACCCAGTCCCTTTCCAGGGCCCACAGCTCAAGGGGAACAGGAGCAGGTGCCACCAGGACAGGCAGTGGAGGCTCAGTGATTTTTCTGGGAATGAAAGGAAAAGTGTGTGGCTCTCTGCTGCTCTGAGCAGCCAGTTGGCTCTTGAGAGGAAGCCCAACACTCAGCCCTACAAAACGATACACACACAGATATGTTACATATTTATCCGAGGCAGAAATTGGCCAGGAAATGGCTATAAAACACACATTTTGAATAAAAGGAGGGAGATTTATGGCTCTTTTGTGAATCTGAGTCATATCTCTCTGCATCCCCCAGGCAGGAATACTCTAATCACTAACATACCCCAAACATGGACGCACAGTGGGCCGGGAATTGCTTCCTTCTGGCCACAGCTCCAGCTAAAGACGTGATAGGGATTGAGCTACTTTATCTGACAGTTGGTAAATGAATTGCCAATTCATTCTGAGCTCGGAGGGGGAGTTCTTCCCCTTGAAAAAAAAAAGGGTCCTTTTATATATGTCTTTGATCAGGCAGGGCCTTGACAAATTATTTTCCAAGGAATTTCTTGAGCCTTAATGCCACGAGAAGGAGAAGGGGAGGGGGGGCAATGGAAAATAAAAAAGAAAGTATTTGCTCTGAAAGAGAAGCTTTTACGTCTCCAAAAATCACAGCGATGGAAGAGATTTTCTGCCATTTCCCCTCGTCCCCTTGGCCTCGAGGAAGGGACGCAGGTAGCCTGAGGGTTTTTCCATCCCACGGGAAGCCGGGAGGCGGATGGGGAGGAAGCAGTGCCAGGTCTCCCAGCCCGATTCCTCCCCGGTGAGGGGGAGCTCGGTGAACTCCGGCACAGACGGAACGTAAAGGTCAGGGCCATCAGTGACACCGAGAAAGGGCCCCTTCAGCACCAGCGCGAGCCAGGGGAGCAGGGCACAGCTCAGGGTCGTGGCACCAAGGAGCTGCTCCTTGCCACGAGGGCTTCGGAAAGGTTGGGATTCAAGGGAGCATCTCCTGCCGGGGTCACTCCGAAGTGTGAGGAGAGAACAGTGTTTGCTTGTCTTCTCCCGGAGTCTGGGGGGTGTCCTGCCCTTGCCGTTTTGTTCCTTTTATCCTGCCATTTAATCCCTCTCCTCCGGGCAAGGATCATGTCCCTGATGGAATCCCAAGCGAGTTGCACAAGCCAGGTCTGGACAATGGCTGTGCTTTCTACGATCCCTAACGCACAAAGAGCTTATTCCCGTTATCCCACTGCTCCGTCCTGAAGGAGAACAGACCCCACCAGCACAGCATTCCAGTGATACATTTCTGCTACACTGAACTTCATCACGATTGATTAAGCAAGAAAAATAAATTTTAAAACCCCTACAAGACTTTTTTCTCCGACCTAACCCTAACATGGGCCCATCTACAACCTGCCTAAAAGAATATTCCTGTTGGAATTCCCAGTAGCAGTCCCACTATGGAAAAGACCGATGGATAAAACGTCCTGTTTAAGGGATAGCTGGTCCAGAGAGTTAGGAGTAGCTTAATTTCCTGAATAAATGGGCCGCTGCAGTTGTCTTTTGGGACCTTCATGAGCAAAATTCCAGCGCCTTCAACAAAAAACCCAGAAGAATTTCAGGTTGGACGTTGAGGGTCCTCAGTTGGGTGACACTGAGCTCGGAGGGTTTCTCCAGCCAATTCATCCTTTAAATAGTGCCTGTTCAGCTTTTCCTGGCTCCCCAGTCCTCCAGCTTTGGCTCCACATGGAGCCTAATTTGGGTTGTGTTTAGCCTCCCATCCCAGCCTGCTGCGCCTCCCAGGCAGAGGGTCACCTGTCCTGAAATTCTCCCGGAATTCTGTCCTCCTGGAAAGAGCAGGAGCAGGATTCACCTACTGATCCGAGGGGTTCTTCCCCTGTCCATCAACATCTGATCAAGTTGTTAAAAAACCCCTAAACCTGGCACAACCAGGTGAGAAAGGACATCTCCCACACAGCTTTCCTGTGCTTTATTAACAGCTGTGTCAACAGAACTAAAATCCAAGCAAACCAACCTTAAAAATAATCCCAGATGAGGCTCAGGAATGCCTTGGGATGGTGATAACCCTGCTCAGACCCAGAGCTCCCTTCCTTACAGGTAAGGACCTTCAAGGTCTGGCACAGACTGAACCACAGTGTCTGGAAGACAGTGGGGAAATACTTGAGATTTCTTTTTTATTATTGTTTAAGGCTATAACATAGCTGGGAATGAGTTGAGCCTTTTGCTTCCTGACTTTCCCGTGTTTCATTCCTTCTTTGAATGCTGTTTACAGCTGAGCATCAAGCTGGGACGCTGAGGTGGCCAGCAGCAATATTTTATGCCAAAAATTAAGCAGCTCTGATGCTTCCTCTTCTAGGAGATGTTTTATGTAAAAAACAATTTATGGTTTCAGGTGATTGGGTTAAAAATGGAGGGGAAAGTACAACTGCTCTTTTGTAAGGTGAGCAAATGATGTCATCCAAGCCTAAAAGCAGCGTTTGGAGCTGGTTAAACACGCCCAAAAAGCACAGATACCCCCACGGGTCCAACAGCGGGATTTACTCTCCTTTGCCCAGGGTTTTTGAGGCTTCGAAGGTCACCCAGCAGCGCAAGCTTGCCTCAACCTGGAGCCACAAGGTGCTGCTGCCTCCCTGCTTTGCTGCACAGCCCCGGGGCAGGACACTGGGAAATGTCCCAGACCAGAGTTTGATGATTTGCTGCCCACGTAGGCAGGGGCCGCAGTCCCTGCCAGCCTGGCTTCGTCACCGGCACCTCGGCCGGCACCACCCCAGAATCAGTGCTGGTGCTCTGAGTGCCTGTGCAGAGCCACCCTCTCTCCTGACTCCCTGAGCAGCTCCAGACTGTCCCAGCAGCGCAGATCATCCACAGGATCCTCTGCTTTAAATTAAAAGCTCTCCAAGTCTGGAATTCCCTCTCCTTCCCTGCCCGGGCAGCACCAAGCTCAGGCAGGGGAGCCAACACTGCTGGAGCAGCCCCAAATTCATCATTCTACTCAGCTTTCCAACCAGGCTTCAGCTGGGCTGGCTTTCTCCAGGTTGTGCCTCACAAAAGCCATCCTGGGTGTTTGTGGGCCATTTTTTTCTACTTAAAAGCTCCGATGAAGAAGTTGCACCCAGACATCCCAGATTTGCAGTGATCCAGAGATGGGAAATGCTGGGGCACTGCCCAGTCTGAGTTTCTGAGGAACATCAGGACCTGAAACTGCCCCTAGCAGTGACCTCCAAGTCCAAATTGATGAAGTAGGGACTGGGTAAACAGACAACAGCGGGTGGAAGGTTGGCTGGGCCATCAGATGCCAAGGGGGGTCTCTAGCAGCCAAAATCCCAGGGGGTGGCTGGCTACAAGCAGCGTCCCTCAAGGATCAGTATTGGCACCAGTGGTTTGGAATAACTTTGTATATTAAAGACTGGGATGATGGGACAGGAGCCCCAGTTCAGGGAGCAGTACATGGGAAGGCAGAGCTGCTGCTCGGATGGATCCCAAAAACTGGAGAACCCACCAAAATCCAAAGGCAAAGCCCTCCCTCTGGCATGGCTGATCCCATGGAACAGCTCGGGCTGGGGCTGGAAAGGAGCTCTGCAGAACAGCACCTGGGGTCCTGCTGAACAAGAGGAGCAGGAGCCAACCATGGGGCAAAGATCAGCTGCACCCTGAGCGGGAGGAGCACAAACCCAGCCAGGAATGGAATTGTAAAGGAGGTTTTAGAATTCCACACACCAAGAGCAGGAGAAGAGGAACTGGTATTCCATCACAAGTCAGCCTCACTGCCTTTTCGGGAGCATGGGAAGACCCAGGGGCAGCAAACAGATTCCTGATTCATAGCAGAGCAGTGAGTGAAAGCTGAAGTGAGATATTGATGGATTTAGGGTCCCTGGAGTTGGTGGCAGGGATGTCACCACAGCACAGAGCACCACGGGGACACAGACACACAGTGGCAAAGGCATTCTCCACCAGCCAGCTCCCACAAAACAGAGGAGCAGCAGCAGGTTATTACAACAACAACAACAACAATCATCATCAGCATCTGGCTTGACCTCACACAAGAAAACCCCATTTGTGGATAGAGGCACCCCCAGAGCCCTCAGTCCCTCGCTGTTACGGGGTCCCTGTGCACTGCTGCAGGTGCTCACCTCTCGCCCCCTCCCAGTTTGGGGCTGTACTTTCTGTTCATAATTCAAGCAATATTTCTTGCCCGAGGCAGCTGACAACTCATTGCTTCAGTCTCTGGCAGAGCCAGAGAGGGCTGAGCGAGGGCACTGCACGGGTTTCACCCACTGTGACCAGTTCCCACCTCCCAGTTCCTGTTTTACTCGCCTGTGCTCCCAGCAGAGTCACTGCAGGGGCTCGATGCAAAACCTCCTCAAAGCCCAGCCCTCCTCTTTCCTCTGCCTTTAATCCCTGTGCTGGGAGGGCTCATCCGGGTGCAAATGGTGCTGCTGGGAAGCCTTGGGATTGCTCCGAGGCAGAGATGGGCTTTTCCCAGGTGTTCCCAGGAGAAGCTGCAGCCAGGATGTTCAAACCTGCCCCTCTGATTGGCTGTGGAAGCTGTTGAACCTTTATTTGTGGCCTTTATTTGTCTCATGAACACTTTAAAATCCACTTTTCCGTAGCTCAGTCCTCACAGGTGCAGGGCAAACCCTCCAAACCCCACAGGCAGAACCAGGCACTGAGTCTGAGGGAGTTGTTTCAGCCAAAAAAAGGAAGGAGGAGCTATTGGAGCCCCCGGGTGTGGTGGCTTCCAAGCGAAACGCGTCCCTCTGAAAGGACTTCAGGCTGGAAAATTTCCCTTGAAATTCTGAAGGAGGAAAATCGAAATGTGAACAAAGTATCCCTCCCCTTTGGGGGTGGGAATTTATTCAAGCCACTCTCTGAACATTTGCCATTCACTTCAAACTTTGCCATTTTCATTACTCAAAAATAATGCAGCAAAGGCACTGGGTTTAACAGAGAAAAATAAAAAAAAACAAGCAAGCAAACAAATAAAAAAAGGCCCAGAATTAAATAGTTTTTGTCCCATGATGAGTTCTAGTCCCGCCTCCCCCAGTCATGTTTTCTCTGCCTCACTTTTCTCTCCAGTAAAATTTCCAGCTTCACAGTACGTTCTAAAATCAAACAAAAAATCAAAAACAGGGCAGTGGGGAAAAGACTCGGAATTCTTTGAGAGCCTCATGCATTCACTGGTCTCCAGGAACTGGAAATTTTAAGAGAAAAAACTAAACCACGCTTTTGCAAATCACATGAGACCCATCATAAAATTGTCAGAGTTGGCAGCGCTGTAAAATCTATGATATTGTGGGCTGGATTTATGGACAAGGATCCTGAGGCTTTGGGATATTTTTTTCCCTCAGCCCTCGAGGCACAACAGCAATTTTTGGGAGGCTGGCTCTGCCCTGGGAGCAGCCTGAGCAGCAGAGGGGTGACTCTGCCCCTTCTAAGCATCCCTCCCTGTAGGAAAAACTTCACAGTGCAGGTTTGGGGGCTGCTGGTGGGGAAAAATCTCCCAAACCCACCCAGCGTCGTGGCTGGTGAAACATGAAATGTGGAGTGGCTGATAGGGGCAGACAAAGAGCTCTCTGTGCCTCTCAGGGCACCAAAATCCTCCCCAGGTACCAGCAGGGAGTGTTCCAGCCCAGGGAGGCAGCTGGAAAAACGGCGTTGTGACCACAGCCTGGGGACTGCTGCTCGCTCTGCGGAAGGTGTTCCCAGCAGAGGTTGGGTTTCCTCCCCCGAGGAATTGCTCAGCCTGCTCTTATTTACTCTGCTTCATCCCCGAAGGCTTGTTTGCCTCCTGCCTGGTGATGTTCCATGGCTCTTTTCCTCACCAGATTCCCTGCCCGTGGGGAGGAGGGGCCTCCGCTGCCTTCTCCACCCACCTCACCAGCCTTCCTCCTCCTCCTCCGGAGCTCCCCTTGGAGCCCAGTTCCCTCCTCGCCCCGGGATAGAGCTCTCCTGGGCCCTCCTTCCATCAGCCCTGTCCCCAGGAGCAGCCCGGGGCCAGCCCAGCCCAACACCCTCCGTGGGGTTTATGGAAAACTACACGAGGATTGTTTGGGATGGTCTCCCTCGAGTTTCAATGCTTCTGATTATAGAATCACGGAGTGGTTTGTGTTGGAAGGGACCTCAAAGCCCATCCAGTGCCACCCCTGCCATGGGCAGGGACACCTTCCACTGTCCTAAACTGCTCCAGCCCCATCCAGCCTGGCCTTGGGCACTGCCAGGGATCCAGGGGCAGCCACAGCTGCTCTGGGCACCCTGTGCCAGGGCCTGCCCACGCTCCCGGGGAAGAATTGCCAGTTCAGCTCTGAATAGGGTGAATTTTGCAACCTCTTTTGTCCAATTCTTCCACTGACAAATGTCGTTTTCCCCCTAATTTCGCTGTTTATTGTTATCGTCAGCATTATTATTCTTGGCTTAGAAATAAATCCATAAGAAAAGAAATCAAAGAAATCACATCAGGCTCTTTAGAGCATAAAAATCACAATGAGAGGGAGAGGACATCCTACTTCTTAACAGCTCCTGGTGCTGTTTTGGACCACTTGGGGAAAAGTAGAAGCTCAAGGTAGAACAGGCACATCCACAGCCAGGCTGGGGGTCACCTTTTCCTTTCCCATCCCACCTGACTCCTCCCAGTCCTGCCCACTGAAATGGAATTGCTGTATGGAAACGCCGGATTCACAAACTCCTTCAAAAGAGGAGGAAAAGGCTGTACTGGATCCTCCCACCCCCTTTCCTTTGCCTTCACCCCAGATTTTGCTCCTGTGACAAGAGATGATTCTGCCCCGGATGGCCTCCCTGCTCCCCGTGCCAGTGTGGCTCCACCAGGCTGTATCCACAGGGATCTTCCTGCTTTTCCAGCACCAAACCCCATCACAGAATCTTGGCATAACCCCAAGGAGCCAAAACCAAACCTGAGGGACTCTGAGGAAATGAGTGGATTTGGAAGCTTGAGGCTTTCCTGCTGAAGCTTAAGAAGTAATTTTCCACCGGGGTTTTGTTCTCCCTAATCTCTCTTTGAGAAGCCTGGCAGGCATTTCTGGGGAGACCTCTTTCCTTACGGGGTAACCACTGCCCCTCTAATTACACAGGAACCCCCAGCTGGGGATTAGATAATTACGCGATCAGCAGTGGGATAACGAAGCCGGGAAAGCACAATGTGGATGACAGCTAAACACAGCATAATTGTTGTGTTCCTTCACTCAAAATGCAATTTCCTCATCAATCTCGGACCGCTGCGTGTTCTGCAGGCGCCCTGTGTGATTTAATGCAATGTTTGGGTGATTCCCTGGGGGTGGCTCCATGCAGACAAAAAGCTTTGCAAGAACTGAGGTCCCAGCCATGCCCCACACGTGGTGCCTGCATCTCCTTCTGCCCGCAAGCGTTGTTGGTACCCAGAGTGAGCTCCGGCAGCACATTTTGGCTCTGTCTCACCCCCCAGTTATGAAATGTCTTGCAAGCACGAGGCAGTAAAAGCAGAGACATCCGAAGGGAGAAAATTTTATTGGAGCCAGTGCTGGGAGAGCCCCAAAAGTCCCCATCTCACAGGTCCTTGGGACAGCCGGGTGGGAATATCACCAGGGAGTGGCCCTACTGATCCTGCTGCCTTTCATTGCAAGGTGTCCCTCGGTGTCCCTGCCGTGTGGGACAGGCTGGGGACACCTCCCCAGCTGCTTCCCAGGACCTGGCCGTGCTCTTCCTGACGTGGTCCTGGCTCAGGCTGGGGACACCTCCCCAGCTGCTTCCCAGGACCTGGCCGTGCTCTTCCTGACGTGGTCCTGGCTCAGGCTGGGGACACCTCCCCAGCTGCTTCCCAGGACCTGGCCGTGCTCTTCCTGACGTGGTCCTGGCTCAGGCTGGGGACACCTCCCCAGCTCCTTCCGTGCTCTTCCTGCGGTGGTCCTGGCTCAGCAGCCCCACAGAGCCAACCTCCCTGCTGGGCTTCCCAACTGCAATCTCCTCATTCCTCTGGAGCTGATTTTCCCACCTGGTTTCCGCTTCCCAAAGCACCTCCCCTCCTTTGCCGAGGCTGGGACGCAACCCCACACCTCCCCTGGGCCAAACCCTTCCCACCAACCTCTCTTCCATGGGGACAGGGTGGAGTTCCACCTCACTGGGGCTTCCCAGTGCCAGCCCAGCACCCACCAAGGTCACTTCTAAATCTGCCTTGATGGGAAAGTGACCCCAGGCAAGCACAGCCCTCCAGAGCTCCCAGGCAGCTCTGGAGCAGACAAGACCACAGCCCCAAAAGCAGCCCAAGCTCAGCCCATCCCTTCCTTTACCGCCGGGATGTTGCACCTCCTCTGCTACGGCAGGAATGAATAAAAATTAAATTAACGGCATCAAGTTGGAAAAAAAAAATCAAGTAAAACCAGCCCAAACCCAAAAATACATTAAAACCAGGTGGGCACTCCCTTGCTGCTGGGAGTGTGTGGTGTTTATCAGCCATGAACTGGCACACAAAAGCGGGAGAGCGCAGCTAGGTAGGGATTATTTTTTCTCCTTGGCTCCACAGCTTTGGACACCTGTCCCGATTCCCTCCCACATCAGCATTCCCACACATTCCCACCCCCATTCCCAGTGGCTGACACACAGGTATACCTCTTCAGTTAATTAGAATTACTTTTAATTAAAAATATATGTAAATTATATAGAGTGTGCACAGCTTGGAGAGAAAAAAAAAAAAGAAGAAAAGAAAGCAAACTTCCATTTCAATAGAAATTTGAACCTCTTGGAATCAGCTGCTTTTGTGACATCCTCGGAGTTATTGGAACTCCCACGTATAAATAAATAGGACCAGGAAATTGTACACCTGAAATACTCTGCAGTAGACATTTTTCCTTGCACGTACTTGCTTTTCCTTCTCTTTTTGCCTCCACCACTCCCAGCCTCTCAGGATCGTTTTCTGCCCCTTTCAAACACGTTTAGTTAACATCTCACTTCACATACCCACACTGAGATCCCTTTTTGTTTCTCTTTCTTTTGGAGAGGAAGCAAAGGAACACGGGAGAAAATGAAAGCCTGGAATTGCAAACAAACGTCATCATCATCACTTTTATGAGCAAACTTTTTCCTCTCAGTGTCTGCATCCTCTGCCCCTCTCCCCCCGTGGCAGCTGGCTCAGAGCCTGGCTTTCCACACGCCGCTAAAAATCCAGCAGGAGTCGAGCTGTGGATGTTTGCAAGCTTGGAAATAACCCCAACGCTTCCGTCAGAGACAGCTGAGGGACCAGGAAAGACCAGGAGATGGGAAGGGAAGAGGAGAGAGAGAATTACAAGTTGGAAAGGAGATGAGGGGGTGGTTTATGGGATGGATCATGGAGAGAATTTTGGGGATTTGTAAGGACACAGCTCTCTGTGTGAGCAATTTCACTCTTGGTACAATGCCTGGGCGAGGTAGGTACTGGATTTATTTGTGTTCTCAGTACCTCCTTCTGTTGAAAAGTAACAAAGATAGCACTAATTAAAAAACAAAGAAACACCACTCCAAAAGCCACCCTTGGTAAAAAGGGCCGGTGTCTTTTTCTTTTTCTTTTTTTTCTGAGAAAATGGAAAGAAAAAAAAATATATATTATTATTTATTATATAACATTGTCAACATCAACACCACAAAAAAAAAAAAAGTAACATCCTAATTGTTCTCGTTCAAGCATTCTGACCGTGGTGAGAAAGGCAGCAGGAGTTTGGTGTCCCTTGGAGAACAAAAAGAGCAGAAGGACAGGGGGGGACGAGGGTGGTGGCAGCAACACAAACTGGGTGGGACCGTGGAGGGGGAGAAGTGTGCTGGGCTGTTGGCTTTTCTTTTGAAACAAAAGAAAACAAAAGGGGGGTCGGGGCAAGTCACAGCGAGGCCGACGACTTCCAGCCGTGGGTTCAGTCAGTGTCCGTCCCTCTTGAGTGCTAGCGGTGAACATTCACTTCAAGGAGTCTTGCAAAATGCTTTGTTATCAACAGGGCGATTCTCTTCCTTCTCCTTCTCCCGTTTTCTCGGATTCTCCTGTGGCTCCGGCACTTCCCTGCCCCCTGGTTAGCTGTTCTCGCTCCACTCTGGCACCATCCCCACGCCGTGCACCGAGTGGTACTGGTGGGGCGACAGGGTTCGGGGCACGCCGTGGGAATACAGGAATTCCGCCGGCTGGAGGCTGCTGGGAGGGGACTGGATGCCCGTTTGAGGTCCACACTGCCTCACGATGGGCTGGTGAGAGCTTTGGTGCTGGAACATGCTGTGGGTGTCGGCGATTTGGGGCGACGTGTGGTTGGCCACGCTGCCCAGGCGGGGCATGAGCGGCCCCGAGGTGAAGTGGGCAGAGAAATGCTGGTAGGGTAACCTGTCCATGGGCTGCATGGCAGACACTGTGCAACTGCTGTACGAGGGCACGCTGGGCCACGTGTTACAGCTGATGTCCTCCAGGCTGGGCACGGGCTCCGTGGGCGGCGCCGAGCTGGCGTACATGCAGGCCTGGCGCTGCGCCGACTCAGTCCTGTACGACGTGTTCAGTCCCTGCTGCTGCGGGTAGCTGGACCTGTAGAAAGGGTCCTCGTCTGCTGGAGAGGTTTCCATGTAGGGCTTCTTGTAGGGATGCTCGGTGGTGGAACACTCCTCATCTGTTGGGAGAGAAAAGTCCTGGTAGCCACCAAGGAGAAGGCGCTCGCAGCTGAGCCTCCCTCTCCGCTGTCCTGCTTTTACCGAGGACAATCCGACCCTTCCCTCAGTGCAAATCCCCATCAGATCCTTGGAACTGATCTCAGTCTATCCCGTGGAGAACAAGCCTTGCACGTGGCCCTCTCTGCTAGAGTGGGGAAGGGATCAGCCAGGAGCTCTGGGAGGAAAATCAAGATGCTGGAGGGATCCTGAGGTTTATCTATCCCCACACACACTCCCCACCTCCTCCCTGCTGCCACTTTGACCTGAGGAATAACATCTGCCTGTGACCTCTGCACCTACCAGGGTCCCCACTCCCAGCCAGGAGGCTCAGAGCTGATGCTGTCAACTCAAATCCTTTACAACAAAACATTTCCACAAGGAAAAGAGACAAAAATGGAGATCACAGTAAAAATCCTCCCGGGAGAGCACCAGAGATGGTTGGGACAATCAGATTTGGAGTTTGACAGCCCCAGCCTTCAGCTGTGCCAAGGCAGCTGGGCACATAAATCCACACAGGGCTGTGGGCACATAAATCCACACAGGGCCGTGTGCTGGAGCCAAGGGGAACAAAGGAGAAAAGTAAATTTCACAGCTAGAAACAACAAGGCACATCTTGCAGAGCCCTTTGTTTCCTGCAGCATCCCAGGCCAGCAGAGGGAAGGAGATAAACAATTTAGGTGAAATCTCCAGGGTGAAGCCAAATGAATAAATGAATGTGCACTTATTTATTCATCCGCAGGGTCATCAAATGAAATCCAGCTCTGCTGGAATGGATGGCAAAATTCCCAGGGACGAGCACTTCACCAAGAGATTTTAAGGACAGCATGGCAAGGGAAGGGGAGCTTGTTCTGACACAGATTAACTTTGCTGCTGCTTCAAAAACAAGATTTCTGGTGCAGGCAGGAGTATATCCCACTTGGTTAGAGCCCTCCTGGCTGCACCCTTTTAGAAGGGTCGGATTTGAAAGAAATTTGGAACAAGTTACCCTTTACAATTTTTTGAGCTATAATTTTTTCATGCCCAAAATACAAAGGACATAAAAAACCCCAGTTTTGCAGAGAGGAGGATTGAGGGCAGCTGCCCTGCATGATGTTGCTGCCAGGCTGCTCCGAGGGGAACACTCATGTCCCACCTTCAGGAGGGGCAGGTGGGCAGTGCAGGCACCTTTTGTTTCTTCTAAACACACACACACACACACACGCACGACCCTGATTGCTCTGAACAGCCCCGAGGGCTCTCCTGGGAGCTGCACCCTCTCCGCATGAAAAATAACCCACTGCTCCCACCCAGGGGTCTCCCAAGCCCAGCTGGAGCAGCTGCTGCTGTTCATCTTGGTCCAACCGTCCCCCAAAGAGCAGGTACTGAGGGACACCATGGGGACATTCCCCACAGGGGCCTTTGCTTCTGTAATGGCACAAATTCAGCTGGAAAGCCACAGTCCTGTTCCTTTCCTCCTGACAACGTCAAAGCCCGGCTCCTTCACCTCACCAAGGCAGAGCCCTGATAATCAAGCTCCTCCTCTGCCCTCCCTGTAAAAGCAGGATGGGATAAATGAGCAATTCCATCCCATTTTTAAAACCAGCTGGAACAATAAGCAGGGAGGTGCAGGAATGTGTCAGCCTCCTTAGGCCTGCTCAGGTCCGTGTTGTGTAGGAGCAGGGGAGAGGATGGGGTCCCCTGAAAGCCAAAAGCTGAGGCACAGGTCTCACCTCTCCCCTGATCTCAGCTCCATGACAGGAGGGACATCTGGAAGAACAGCCTAAGCCGGAGATTTTATGGATAGTGTAAAAAGTTTGGACTCCTAACGTGCTGCTGAGTAATAAGAACACTGGGGTGGAAAAACAATGTCTTGTAAAATGCAGCATTGTTCTGCTAATAAAGTTTTCAGCATTAAACCGCATCACTCTGCTGGCACCAGAAATCATTGGCTTGGGGTTTGACTGTTTATTTTATTTTGAATTTTTTAAATATACAACACAAACCAGTCAAACTCTGTTCTTCCGCTGTGTAAAACTGCCTGACTTACAACCTGAGCTTGCTGATTTTTCCATTTAGCCCAGACATTTCTCTGCCTGCCCCAGCCCAGCCAGGCCAAACCTCAGTGTCACAGAACCACTTCCAGAATCCAGCACAGGTGAAGAGGGAAAAACAAAGCCAACCAGGATTTCAGTGCAAACCCCATAGGTGCCCTCTGTCCTTCTGAAAGCTCTCAGGATCACTCTGCTGGTCCCTCCAGAGCCAGGCTCGCCAATGTTTTGTGTGGAAAGGGATTTTAAGGTGTGTAAGAACCTTGTTCCCATCTCCACTAGGGACCTAGGCACTAACAAAGGATCTCAGCCTGCCCCAACAGCTCCTGCCTGTCCTCCTGCCCCTCTGCCCAGTGATTCTCCCATCTATGGAGCCTCAAAGTGCTGGAGAGGGAAGAGAAGGTCCATGTGCATCGTGAGGTGGGATGGTGCAGACCAGAGGGCCTCAGCTGGTGCTGGCTGAGGGATTTCCACCGGGCCAGGCTCTCCAGTCTTGTCCCACCGCTCC
Source organism: Dryoscopus gambensis (assembly GCA_013389985.1). Classification (NCBI taxonomy): domain Eukaryota; kingdom Metazoa; phylum Chordata; class Aves; order Passeriformes; family Malaconotidae; genus Dryoscopus; species Dryoscopus gambensis. The sequence continues at coordinate 202,752 of WEIT01035335.1, forward strand.
TCACAGAGGAGACCAGAGCCAGCACAGAGCAGCTGAAGAGCATCCCCAGACTGTGTGGAGCAGATCAGGGGTTGGAAAGGGGACATCATCAATGACAAAAGGAGCACAGGACAAACAAACCGCTCATGCAATGCCAAATGTTGCAGTTTCACTTCATCCTCGCTGGCTCTGGAGCCTGGACAGTGCAGCTCAAGGCCATGATCCCATCCCTCGAGGTCCTCTTACCTCCTCCCATCAATGCAAGCAGAACACGGGAGATACTGAACTGTCTGCTCAGGGTGTGATTCCCTGATAGCAGCTTCTTGTCCTTTTCCAGGTGCCCCTGAGCCCTCAGAGGAGCTGTTGGTCATCCTGGGAGCTATCCTGACCATCCCCAGCTGTTGGGGCTGTTCTTGGAAGCCAAGGGTGGTGGTCAGCTCTGGGGAGCAGCCCCTCGATCCTGCACAAACCTCAAAGAGCAGGAGGTGCTGCCAAGCAGGGGAGGCTGCCAGCGCCGGGGAGAAGCTGCCACGAAGGGAATCCAAGGAAAACGGAGCCTGAAGAATGGGGTGGAAACTGGCTCCCTCACAAGGAATTTGATGATCTATCTAATGAAGGAGCTCGAGCGAGAGCGTGAGCGCTTCCAAGAGTTCCACCATTTACTACTTCCAGCTGGGCTGTAAATACCACACAAATGGCTTTTTAAATGGAATTTTCCCAATTCCAAGATCAGGGCCATGTCGAATGAAATGCAAACATGGAAAGCCTCTGGATTTCAGGGTACACTGGGCCCTCCTCTCCTGCCTTGGTGTAAAGCAGGAGAGCTCCTTTCCCATCCAGGACACTCAGGTCCCCGGGATGGAAGACAATGAAGAATGGGACACGACTGGTTTGGTTTTCAGAGCTCACCCACAATTCCAGGGCGTTACAGGAGGTTCATCCCGACTTTGTGAGGGAGACACAATGGGTGATTATCACTAATGCTGTTGTTTTATCCAGTCTGGACTCCAGCACGGATCTGGCACGGGCCTGAAGAGCCAATACCAGGGTGCAAGAGTGACAAAGGTTGTCCAAGAAGAAAAGAACAAGGAAAATTCAATCAAAATGAACTTCTCTAAAGGGAAAACAAGTCCTGAATCCTAGGGCCTGGAACCCGAGACACACCAGTCATTCCAGCCAATGCACTGTTTGGGATGTGGCTGTGTTGTTTTGTAGGGGAGCACCACAGGGTTATGGGGCAGGGATCACCCAACCCCCAAAAGCTGGACTCTTTTCCACAGGCAGCAAGTTGCCAGCACTGCCTGCAGAGGCACAGGAGGCACCTCTGACAGGAAAGGGGGATCACAGAAAGGGTCAGGTTGGAAGGGACCACAGTGGGTTATCTGGTCCCACTCCCTGCTCCAGCAGTGTCATCCCGGAGCACAGGGCACAGGACTGTGTCCAGAAAATTCTGGAATATTTCCAGTGAGGAGACTCCACACCCTCCTGGGCAGCCTGACTGGTGCTTGGTCACAGGGGAGAAGTTCTTCCTCATGCTCAGGTGGAAGCTCCCAGGCACCAGTTCCTGCCTGTTGTCCTGTTGCTGGGCACCATGGAGCAGAGCCTGGTCCATCCTCTGGCACCTCCCTGCAGGCACTGATGGGGCCCCGTCTCAGTCAAGGCTGGCCCAGCTCCCTCAGCCTTTCCTCGTTTAGGATACCAAGCTGCTGAAACTGCAGTGCCACAAGAGTGTGGCTGCCCAGCAAATCCTGGGTGTATCCCAGCCCCCTGAACATCTCCTGCCCATGAAAGGAGTCCCTTCCTCACCCTCAGTGTCCCACAGCCACCCTGCTCTGGGCTCCACTGCTCCTCTCCAGCTGCAGCTTGAGCCTCGGCCAACTCATTGCATCTCCAAACGTCAGCAGGATGAGCAGCATGTCCTCCTAGGAGACATCCCACGCCTGAATTTTGTCCTACAGATTCTTTGAGTGAAAAAGCAAAGCTGGGTGGGATGTGGGAGAAGTCAGTTCGATCAACAAAGAGGTGCCTGCTCTTGAGGAGAAGGTGGAAAGGCAACCCCGTACCTGCACCGACCTCATCAGAGCAGGAAGGAGATGGAAGAGAAATCCTTCCCCAGGGTTATGTCCAAGTTAGGGGGCTGAAGGACACGGTCCTTGCTGGTTGGAGCAAGTGGATTCTGCCACGTCCCTCTTCTCCCTCAGAGTGCCAACTTGACAACTTTTATAACCTCCCCAGGGAGAGGCTGTTCCAGTTGCCTCCTGTTCAGCATCACAAGCATCCCAGAAATCTGCCAAGTGGCTGGGATTGCGTAAGGCTGGGAGGGAGCAGAGGTTTAGAGGGATGACTCTTTAGTCCACAGGGTATCTGAAAGATGGGATAATACCAGGGAAAACAAGGCCCAGTATCCTGACTGGGATGTGGGGCTAAATGAAAGACACAAGGCAAGCTGCCTGCTGCTGAGGCCTTTTGGGCTTCTCCAAGCACAACAATGGGACAGGGAGAGGTGGAGAACAACCAGAAAAAAGACAAAGCTCCAACTGCTCTTTGTGTCAGCCAAAAAATCCACATCAAGGACTGCGGCCATGCCTCGGTGAGATACAGGGTTGGAGCTGATCCATCCTCTCAGGACCAGTGACTGTCACATGCCATCAGCAATCCCAGCATGGAGCTGGGATACAAGGCAGGATGATCCTTGCCATTCCCCACTCCTGGAGCAGCGACCCCACTGCAGCACAGCGAGGTCATTCCCAATGCTGTGACCCTGCCCTCCCACCTGCACACTGGGAATTACCAGATTAGGAGCTCTGGGACGTGTCCTTCCTTCCTTCCTCAGGCAGGAGAGCATCACCTCCCTGAAGCCTTCAGAGATAACAACCCCTGGCAGCCCTGCTGCTCTCCCCTAATGTGATTCCGTATCAGATCTCCACAGTGAATCCATCTTGCCTTGACAGCTAAGAACAACACTGCCAACCACAGAGAATAATCCTTGTCTTAGGTCACCAGGAAAGCAGAAGTTGAACAAGGTTCCTTTGAGTTGGGTGAACACAGAGCTGTTCCTAACTGAGCCTAACCCAAGGCTTGGCCCTGATTGAAAAAGATGCTGAGAAACGTCAGGAGATGTCAAAGCTGGAAGGAGACTGGCTTGGAAAACAGCAGTGGAATTGACCCCAGAAGATGCAGGCAGCAGCTGGTCTCAAACCCAGCTGAGCTGCCCTCTGCCCCCAAGGGCACTTATCCATAACCACAGCCCTGGGAAAGGAAATAATCTGCTTGAGATAAATCCTGAACTGCCTGAGGAGGAGTCAATGCTTGGGGAGTGGGCAATCCAACACAATCAATGAGATTTCCAGTCCAGAAAAGGGGCAGAGGGGCAGTAGGAGCAAATGCACTCTTGCTTTTGGGTTTTCTGAGCTGGTGAGGCTTGATAACTGTTAAGCAGAAATGTAGGAAAGCAGGAGAACTGTGAGGGGAAAACTCAGAAATGAGAGGCTGGAACAGCAAAAAAAAGAGGAATTTTATACATAGGATTATTTTCCCATGTCCAACAAATATCCTTGCTGGTGCTGGAAGGAAGTTCCGTGCTTAGTGACATGAGACCTTGGATCATGCTCTGATTTACCCGAGCCGAATTGCTCATCTCTAGCGAATTATTTTTTTTTTCCTTTTAATTAATTTCACTTTGTGAAGAGCAGCTTGGCAGCTCAGGCTGGCTCTCTGGTTCCCATTAACTTTGTGTTTCTTTCCTCTAAGCCCTGCTGGCTGTTTTCGATTTACCCAAGGCACAGGGAGGGGAGAGAAAAAGGCGCAGGGAGGGAAGCAGAGGCTCGGGGACACCCAGCCCCGCGGAAGAGGCCGGTGGTATCAGGCAGGACACTGCTCCTCTTTGATTAAAGCGTTTGGCGGCGTTGATAAAAGGCCCTTAACTGCTTGTGCCACTCAAGCCATCGCGGAGATAACGCGGGGCCATCGGCCCTGCAGACAAGGCCTCCCTGGGCCCGTCCCCGCGAGGGCCACGCAGGCCAGAGGGGCCGGGAGCTTTATTCCAGGGCAGACAGTCGTGGCTTTTGTGACAATAAGAGGAAGTGAGATAATTGGGGGATTGAGGGAAACCACCCATGGAGACACCACTTAGCGGGAATCCCAAAACTGGAAGGAAACCTCTGCTGATTCCTTATCGCGTTACAATGCGGAGGCGAATGATGAATTGCCCCGCGGGGCAGGGACACGCGGCAGTCAGGGATTGTCCCAGGGGCTGGTTGCCATTTGGGCCAGCTTGTTTCGGTTAGTTTTGGCAAAAGGGGGAAGAGCAGAGGTGAAAGCTCAGCTCCCAGGACAGAGGAGCTGAGAAAGGACTCCCAGGAGCTGCAACTCCCAGCACTGAGGAGGGATCACAGGCTGGGACCTTCCATCACCAGCAGTGGGACTTTGCGGCGCCCCAGCACCTCACACCCACAGCCCCAAAGCAGCTCGGGGTAAAACAGGCCACACACCCCACCCCTGCCCTGGGGGTCACTTTGGGAGGCCACAGCATCTCCTTACTCCCTGCCTTATAGCCGGCTCAAGGCCAGCATCCCCATTTCCAGTGCCAGCTCTGACACATTCTCTGTGAGCACGGTCACCTGGTCCGCTGCAGGGGACAGAAACTGCCACCTGTTTTCCACTGATTACCTCAGTCTCAGGGAAATATTAGGATTTCTCAGCCTTTTTTACTTTGCATACAGACCTATACACAACACACGTGCTCCTACAAAGTCCAGGGGATTCACCAAGGACATGGGAGAGATTTCCAGTGCCCTCCTGCCTCCTCTGCCAGCACTTCCCAGTGTTCCCTACCTTAGACTGTGTGTCTGCACATCCCAGAGCTCCGGGGGTTATGTTGCTAAAAATAATGACATGTGTCTGACTGATAGGGCCGTGCAGGGAAGCGGGAAGGGATCTGCTGTGGGGACAAATTCCTGGTGCACTCAAAGCCACGGTGCTTGCTGCCTTCTGGTAGCTTTTCCATGGCGTAAATCCTGACAAAGGGAACGGGGTCGGCACAAACCAGCTCCTGCCCACCCCTTGTTGCATCCAGCCCTGGAAATCCCCTATTTTTTCCAAGTAAAACTGATCTAAAGCTTTTGCTATCTCAGTCCTACAAGTGGTGCTTCATCTAAGCCTTCCCACTGCTTTGGGAGAGGAAAGCAGAGACCAGGAACCACTCGCTCCTGCCCAGAACAATTATCCCATCACTATCAGGGGCTCCTCACGCCAAGCTGAGCTGAGCAGTCAGTGGAAAGCCCTCACAGTTTGATCCCTAAAGCTCTGTCAGAGCAGGTCAGTCGCAGCAGAAGGGAAGGAGCATGGATATCATGGTTTTCAATCCCAGACACCCTTCATTAGCCCGAGCATTTCTGCAGACAGAAAACTGTCTCCCAGCTGTGAGACAACCCTGAGCCAAAAACTGGGCAAAATGCAAACTGTCAAGGTATCTCCACTTGGAGATTAACCCTGTCTGAGGGGCTGCAGATAAGTCATCTTTATCTCCAGCACCAGCTATCTTTCCAAATGTGGATTCACCATGGGTGAAAGGCACTGCCAGCCCTCCAAACAGCTCATTCCAGCCCAGCAGAGATGGGATTTTAGGTGAGAGGAGCCTCACTCAGGCTGGGGGAGCTGCCCACAACCCTCATCCCTGTCTCATCCTCCAGCATCACTTGTTGGGTGCTATTTTTGCCAAATAATCAACTCTTGGAGGCGGGAGATGGAGGAAAGTATTTTCTCACTAAATATCTAAAATACTCCCTTTCTTTCACTTCGATGTTTTTCCATCCACAAAGACAGTTATCCCTGGGGCTGTCCAAGGGGAAACATCGGGGCACAACAATGACAGTCATGTTAGGAGGGGGAAAACAGGGAGCAGCCAAGCTCTGACCTTTTCTCTTGGTGCAGTGGTAGATCTGGCCGTGCTCCTGGGAGATGGGGTAGGGGTTGGCAGGCGGCAGCAGGTCCTGGGAGGTGCTGGACACCCCGTTCTCACACTGGTACTGGGAGCCCAGGTTGGAGGAGGCGGAAAGGACCCTGGTCTCGCCGCTGAAGGGGCTGTGATTCGAGGACACTTTTTGTCTCACTGTGCTCCTGGGAACAACCGGGTACTCTTTACTACAAGCAGAGAAACAAAAAGAAAAACAAGTCAGCAAAGCAATCAATTAATAAATAGATCAGAGGATTAATAAGTGAAAGCAGCACATTACTGTCATGGAGTTTGTTTAGGCTTTCAGGGAAATGGGGGCATCCCTCCCAGGAGGCTGCAGCCCCGTCACACTTTATCCACACAGCACTCGTTACTCCCTTTCCTTTTAGTCCCCTTAAATTCCTGCCTTTTCCACCACTATTTTATACCCACGCATAGAACAGATAAATGAAGTTTTAGCAAAATAAAGAAGATTTCTATTTACACACTGTAGCATTTGTAAGCTGTATACTATTTATAATGTATTTGCAATATGCACATGCATGTAAATAAAAACCTCAATTATGCCAAGCTCGCTTGGAAATGAATTAAATATTTAGGTCTGCTTTTTGTTCCCTCATGGTAGTTGTCCCCATTCCTTTTCCCTGGAGTCTGTCAGCCTGGCTGTCCTGGATGGGGGATCCCTGCACCACAGACCAAGCTAAGAAAAGAGAAATAAATAAATAAACCACCGAGATTTGATGCACACCAGAGCCTCAGCAGAGCCAGGATTGGGGGGGGGAAGGCCTGGATCGTTCCCTTGCCCCCAGGTCTGGTTGGAAGTTGGGATGCTTTGCCAACACAGGCTGGAGATCCCCTCTCCTCAAAGACGCTACAGTGGTTCTTGGAGATGTTTCTCCAAACACGTCAGCAATGTGGCAACCCCAAAGATGATTCCTGCTCTGCAGGGAGAACTGAAGCTGAATGTGGGTCTCAGACACTTCGGGTGAGGCACAAGTCTCCTCCTGAACCCAGAGGCTTATTACAACACACAAAGATCAGGGAGTACAGCACCCTGAGGCATCACCCGGCTCGGAGCAGCCAGGGAGTGCCGATTCCAACACAAGTTTTCTCCTCTGAGGCTGTAACCATTGGATCAAGCTGGCTTTGAAGTCCCCCCTCACCTGTCCAAAATTGTTGTGCGGGAGCAAGGGCAGCTCCTTAAATCCCCTCCACAGGCTCACCTGGCCACTTCAGTGCAGAGGAGGAGCCCTGAGGCTCCTCACCCCTCTCAGAGAGGGCCTATCGCCGTAGAACTCAAAACTTATTCACAAAATTTAACAATAACAGTTATATAAACCTGCCCCAGCAGGGAGCTTTCATCCAAACCACTGTAGTGGTGGCTGCCAGAAACATCAGCAACTGAGCTGGAATGGAAGGGAAATTCACCCAGGAGCTCAAACCCAAAGAAATGTGGCTCTGGTTGGGCCATGAAAGCTTTCCAAACCCCGGGCACTGGGGGCTTGCCAAGGAAAGCCTGTTCCAAAGGTGGGGTTTCATCCCCTGGAAGCGGCATTTTCTCAGAACTGAAGTCCAGGCTGTGCACGAGGAACAAAAGAGAGATGGAGCAGGAGGAAGCAGAGATTTATCCCTCAGATGTTGAAGGCAGCAGTGGATGTCGGGATGTGGGGTGGGATTCAGAGGACCTGCCTGACATCCAGCACTTAATTCCACCAGGGTCTCTTGCTGGAGGGCAGCTTTGGTGGCTTCTGGGGAAGCTCAGGAGCTGTGGCCATCAAACCTCAGGGATGACCCTCAAGTCTCCTGGGTTCTATCCCAGGATCGCCCAGCCCTCCCAGGCCATGGTTTTGAGCTGTCTGTTCCACCTTCACACCGTGATCCTCAAGGAAATGGTACCAACCCTAAGCTGCATCCCCACCTTGCTTCCCTTCCAAGGAGACATCTGCGAGGAGGCAACACCTGGATGTGCCCTTAGCTGTCCTCGCTGAGGAGAAGCTGCATGGACTGGCTGGGTTCATCTCTCTCAGCCCCGCACAACCAACATCCAAGTCCCAAAAAACAGCAGAGCCTCGTTTTGTTTCTGAGAGGTCTGGTGGAGGAGGAGGAGGGACACACCATGGCATGGCACCAGGCCACGTGACACTTGAGGACATTTTTACTGGTAGATTCGGCCATGGTGGAGAAATCTCGGATGAAATCCCAGAGGTGTTTTCCAACCCCGGTGATTCTATGACCATTTTCAAAGGATGGCTCTTTGGAACGTGGGATGAGATCTCCGTGGGGGTTTCTGACCATAAATTCTCAGTGGGACCCCATAAAGGTCAGACCATCGCTGTGCCAAGCCCCACACAAACATGGGGGAGCCATCCCCACCCCAGGTACTTCTCACCCAAACCAACACTTTTCTCTCCATCAAAGGAGAGCTGAGAGCAGGAAACAATTAACCACCTGATTAGGGATTTTTTTCTTGATTAAAGAATATTTTCAATCATGAAGATCAAAAGAGACCTCCAAGGTGGCGTCCAACCTTTGATCAACACATTGTCAGCTGAACCAGAGCACTGAGTGCCATGTCCAGTCATTCCTTGGGCACCTCCAGGGATGGGGATTCCACCACTTCCCTGGGCAGCCCCTTCCAATGCCTGACTGGCACAAGGTGAAGCTCAGCTCCTTTCTTCCCACAAAGGAGCTGTTTGTCTGCAGCAGCAACGTTTTTATATTGTTGGGTCCCAGGTTCCTTGCAGACTGCATTTCCCAGGGAATACGACAACCTCTGTGGCCACAGAAGAGGACTGTGGTGCTCTGTGGGACACAGCAGGAGCTGGGAACCCCGCAGGAGAGGGAACAGGTTGGAATCACCAAGTTCCCAAACAGCAGTTCCCGGGAGGTATCACAATAGCGTCTCTCCAGACTGATGTATTTCCATTTCAGTCAAAACACGTTGGGTGCTACTTTTGCCAAAAAATCAGCTATTGGAGAAGGGAGATGAAGGAAAGTATTTTCTCACTAAATAGCTCAAATATTCCCTTTCTTTCACTTTGACATCTTTCAATTCACAAAGGCCGTTATCTCTGTAATTCAACATATTCCTCATCATAGGAGCTGAGCTGAAATAAATCTTTGGTCTCTTCTAAAGCAACAATCATCTCAAAATATTTATATTTTTTCCTGAGCCCGCTCAATATGTAGAGTGCACACCTATCATTTTTAAAGCCTGAAGGACAAACTAAAATGGATCAAATCCTCTTTTTTTTTCCTAAAAAATCGCTACTCCCAAAAGAGTTGTTGTAATCTTGAGCTATAGTTTAATAGAATGAAAAGTTTCTGTCATGTCCAGAAATTTTGCTGTCCAAAAAAACCCTGTAGCAAAGTAAAAAGGGGGGGAAAAAGCATTAAAGCTTGACTTAAGCAACGTAGGAAATCATCCACACAGCAAGGAGGAGGTTGTGGCTCCTGGGCCAGAAGGTGACTTAGTTTTATATGGGGTGTTAATAGGCTTTCTTTTTTTTTCCATTAAAATTTGCAAAATCAGAAGGAATTTTTTTAAAAAGTTAACTGGGAAAAGAACTTCCGAGGAGAAACCCGTCACTGGTCTGTTTCCAGTCTGTCGGAGGCGAATAATGAATGTTGAGTTGCTGTATTAAAATAGCAGAGGGGGACAGGGAGGAGCAGCACAAGGAGCTGTGTAATGTTTTGATTTGTGTTAAAACTTGGGGAAAGAAATCAGAGGCGAGGCCCAAGACCATGGGTGCTGAAGTCTGGACTCTGCTCTTAAGTCCCACCCGGCCAGAGGTTTCCCAAACCCACAGGGCTGGACACCAGCTCTGCAGAACTTTCCCAATAGCATCCACATTCCACTTAAAATTCATCATAAAGCCCCAATCCTACAGCTCAGGCCTGACCAGTGGATCCCCCCTGCAATTCCAAATCCCAAATGCCACCTCTGCCAGGTGGAATTAGAAACTCAGTCTCATTTTCTCTCATGACAGCTTCCCCTCTCCCTGGCCAAGTGATGCTCCCACCCCGACAGATTCAAGAGCTTTGTAAGATCACTTTTGCCACAAACTTGTGGCCAGCAAAGAATCCAAAGGAGCAAATTCAAGATTATTTTGCAATCTCAGAACCAGAAATCTTGTTGGCCACTGCAAACTAAAAATAACTGAAAAAATTATAAATACAGACCTTCACAGAGCAACATCCAGTTCCCTTTCTTGCTTATTACTACACTCTGAGAGAATAATAATTTTCAATCTATTTCCATGTGCAAACCTGAAGTTTCCCAATGTATCAGCCAAGGCATAGTAAATGCAGCTGTCAGACAAAAATCTGCTTAAAAACCTCTTCAAAAGTCACAGTTTGGGACCAGGAAGCTCCTGTAGTGAAGCCTCCAACCCCTACCAGCCCTAAACAAGTTATTTTAGATGTTCTTGATATTTCTGCAACAAAACCTTGTATACCTCAAGGCTTTCCAGAGCTGCTGTAGCTCATGGTAACAAGGCTTCAAAGTGTTTATGAAATATCAGATCCCAAGGATCTGCTGGAGGTCAAGGTGGAGCATGATATGGAAAAGGATTTCCATTCCATGTTTTTACAGCGCCCGTGGAAGCCCCTGAGCTGTCTAAGTCCCGTTCACAATATCAAATCTTAGTCTAAAACCTGACCCAAGGTCGAACACAGGGATTCCCCTCCACTCTTCCCAAATTTCCAGGAGATTTCAACTCCTCCTTGGGCAGTCACAACAAAAGGACAAATGTTTGTCACCCTCTCAGTGCTGCCCCCTCTATCCAGCAGAGCCAACCCCCAATTCCAGATGTGCAAGCAAAACTCAGTGGCTTTGGGGTTTATATTTCCCAGGCCACCAGTTGTTGTCCTTCCTGCTGAGGCTCAAGAGGAGGGAAGAAGCAGAAGTCAGCCACGACAGACACAGCAAAAGGAAGAAGGGGAAAAAGAAGGGACTGGGATAAACAGACCATCTCCCAGGAAAAAAAAAAAAAAATCAAACCAAAACCAATTGTCAGCGTGCATTCACTGCGGCTGATTCCCAGCACATTGAAATAAAACTGAGCCACTCTCAAGAGGCTGTCTGGAAGTGGATAAACTGCAGCAGGAAAGGACGTGGTAGGAGAGGAATTGCTGAGTGCTTCCTGCAGTCTCAGCCTCCGATTAAACGTGACCCCTGTCTGTGCAGAGAGTGACATCCCAGACTGGATGTGCAGTACCACAAACCAAAACATCCACCGAGGAATATGGGGCTCTGGTCACTGCCCCATCCTCCTCTGACGCAGCAGATGTCCTGTCCTTCCAGCCAGGACCCGCGGGGTCCAACATCCCTGGATGGGGTCCAACATCCCTGGATGGGGTCCGTGCATGGGAATCTCAGCAGTTTAACGAGGCCAAGCGCTGGTGCTGCCACCTGGGTTGGGGCAATCCCAGGATCAGTCCTGGCTGGGGGTGAACAGAGGGAGCAGCCCTGGGGAGAAGAGCTTGGGGGTGCTGGGGGTGAGAGCTGGATATGTCCCAGCACCCAAAAAACCTCCCACGTCCTGGGCTGCATCCTCAGCACTGTGGGCAGCAGGAGAAGGGGGGTTCTGCCCCTAGGCCCAGGTGAGACTCCACCTGCAGAGCTGCCCCAGCCCTGGGGCCAGCACAGGAAGGACCTGGAGCTGCTGGAGCAAGCCCAGAGGAGGCACCAGGATGGTCAGAGGGATGGAGCAGCTCTGCTGGGAGGAAAAGCTGGGAGAGCTGGGATTGGAATTTCTCTCTGGAAAAGAGAAGGTTTCAGGGTGACCTACAAGAAAGTTGGAGAGAGACTGGTTACAAGGGCCTGAAGCAGCAGGACAAGGGGAAATGGCTTCACACTGACAGAGAGTGGGTTTAGATTGGATATTAGAAAAAAAAATCCATCCCTGTGAGTGTGGGAAGCCCCTGGCCCCGGGTGCCCAAAGCAGCTGTGGCTGCCCCTGGATCCCTGGCAGTGTCCAGTGCCCAACTGGACAGGGCTTGGAGCAGCCTGGGACAGTGGGAGGTGTCCCTGCCATGGCAGGGGGTAGAAGAAGATGGGCTTTAACTCCCTTCAACCCAACCCATTCCATGATGACCTTGTGGTCTGTTATCAGCTCCTCTGAGCAGTGCAGCCCAAAATCACTGCAACAAACCCAAGAACCAGCAATGAAAAGAACCAGGTAGAGCTCAAGAGCTCTCATTAGCAGGCAAATAAAAAGGTAAATTTCTCCAGAAAAATATGTTGGAGTAAGAGGAACATGAGAGGAGTTGGAGAAGGGACATGGGCCAGAGGCAGCACCTGTGTCCCTTTGTGCTGGGCTGAGCTCCTGCTGATCAAATCCTGATGAGCAGAGCCCCCAAAGGAGGGGCAGTGACAGAAACTGCAGCTACCCCGTGTTCCCTGAGTGGCTTTCTCACTTCAGAAGAGCTGTGAATAAGTGAGGTCTGCGCAGCTTCCTTTTGGATTTCATCTGAATTCCCTCAAATCCTACAGAACACACCTCAAGCCTGCAGTTTGCACTGGGGCTTCGACCAGGAAGATTTCCTGGGGGATGTGTGCTGGAGCAAAGCATCCTCTCCCCAACAGACGTAACAACTCCAAGTCTCACCCTGAGAGAAATGTTTCAGACAGGGGGTGACTCTTGGGAGATCTCAGGGACAGAACATGGGAAATGGAAGTGGATCAAAGAGGCAGTGAAGAACAAGGTCGTTTGCAGCAGACTGAGACCGACGTGCACGAGTCAGCCTGGTGCCTGTCAGCCCAGCGTTTGAACTGAATTCCCGTGTTGGAATGCCAGGGAACACAATCCCTTCGAAGCCCAGAGGCTCATCCATTTCTCCTGCCAGCACCCCAAAATGCACTGTCACCTCTGTCACGCCGGCTCTGACTCATGGCACTGATTTCATGTCCTCTGTGCTGGCCCTGTTTCTGTTCCCGATGACACACGGGAATCTTTGGAATAATTCCTTCGGAGCCAAGAAGATTGCTGTGGATTAATGCCAAAGGCAGCAAACTGTGGCTCGTGATCTTTGACGGAGAGAGCACAGCCCCAGCGTCAGACTCGGCTGTCACTCTCCCCTGTCAGCGGATCATTCTGGATTCTTTTGGCACTTTTCAAGTGGCTCAGAGAACCCACCGAGGGAGCCAAGAGCCGCCATTCCATGGCATCACCATCCCCCTCAAAAGCCTTCCCAACAGGAAGCTTCAAGGGCTAAACTGCATTAATTTGAGCACAAAATAACCAGGGCCTGATACTTCCAGCAGCTCCTCAGCCCCCACAAGAACCACCACAGACAATGGGAGCTGCAGATGAGCAGCAAGAATTGGTTTTAGAGTTGACCAGAATTGCTCCCTCAGTGCCTCAGGCCCACAAACTCTTCTCCCCGGCCGTCCTTTGGCAGCCACAGATGACAAAAATTAATACACTAAAAGCTGTGACCTTTGGGGCATGCCAGCCCCAGTCACCCCAGGGTTTATCAGCACAGCTCTGCTGGGACTCTCACCGGTGAAGGCTTTGAAGGGCAGAGCCCTACGCTGCAGATTTTGTCTCTGCACAAGCCTCACCCTCTGTGGGTTCCTGCCATGTGTTTTGCTCCTGCTCTCCACACCAAATTCCCCCTGGACAGGCAGAAGCTCCAAGTGAAGACAAAAGAGATTTTTACAGCACAGAGGGGCAAGAGATCCAAAATGAACACTTCACCTAAAATTCCCACCATCACAACTATCTCACTTTTATCTGCTTTAGGTTTTTAAACTGCAGCATGACCACGGGGTCGTGTAGTAAAACTCACAGCCCTCTATGCATTTTCCTTTCTTTTTGATGTTGTTGGGGTTTTTTTCCCCTTATCAAGAAAATCCCAAACTCAATCTCATGCTCAGAAACTTGAAAACTTTGGAAAACCTCTGCTTGCCCGAGGACCCATCCTACCAAAGAAGCAGCTGAAGGCACCTCTTGTGCTTCAGGAGAGAAAGGCAGTGGGAGGAAAGAGGAACATGAACATCCACTGGAACTTGGATCTCTCTGGAGCTCGTGGCTCCTCTTTTTCACTGGAATCATCTGCTGCTGAGAGGCTTCACCTCACTCCTGAAAAAATTCTACCCGGACAGATTTATTAACTTTTTTTCTGGGAAATAAGAGGGGAAAAACCAATACAGGAGGCCTTAGAGGAAAGGAGAAAGCCATGGGGAAGGAGGGACTCGAAGTCGTGGTGAATGTGGGGTCAGCAGTTTCTGGTACAAAAGGCTGTGCACGGTTATAAAAATGTGGGGTTTTTCCAGCTACTTTTTTCATAATGAACCAAAATCCGTCCCACCCTATTCTCCAAGGGCATAAATGGACATCATTCCTCTAAAACCAGGATGGACTGACCAGTCCATCACTGGGAAACAACGTCATAAACATATATTTATATATTGAAATATATGAGATATAAATTTAATGACATTTTTAATATATATTTGTATATTAAATCTATATGAACCCACAAAAGGCAGGGCATAGTTCTGCAGCGTTCTCAATCCTGAATGGCTCTTTATCTCATAGACACAACCTATTTTTTTATGGCTACAATTTATTTATATATATAACTGATTTTATACATGGGTTTATATATTTTCATATATAATTTTGGATATATTCATATTTCTACATAAAAAACCCACAAAGGTGGGCCCATATTTGCAACCTTGAATGGGTCTTTATTTTACTATAATCATCTTATCCTGCCCTCCCTTAAAAAAATGCCATCTTTGTAAAGGCACACAGCCATTCCTCTGCTAAGTTATTAAAATGAACATCACAAATTATCCTGTAAAGGCAGCGATTTTTAACCCTTCCAGCCCTGCCGGGCCTGAGTGGGTGCATTTATATATTCCAAGTTTCTGTTCTCTGGATCATCGACCGCAGGTCCTGCATAAAAATGCCAAGCAGTTTTTAGCACGGGCTCAGCGTGGCTCGGTGCCGCGCTCTTCTCATGGCACCGAGCCCTTCCTAAGAGTCCTCCCTGTTCCACCTCCTCCCTCCCGCTCCAAAAATTGAATCCAATCCTTCAAATCTCGCCAGGGACTGGAATGAAAGGGTGGTTTGGCAGCAAAAAAAATGAGGCGGGGGGACATCATCACTCAAGTTCCAGCAGAGGTTGGGAGGCTGGCACGGGGTGGGGGGAGCTATTTCAAGTGGCAGTGCTGCCATAAATAAATAAATATTGACAGCTCATGCCAGGGTCTGTTGGAAAGGGCGGGCAGGGAACACAGGGCACATTCAGGAGCCCACGGAGATGATTTAGGTGGAGCAGATGAAGTGTTGCATATGCCTTTTTCACACGTATATCTTGGCTGTGCTGGGGCTGAGCCTGAACATGTTTGTACACAGGAGGAGTTCTGCCTGATTTGAGGAGGGTTCCAGGTGTGTTTGCAGGATTTCAGGAATTATTTGGTGCCTGGCAGCTGGATTTTCTTGGCTACAGAGAGCCACACTCAGGTCAGCAACTACAGCCACCAGAAGTGACCACCTACAGCTGGCTCCTGGGTGGGCAGTGGGAAAAACCCTCCCATCAGAAGGTCCCAAAGCAGGTCCCTCCAGCAGGAGCCAGAAAAAAAAGGATCTGAGTGGCTCCTCCCCTCCTGGAAAATGCTCTGTTGAGAATCTCCATCTGCCTTAGTAAGAATCGTGACTATGGCACCATTCCTGCAAAACATTTGCACCAGGAAGCAGCTTGACACATGGACAAAGCTCCGAGTGAAGGGAAAGGCATGAAGTTAATTACCAGCAGGACCTGACATTTAGAAAAGGACATGAAACAGGATTTTCAAACAAGATTTGGGCTTGGTTTTCAGCTTAAGTACTTACAGCCAAACCCGAGATTCGAAAAGGTCTCCTCAGCCACCTGGCCCTGGAGATCCCAACATTTCCCTTCTTCAACCTGAAACCACCACACCTCTGCTCCTGCTCTGCACATCCAGAACTGAGCAGGCAAACACTCCCCTCCTGCCAAAGCCCCTCCAGAGCCAGTAACAACACAACACAGGGCGCTCCGCCACCATCTCCAGAGGCGGCCGGAGCATCTTTAAAAAACCTGCTCCCAAAACAAGGCTGGGAGCTTTGTCTTTAAAGCACCTGGGAGGAAAGAACACTCAGGAATTCTTCCACAGTAGCCTGGTGGCCAAAGCTGCTCCCAGCTAGTCCAAGTTTTTAACAGGTCTAAGTCCACGTGCAGCCTCAGGGTCGAGAGTTTAGCACAAAGCTAAAGGTTGTTTTGGATGGGGACATGTCTAAAAGAAATGCAAAGTCCCTGTGGCCAGGACAGCGCCCCACAAGCGAGGTCCTGCCTCTGCCACCCAGCCATTAAGGAACTCCCCTGGGAGCAGAAGGCCCAGGGTTCTGGCCCCGTGCCCCCAGAGTCTTTCAACCACCTGACGTAAAACCCACACACAGATGCCAAGGCAGGGAGTGGCGCCGTGTCCTGGCTCAGGGCGAGCCACGAGGGACGTGCCAAGCGAGGCCCAGGTGGCTCTGGTGGCCCCGGGAGGGTCCCCACGAGGGTGACACGCGTTACCTCTGCATCCTGGACATCCTGTGCAGCTCCATGTCGTCGCTGCCGCGGAAGCCTTTGGCAAAGGGGTTGTTCTCGATCTTCAGCTGGGTGATCTGAAAGGGAGGAAACGCACCGGGGTCACCGCGGGCCCAAGGCACGGCCTGGGAGAGAGGGGATGGTGGTTATTAAACCCAAGGCAGGCAGGATGGGAGGGGGGATCCAGCTCGCAGGAACTCCAGTCATCCCTCAGCTCGCTGACCACTCCAGATGGGCCTTTCCCTAGAACGCTCCACGGGAAAAATATCTCCTGTCAACAACCTCTCGCTTCTCCCGGGCTTGTCCCAGAACTAACACGTGGGACTGCACACACACGTTTTTCTCTGGAGAAAATCTGCTTTCTGAGAGTTCTTACTTTCATTTTGCTGGTGGGACAGAGAAGGCTCCACTGGTCAGAGGACCAGGGATGGAAGTCCCATGGTCTGAACAAATCCCAATGAGTATTTTCTCATCAGTGCACAGGCAAGACCCAAACCTCACCTCTCAGACCCTGCACCCTCTCCCAGATCAGAGAATCTCACCCTTTGGGTGTTTCAGACCAGCTAAATGTTCTCCAGGTGCTCTGCATCTGCCATCCTGCCCCACCCCTGTCAGCACTGCAGGGACTAATTACCTGAATTTCTTGGAGGGCAACTTCACCTGTGACCATCAAGCCTTGGAGGATTTTTTGTCTCCCCAGTAATTCCAGTTTGCTCACTGAGCGAGCTACCTTGAGAATCTAAAGTTTAGTGGGATGAATCCCCTCAGACTCAACTCCTCTCAAAACAAGTAAATTTAACACTTGAATTACCCTTACCCAAAGGGACTCTGCTGCTCCAATAGGTCCCATCCCCTCCTGCACTACTCCTGAGGGCTTTGGTGAGCAGGAGTTGTCACTTAAACCAATATTGCTGTGGCCCAGCAACACCCTCAGCTGCCCTGTGGATGTTGTAAAAACTCTGCCGTGCCAAATCCGATGCAAATGCTTTGGTGCCTTGGCAGAACAGGACTGAGCCTGGACCTGGTGTGATGGTGCTGCAAAGCCCTAAAATTTGGGCAGAACAGGGAAAAGTTCCCTTTTTTTCCTCTTTTCTCCATCACTGCCTGGCAGTCTGAGCCCTCAGCAAGGAATCAGGAGAGACACTTGCCCAGGAGGAGAGACACTTGCCCAGGAGGAGAGACAAGCCCGTGTTTGCCACTGGAGGAACTTCACGCTCTCACCACGTTTCATGGAAACCCCGTCCTTCCTTCCCATTGAAAGCTGGCCAAGGGGAAGGAAAGAGCTCGGGATTCATGGAGGGAGAACAGAGAGAGGTTCATGTTCACCGAGTCAAGCACAAACAACCGGGCCCACCTCCCTGCCAAAATGCAGAGAGGAAAATCTGGCTCGCCCAGTGTCAATAGCAAACCTCGCCAGGTGTATGCACAACCAGATTATTTTGCTCTTTTCTTGTCTTCTTGCGTATTTTTTTCCAAGGGCCGTTTGTTTATTTGCCATTTTTGCCTCATTCAGCCCCAAATCTCTCCATGAGCCCCCCACCGCCCTTGCGCTTATCCCCAGGGGCATTCCCATTAAATCAGGACCATGCTCAGCACGTAAACAAGCCCCTTGCACTTTTTTTTGTCCCTCTTTTCAGATTTCAAAGAGAAGGGTAAACAAACAATCTTTTGGGGTCAATTTGCCAGCTGAGCCATTCTCCAGCAATAAAACAGAGGCGCATTTTGCAATTAAAAGCCCCGAATTCTTACACAACCAGCTGTGTATTTTGCAAAGCCTATCGGTTTGGAGGTGGTGACTCTTCTAGCATGAATAATAGGCATTATTCAACATTCTGAATGTTCCTGAAGCCCTGTAAATGTAGGAGTTGTCCTCCCTCGCCGACCCCAATGGCAATATTTGCTCACATAAGTGAAGTCCTTCACTGAGCGAGGGTTTACAGGATTGGCACTGGCACACAAAGGCACAAAGGGCCGGATTCATCCCGACCCAACCGAAGGCATTTTAACCAAGGCGCCTGCACTGGGAGCCTCGGCTCCCTGCTGGAACTGAGGGAGGGAGATGGGGACTGCCAGAGGGCACTGGGGCTCTGGGGTGGGTGGCAGTGCCTCCACGGGTCCCCAGTGCACTCTGGTCACCGCAGGAGGAGCCAGCAGTGCTCCAGTCCCTCGTTTAAGCGCCTCAGTTGAATGCCCTGTTTGATTCTTCAAGCTTTTAACCACCCACGGAACATCGGCCAAAATATCAAAATGGGACCTCAATATTGCAAATCTGTTGATTTAGGAGTAGAGAAGGCCCCTAACCCACGTGAGGAACAAGTAAAGGTGTTGACGCTGGTGGCCAAAAGCCCCAAGAGAATCACGGCCAATTTCGGCCACCTTAAAATTAGGGGTCTGCTGGATTGAAGGCATCTAAAAAGAAGGGACTGCAGGTTTAGAATTCATTCTCAGACCTCTGATGTACTTCAGATGGATTGGAGCTTCCAGAACGAAGTTTCCCTAGGTGGCAGCTCATGGCATCAGCCACCACAAAGCCAGGAGAGCCCAAGCCAGATTTAACAAAACCGTACACAACAAACCAGAAAATAGAGAAAAAGTTGGTGAATCCCTGCTTTTGCAAACAACCCACGGAAGATATTTTCTTTGGCCACTTTTTGCCTGACTTCCAAACTATTTCAGAGGTGGAAAAGCAAACGCAGGGGTGGAAATGACCTTCCTCTGGATCAGCTTTGCCACAGCGAAACTGAGTTTAATTGACTGTAACCCACTGGGGGGGCAGGGGGAAGAAAAGCTGTCAGAAAGTCAAATGACAATTACCTCATGAAAAATAAACCAAAATACAACGTCCTGCGAGGTCATTAATACAGAGCGCCCAGGGCTGAATTACACAGCACAGGTTCAATGAAACTGAAGGGCTTTGTTTGCGCATTCGCTACCGAGGGAAACCGATGGCAAAGCCCCCTCCTGACCACTGACTCCCGAGGCTGCTGCAGAGCCCTGGAGACGAGAGTTTTGCAGGGTGAAGCCTCCCAGGTTTCCACTTTTCAGGGCTTGTACGACCTGTGGGTTCACCTGAACCTTTGTGGGAAGCGACAGGTCCCAGTGGAATCCCTGGGCTGCTCTCCTTTCTCTGGGCTAAGTGACCACAAAGCTCCTCTGCTGAGACCTTTCCAACAGCATCTTTAGCTCCAGCATGAGAAAATTTAGCTTTGCATGGAGTTAGGTGGAGGAAAAAAGCTTTAATTTTTTTCTCTTTTCCACAGACACATATTTATACGGGATTTGTGCCTGAGGGCTCATGAATATCATTATGGCCAATATCAAAACCACTGTTTTGTATTATTTTTTGTCAAGAACTTGCCATTATAAGACTTTTCCCAATTGCTTCTCACTTTAGAAGTTGGAACAAAGTTAAAACTTTGTTAGGGATGATGTGCTCCACACCAGGTGCCCTGGGCTCTGTTTGATTTACTTATTTTGCTAACAACTTTTTTTTTTTGTAAGCACTTCAGCTAAGGGAAAACACTACACCCTGATCTCTTTGGGCTCTTCTGAAACTATGAAAGGTTGGGCATTCTGGAAAAGGATTGCAGGGAACGGGGATCCTTA
The DNA here is from genome assembly GCA_013389985.1 of Dryoscopus gambensis. Taxonomy (NCBI): domain Eukaryota; kingdom Metazoa; phylum Chordata; class Aves; order Passeriformes; family Malaconotidae; genus Dryoscopus; species Dryoscopus gambensis. The sequence goes on from WEIT01035335.1 coordinate 222,862, forward strand.
ATTTGCGAGTTCTCTCTCAGATCTGTGCCACCTGGAGACCTTAAAACTGATTGGGGAGGAAAAAAATCAGCGTTTAGTGATGGAGAGGTGCAGGTGATCACCCTTGGGCAGAGCACTCCGTGGGGATCCGTGTTCTCCCTGCCCTGCAGGTGGCCGTGGTCCTGCTCGGGGTGGCAGAGAGGGACCAGGAGCAGCCGTGCCACCCTGGGGCTGGCAGCGCTGGGAGCCGCGGGAGGCTGGAGAGCACAGAGCCTTTTTCTTTCCCCCTCTCACGTAGCCCAGATGCAAAGCAACTCAGGATGGAGGAGAAGCCAAACCAGAGGAGTGGGAAGGAGAGAAATAGATGAAGACAAGGTGCCTGCTGAGCCCACGGATGTCTGGGCCAAGCAGAGCAGCTGGGATGGGGAGCTGGGACTCAGAGGCCGAGGCAAAGGCCAGGAGAAGGGAGGAGAGGGGGGAGCTGCTGGCAGAGGGGAGAAGATGCCGAACCCAAAGCCAGTGAAGGAAATGGGAGGGACTGGGAGGCTGGTTGGAGGTACTGGGGTGAGACAGAGGGGCTCTTTGAGGAGGCTGCTGGCTGGACCGGGACATGAGGACGGAGCATGGGAAGGGACAGACCTGGCGCAGCGTTTGGGGAAGGAGGCGAGGCTGCCGGCGAGAATGACGCTGGATGCAGAGGGTGTCTGGGCCAGGCTTGAGGAGAGGGGGGCTTTGAGGCCCAAAAGGGCCCAGGGGCTCGGGGCTGGCTGAGCACCCCGTCCAGGGCTGGCAGGGAGCAGGGGCAGGGCTGGGGACAGAAGGAGACAAGGCCGGTTTGGCCACAGGTTGTGAAGGACACGAGACCTCCGGAAGGAAGCTCTGTCCCACCAAGGCCTGGAGCAGCACTAAGATTTGAGAGCAGAGGTGGGAGGAGCCCCAGAGAGGGTCAGGGAGAGAGGACCGGCTCTCTGCCATCCTCAGGTGCCCGAGGGCTGCACGGAAGCCACCAGGTCTGGTGAGGAAGAGGAGCTGCATGGTCTTACCTCACTTAACCCCAGGGATCTCTGTCTCTCTGAGCACTTTGGGGGAGAAGAGTCCGCCCTGGGGAAGGAGAGGGGCTGTCCCCTCTTGCCACCGAGATGGAGGGACGCAGGGACAGTGACCCCAGGCTGGGCAGAGAGAGCTTGGGCAGCTGGACAGAGGAACCCCACGAGATGCCAGCCAGGCCACCACACGGGTGGGCTCTGCTGAGGTGGTGGAGGTGGCACCTGCCACCAAAGACAAGGAAAACAGAGCTCCCGGTAGAAAACACCCCGAGCCCAAGCACCTGCCCACCTGCAGCCCTCAAACACGGCGACAAGAAGCCACATGCTCGGGGGGACCTGCACAAGCAGCTGTCCAGCGTTCCCCAGGACGGAGCACCAGCTCACTTGGCCAACTCAGCAGCACGATTTTAGCACTGGGTCTTTGTAGGGGAAGGATGAACCTCTCTATTCAGAAATCCCACCAGATTTCTGGGAGTGAATCCAGTCTTCAGGCACGCACACAGCATTCCGGGGTGCCTGTAGCATCCCAACTGGGCCTAACGTTTCCTTTAAAGAATTTTGGCTACCAAGAATGTTAAATAACTTAGAGTGGGGGGAAAAAAAATCAGCATAAAACCGGATATCCTGAGGGGGGGAACCAATATAAAGCCCAAGCCCAGCTAAGGGGGAAAGTAGGTTGTAAAAATTAATGAGAATAATTGTTGTGAATTCTCGCTTTTGAAAGAACCCTCGTGAGGGCAGAACCTTAATTATTTCTGTCTATTAGGGTTCATTTCCTGGTCCTAAGCAGAGAGCTCGTACCTAATAAATACGAGCCAGGAACACAATGATTTAAGCTACAGCAAAACGGTGCTTAACTGCAGGGGAAGTTAATATTTGGGAATCAACCCCGATTGCAAGCACCCATTGTGTAAACGGCGAGGAAATTAAATGTGCATGTGACCTCTTTTAACACCTCTATATTTCTGGGGTATTTTTAAGGGTAGCAGAGAGGGGGGAGGTGGTCAATGGAGCTGCTGACAACCACCCTGAAAACTTCACCAAAACTCTCTTCATAGCTTAAGCCTCTTTTTGGGGAGTAGGGCTGAGGAGAGGGAGATCCCAGGGTGCTTAAATATCTTTCCAGGCTGTCTAAAATATCAGGGGAAATAAGCACAAGACCTACACTGGGGCTGCAGCTGTGCTCTTGAAATAAATTGAGCTATCTGGAAGCAGGCAGGTATTTCTATAGGCTGTGTAAGCATGGGCTCAAATGCATTTTGGGGTGAGTCACACAATTAGTTCTGTTAATAGAATTCAGCTATAACAGAGCTCTTGAAACCTGAACCATGTGCAGGGATGAATTTGTGCGTGTGTGTAAAACACAGGAGTGTGTAAAACTACGTGTAGAATGTGTCAGGGGGTGGATGGGAAAGTCTGCATGAGGTGAGGGGTGGAGGTGAGAGAGAAAAATGGGAAAAAATAAGCAGTGTACTGACAGCAAGACCTGGGGACGCCCCACACATCAGGGGCTGCCATCCTTGCTGGCAGGGGGAAATGCAGCCTGTGCTGCAAGGGGAAAATCAGGTTTTCCAAGCGACCTCTCAGCTGTGAAAGCTGAGCTCAGGTTTCTTCTGGTGGAAAAGACCCCGCTTGTCACCCAGCTCAGCTGGAGGAGGCTCCTCCTCAGCATCTCCACCAGTGTCCTCCCCCATCTGCACTGGGGCAAGCTACAGGATTTCATCCCTTCCCTGCAGGGAGATGCCACTTAGGGAAGATCATCCCCTGGTTTGTATTTATGGCTCTGCCTTTCCCAGTTGGGATTTCATCTGGGGGCTACGGCCACTCTTCCTCAGTCCCCCCCGACTCTGAGCAGCACGGGGAGGAACGTGCTCGTCGCGGGGAGAGGATGCCAGAGCCTGTAGGACGTGTGCGGGGTGTGTCAGACGTGTCGCGGGGGGCGCGAGTGGCTGCTGGGCCGGGAGCCGTGCGGATCCCTGCCTCCGCCAGCGCCTCTGTTCCGACACAGGCAGATCCGCAGATGTCATTTCTTATCACACAGATGTTGCTGATTTACTATCAAATATTCCTGCTCCTCCTAACATGGCACTTTTCCCGAACTACTGTTCCTGCATGTTCCTGCTTCGCTTTTGTTTTATTTGCACGATCGTTTCTTTTCCTACAAACCAGCCCCGTTTTTCTTCAAAGGGGAGCAGTTCCATTCACGTCTGTTTTCTCCTCGGGAAATGCCTTTAAAGCAGGCAGTGTGTCCTGTTTTATTAACTCCCACTTCTATTAATATTATATTCTTTCTCCAAATCCATCAAGCAGAAGTTAAACTTGATTTTATAGCGTCCACAGTGGAGTTATAATTTAAGGCATAATTTGGCAAGGACTCAATTTGGATTTGGTTTGCTTGTCCCGGCCGTGCCAGCAGCTCCTATTTTAAAGGGCAGGGAAGTATTTTCCTCTCTCCCTAGTTATGGTGGAACACTCTTTCTTCCCCAGCCCAGCTCTGCATCTTTCTGGTCAGCTGATGGAGGAAACGCAATATTTTCACACAGGTTTAGGAACCTGCATTTCCAGGAAAGCATCCGGGATTTCTTTGGGGTGCTAAATGACTTTTCTCTGTTTGAAAAGCAATTATTATATCGGGTACAAAGGAGACATCCTGCCTGCCTGTGAGTACAAGTTTATAGTAAGGGTTTTTCATGTGATTAAGAATGGAATTTGCTTATTTGCTGAAAAAAAATTCGTTTTCATGGTGCTGTGCCCTAGAGAGCATCGGTGGCCAGTGCTGAGGGACAGTTGGAGAACGGCATCCCTAATTCATCTGTGGAGAACCAGCCTGCCCTCAGCCTTCCTCCTCCTCCTCCCCTGCTGGGTGAGGAAGCCCAAAACCAAGCAGGGAAGGGAGAGGGAGCAGCGGGCTCCTCACAGAGGGGCAGCAACAGCGCGCCAAGAAACCCCTCATTCCACCCAACCCTCTTCTGTTCCAGCAGAACACAAACCTATCCCGCGATTTTCGTGCTTTGTTTGCCTGATCTCGGGAGCTGAGCCTCCCTTTCCTGCCCGGGCCTCCCGGCTGCCGAGCCCGCAGCCCCCCGTGGGCAGCCGGGTTATCAGCGCCCGGCCGCGGAGGGGAGCGCCCGGCTCCCTCCTCCAGATTAGGAGCCTTTGACCCTCGGGGAGGGGGCAGATAAAGCCAACTTCCTCGGTTGGTCGTCTCCGTGTGAGCAAAGCGTCCTGGTGAGCTCATCCCCCCTCCCCGGCTCGCCCCGAGCCCTGGCTTGGGATGCTTTGTGCGGCCAGGAATAACAGAGGGGATGGGATGGGGATGGGAGGAGAGGAAAGGGGAAGGGAGAAGAGGGAGAAGGGAGGAGAAGAAAGGAAAAGGGAGGGGAAAGGAAAGGAAGGAAAGAGAAAGGAGAAGGAAGGAAAGAGAAAGGAGAAGGAAGGAAAGAGAAAGGAGAAGGAAGGAAAGAGAAAGGAGAAGGAAGGAAAGAGAAAGGAGAAGGAAGGAAAGAGAAAGACGGGGTGACAGAAGAAGCAGGGCAGGAAGGGGAGCGCAGGCCCTCAGGAAGAGCAGAGGGAAGGAGCGGGACGCGGTTTGCCGGAGGGGGGCCGGCCCAGCTCCTCACCTTGTGGTTTTGGTAGGAGGTGACGGCGATGAAGGCGGTCTCCGGGAAGACGTGGGTGCAGAAGGCGGTGTTCTTGGAGCCGAAGCCGTTGTTCTCGTCCGCTTTCACGATGTGAAGCCGGGGCTGGTACTTGTGCATGGAGTTCAGGATGATCTGGGCGAGGGGAGAAGGAGAGGACGTCCCGTGGGAATGGAGCAGGCACAGCACGGCGCGTTGCCCCTCTTCCCCGGGGAGGAGAAGGACAGGGACCGGCAGGAACCCGCATCCCCTTCCCCAAAATCTCGGCCCTCTTCAAGCGAAGGGCAGATCGAGGTGCGGGGGTAGGGGGACGTGTCTCTCCAGAAACCCCGCACCCAGGAGCCCAGCAGGGCCGGGAGATGCTGTCAAAGGTGGTTCCTCACCTGCTGCCCCACCCCAGCCCTGCTCCTCCCACACAAACCCCCGGGGGGCCGCAGCTGCTCCCCCTACACGAACTGGGGAGCCAGGGCATCTCAGCCCCCCCATCCCATCCCAGGGGGGTAAAGAGTGAAGAAAGGGCGAGGGAAGAGAGCTGGTGGGATTTCGGGATTTGTGGATTTAGGGACATTTCCCCCCAGGGAAGGAGAGGAGGACGCGCTATGCTGCAGATAAAAAGCGGGCCCTGCTCGGTACCGGGTTAATCTCGGGGGAAGATGGGGGGCGGGGACGGCGGCGGGGGGCCCTCGGGCCCGATAATGACTGCCGGACCCTGGCGACAGCGAGACGCAGCGCGTCCCGCCGCCGCCTCCCCCGTCCCGGGGGTTTAAGCAAATTGCTTTGACATCCAGGAAAGTCGTAGACATCAACGGTGAACGATCTAATGGTTTTTAATTTCATTACAGCGACTCTAATTGAGAGGCTCCTGGCGCAGCTCCTCCTCTGAAGTCCCTTATTGTCCCCTCAGCGTCTTCGGTTTGTTTAGAGGGACTTTTTCCCCAGAGCCGCCTGTTCCCAGCGGGGGTGCCTGGCCCCGTCCCCCCGGGCCGGATCCCCCCCTTCTCCCCAAAAGCACCCCGGGGCTGGGATGGGTTCTCCCGGCTGCGCTGCTCCCCTCCCTCTTCCCGCAGGAAGGGTCCTGATCCCTGGGAAGCGCCCCTCGCAAACTCCTCTGCCACCAGCTCAGGGCAGAATTAAAATAAAATTAGAACTACAAAAAGAGGAAGGAAATCAACCCCCGCAACTGGAGGTGCAAAGGAGCGCTTGGAAAAGGATGCTCGGCACTGGGGTGGGCCGGGGACTCTGCTGGCTCCTCTCCCCTAAACCCCTCTCACTTCTTGGCGACCACGTGGGCGAGGATTTAATAGCACAAAATTTATCATTAAAAAGCGAAGGGGAAAAAAAAAACAAACCCAAGGTTGGAAAAAATGAAACTGAAGTGTTGAAACGAGACTGGAGAAAAAGCCGCTCTTGGAAAGGGCTGGCAGGATCTGGATCCACATATTCGTTCAATTATATATATATTTTATAGATTTATATATATATATATATTATTCATACATGCACATATATATTTGCTCAGAGGAACTCGCATCTTTGGAGACCTCCGAAGGAGGGCTGTTCCTGGCTGCAGAATTCACACAAATTTTCACGGCCCCACGAGTCTCGCAAAGACCTTTTTATGCCCAAGAAGTTCTAGCGGGATTTCAATTTTTCTAATTGTCTTTAAATTTTGTTAGTTTTCCCTTTTTTTTTCTTTTTTTTCTTTTTTTTTCTGATCGAGGGATCCGCGCGGTTTTAGCTCCTATTTCCTCCGCTAATTATGCCTGATTGATTTTACCTGTTAGGCAAATTCCCGGAGGCAGCGGGCGGATTTGAACCATCCGGGACTCCGCATGCGATTAAAATCGGGTACCAAACACTCAATTAGGCCGGGAGAGTTTCACCCACTCGCGAACTCCGGGCCCCGGGGGTCTGTAACCAATTCCCACGAAATAACCCGGGTTTAAGATTTATGTTTCTGTTTTTGGGGAGGTTCTCACTGGGGTTCACCCCGCTCTCTCAGGGGAGGAAACACCACCCCACCAACCCCGGATCTGGGGGTGGGCGACGCTGCCACGACCTCGGTGGTGGGGGACACCCCACGTGGGAGCTGGACACGCGCGATGCCCTCGGCCCANGGTTGGAAAAAATGAAACTGAAGTGTTGAAACGAGACTGGAGAAAAAGCCGCTCTTGGAAAGGGCTGGCAGGATCTGGATCCACATATTCGTTCAATTATATATATATTTTATAGATTTATATATATATATATATTATTCATACATGCACATATATATTTGCTCAGAGGAACTCGCATCTTTGGAGACCTCCGAAGGAGGGCTGTTCCTGGCTGCAGAATTCACACAAATTTTCACGGCCCCACGAGTCTCGCAAAGACCTTTTTATGCCCAAGAAGTTCTAGCGGGATTTCAATTTTTCTAATTGTCTTTAAATTTTGTTAGTTTTCCCTTTTTTTTTCTTTTTTTTTCTTTTTTTTTCTGATCGAGGGATCCGCGCGGTTTTAGCTCCTATTTCCTCCGCTAATTATGCCTGATTGATTTTACCTGTTAGGCAAATTCCCGGAGGCAGCGGGCGGATTTGAACCATCCGGGACTCCGCATGCGATTAAAATCGGGTACCAAACACTCAATTAGGCCGGGAGAGTTTCACCCACTCGCGAACTCCGGGCCCCGGGGGTCTGTAACCAATTCCCACGAAATAACCCGGGTTTAAGATTTATGTTTCTGTTTTTGGGGAGGTTCTCACTGGGGTTCACCCCGCTCTCTCAGGGGAGGAAACACCACCCCACCAACCCCGGATCTGGGGGTGGGCGACGCTGCCACGACCTCGGTGGTGGGGGACACCCCACGTGGGAGCTGGACACGCGCGATGCCCTCGGCCCAGCCCCGGTACTCACATGTCCGAAGGGATCGAGGTGGTTGTTGGTGAGTTTGAGCTTCTGGAAGGAAACCAGCTGCCTCATCCAGTGGGCGCCGGTGGCCGGGGAATCGGGATGCACGTACAGCCTGCCGGGCATGGCCGGCTCTGCCTTGCCCGTCACCGACCTGCGTGGGACACGGGGCTGAGCTCCGGCCGCGTGGGGACGTCTCGAGGGCTCCAGCTCCTCCATCCATCCCCTCCCGAGGGCTCCTGCTCCCCGTCCATCCCCTCCCGAGGGCTCCTGCTCCCCGTCCATCCCCTCCCGAGGGCTCCTGCTCCCCGTCCATCCCCTCCCGAGGGCTCCTGCTCCCCGTCCATCCCCTCCCGAGGGCTCCTGCTCCCCGTCCATCCCCTCCCGAGGGCTCCTGCTCCCCGTCCATCCCCTCCCGCGGGCTCCTGCTCCCCCGTCCATCCCCTCCTGGGGTTCCTCCCGTGGGCTCCAGCTCCTCACCCGTCCCCTCCCGCGGGATCCCTCCCACTCAGGTACCCCGTGCCTGGGGAGAGGAGGCATTTCCAGCCCCGCTGGCTCGGGGAATTCCTGAGCTCTTTGGCACCTTTCCCGTCGGAGATGGCTCTCGCTGCTTGCCCGCTTAACCCCATCCTTTCCCCTCTTCCCAGTTAGCAGCACTAGAGCCAGGGGCAAAGAACCGATCCTTAAAGATCTTCCTGCCCGGAGAGATTCCCTTCCTTGATAGAATTAAATCATCAGCTCCACAATAGCAAATAATCTTATCGCAATAATATCGCAAATAATCTTAGGATTCGTTATCGTTCACTAATTGCGACAGAATTTCTCCTTTTCTTGGGTTGCATTTCTCTCCCAGGGACTGTGCTGCGCTCAGGTGGGGCTTCTGCAGCCCAGAATTTTGCATGGAAAAAGAAGGACGAGCCTCTGATTGAAGAAATCTCCCACCCAGGCAGCCCAGAGGTCTCGTCCCTCCCACCCCACGCGTGCCTACCATTTATTATCTGCGAATTTGTATCTGTGGTCATCCGCTGGTACAATATCCATCAACAGGATGTACTTGGTTTTTGGATTGAGTCCAGTGACCTTCACTTTGTAACTGGGGAACATTCGCCTGTTAAAAATAAATAAATAAATAAATGAAACCATAAAAGCGGAGAGAAGCAGCGAGTTTGCCGAGGTGGTTCCGCGTGTGTTTGCGAGGAGGAGGCACCGGGGAGGGGTCATTTAACAAAAGGGCAACGCCACATTCCCAGATGAATCTTCCCGAACGGCTCGGGTGCACCCTCCCCTCGGGATGTGGGACATGGCTGGGTGCTGCTGGGTCCCGCTCCAGCTCCCAGCCGAGGCGAACCCGGTGATTTCTCGAAGCAAAATGGGAATTTCGAGGCTGGCGGGGTTGTTCATTCACCTCCTCGTCTATTCGTATTTTTACTAATTGTTTGTTTCACCAAAGTTTTGACTCTCCGTTCTTTGAACAAATCCCAGCCTGAGAACTTTTGGAAGCAAATTACTTCCCTCCGCCCATAAACCTCTGGAACAGGAGGGGAGATTTGCCAAAAAAAAAGTTTTAAAATAAAAGTTATTATATAGACACCGCTATAAAATTATATTTATATCTCTTTCTATAAATGGACATATTTCTAGAAATACATTCTCATATATTACATACACAGAAACATAAACACTTTAAAATACGTTTATATGAACACCTTGATGTTCCAGGGACAGATACGGAGGAAAAAAACCCTCCACGCACTCAGGTGTCAGAGAAAAATCCGTGAGCAGCCGTGTGATCAGCCCGAGACGGCAGCAAGCACACCTGACAAATCCTTGGAAACCCTCGGATACACACAAGGCAGGGGCTTTTCGAAATATTTTCCATTACTGCAGGGCAGGCACTTAAACCACTGCTGTTATTTTAGTTCGAGCTTTCCAAATATTTAAAAATAAAGCAGATGAAAATGTAGCCCTGGACTTAAAACACTCATAAACAACAAAAAAAAGTCAAAAAAAAAAAAAAAGCCCCACACCTCTAAAAATACCGCGCTCTTCTCCGAGGCTCGGATCTTATCGCTGCCGTGGGGCACCTGGGCTGGGCTTTAATTTGGTTGTAAAAAGCTCAAGGGGGGCGAAAAGCGCCCAACGAAGGAAGCGGGCGCTGAACTCCAAGGTTTTAAGGGAGAAGAAACCAAATCGCACCTGGGGATTCATCTGGAATTCCATCGAAAACACCTGAGCGGCAGGACCAGGGACTTCTCCAACAATAAACGCGGGGAATGAGAGAAATAAGGAAACCTATCCCGCGTCTCTCCTCGAGCCCCTGCCCTGTAAATGTCTATTTTATTGCTCTCCAGATGAGATCTCTGTTCGCAGCGATATTTGTTTGAAATTTCTGCAAGGTGGTTTCTGTCTCCCTTCGAGAGTTGGATTTTTTTTTTTTTTTTTCCCTGAGCTGGGCTTTTTTTTTCGGGGGTTCCCAACCCCGCCTT
>WEIT01035335.1:245427-266918 GCA_013389985.1 Dryoscopus gambensis
CAGTAAGAAATAGTGCCGAGCGTGAACTCACTCCCCCACCGCCCGCCCTCCACACCCCTTTAAAATCACTTTTTGGGTCGGCTTAACCAAATCGAAGAGGCTTTTGCGTTTATTCCTCTCGCCGCTCCGCGGCAGCCACCCTGCCCAGGGACGGGGCAGCGCGGCCGCCCGGCTTGTAAAACGCAGATACATCAGCACTTTTGGCTGCCCAACGCTCTTTTTTTCCCTCCCTCCCATATTTTCAGAGAGAATCAGCTCCTTCCTAGGAGGGATTATTATTTTTCCGTTCCGTTTTTAGATGATTTACTTCCCCCCACCTCCGACCAGTTCTCTCTTTGCTTTTATTTCCCTTTTGTTGGCCGCTTTTCGCTTTGGCAAAATACGCACCTGGGAGCAAACAAGTGTTTAAAATAATCCTCCTCTCTGGAAGCATTTTTGCCCGTTCACTTGTTGGGGTTTTTTTGGTGTGTGTTGGGTTTTTTCCCCCAATTATTTCCTTTTTTTTTTTCTTCGCAATCCTGGGGGCAGGCACAGACCGCATTGATCTGAGAGCTGATATCAACAAAATATTTGTATAGAAGTCCCGCCAGTACAGTTCTCTCGTGTCATTATTTCCATTACAAAATCCTGCACTTAGTGCTGTAGAGTTGCTTTAGAGGAGCCTTCGGGGGTAGATACCCGTGTCGAGCTTTTTTTTAATTACCGGTGAATAGCGTTTTTCTTTTAAAGTTTGTGGTTTCAAGTGGTTTGGATTTTTTTTTTTTTTTTTTTCCGCCCTTCTGGCTACTTCAAGAAAAAAAAAAAAGTTTGCAATTAAAACCCTTTCCCCCTCCCTGCAGCCCATTAATTTCCCAGGCGGACTGCGAAGCTTTAAAATAATGACGAAAATGAGAAACAAGGAGCCGGGCAGAGGCAGGGCTTGGCGTGGCGCGGGCACGGCGCTGCCCTTCCGCACCTCCCACGCGGGGTGAATGAAGATCCCTTTTTCCTCCTGGGTGCCAAGCAGAGCGAGAGGCTCCCAAAATTAATCTAGGAGAACCCGTGGAGCAAAAGGGATCCATTCTCTTTTCCCTGTCCCCCTCCAAAAAGGCACCTCTCCGGGAGGAGAGCCCGGCGAGACAGGGGTCGACCCCCTCCCCAATTTTTCCCAATGCTGCCCAGGCAAAGAGGGAATTCGGCTACGTTTCTCTTTCCCGCCATTATCAGCGGGTGATTTTTTGGCTCCCGTGGGATCCCCCTTCCATTCCCGATGGATGCCCGATGCTCTCGGCGGAGAGGGGCGCGTTATCAATGCCGGGCTAATCTGCTCTTCCCAAACAGGGCGTCCATCAGGGCCTTATCTCGGCCCCAAGGAGAAAATAAAAGCAGATAAGGCCTTCGCTCTCGCCCTGGGGAGAAACGATTGGGGGCAAGAGGGGGGAAAGTGCTCAGCGCCCCGCGCCTCTCCCTGAGAGCGATCCTGCCATGACCTTGAAGGGCAGGCGGGGGTGGCAAAAGGAGCCCGATCCCGAAGGTTTTGGATCAGGCACTGATAAAAGGCCTCACGAGCAACACCTGTAAATGTTCTCCCCTTCCCTCGCCCTCCCGCCGGAGCCCCGGCTGGGGGGGACACTCCGGGCATCCCCACAGCCCCCTCACCCCTCTTCCTCCCTTCCTCTCCAACTCATTTTTCTTCCCCCCTTCCCTCCTTCCCGAGCCGTCTCGCCTCCTTTCTCCCCCTTTTTCCGTTTCTCGCCCCTTTCCTCGCCCCCGGTCGCTTTCCTTCCCCTGCCCTAAAGAACGCCGAGCGACAGCGCAGCCCGGCCGCTCTGTTATATCCATATCAACCTTTGTGTTCCCGGCTATCCACAAATTTCGGGAGCGGGAGACGCTCCCAGGGAGGTGGGGGGTGGCTGTGGGCCCCCGGCACGGGAACTGCGTTAACGCGGCTTCGGACGGATGTCACGGGCATCCTAAAATCCATTTTTATTCGTGCGGGAAAATACAGATTACATCAATAACCCAAACCGTTCTTGAGATTTTTTTTGTGTGTGTGTACGTTTTCAGAAAACGTAAATACCAAAAACTGCTCACGGGAGGAATAGAAAAGAAAAAAAATGAGCATTTTCTCTCCTGTTCCAGGGCTGGATGAGGTCCCAAACTGTAACTTCAGGGCCCTGAGCTACCCGGGTGCCGAAGAGAAATCGGTTTTGAGGGACAGAGCCCTGCGGGTGTGTGGGGGAAGCACCAGCGATATTTGGGAGCAGTGGGTGCCGTATCCTGCTTCCCGAAGAGTCAGGGATTCAATCCCGAGGGTAGCAGGTATCTTCCCTGGGGAGTTCTTCCACACAAACAGAGGAGCTGAATATTCGGGTGGTGTCGGCACTCGGTGTGGTAACCCCGATTTTTTGATAAGCCCACGTGTGCCTCCATCCACACAACCATGTGGATTTATACCTGTTCCACAGCTCACGCTGGATACGTGCCTCTCTGTCCTGTGGCTGCGGGCACAAAAAAATTCCTGCTTTCACCCACTGCAGAAAATTTTAGGAGCTCGTTTCGTTCCTGCCTGGGATTTTTGGGGGGTAGCCAGGCGAGGTTACCTGCCCCATGTGTGTCTGCCAGGCTGCCACCACAGGTGAATGCTTTCGCCAGCTCATTTTGGGTTGAAAATCGTTCATTTCCAACGAAAAATTCTTTCGGGGGGAAGGAGCCCTCGAATCTCTGCGTAAAAAAACTCCCTGGGAGCCCGGGTGGGACCTGGGGAGTAGAGCCCGGGTCCCCCCCTCAGGCTGCGGGCACGGGAGCCACCAACCTCCCCACTCCGGGGGCCCGGGGAGCCGCCGTTCAAGACAATGTCTATTTTCTGTCATTAATAACTCGTTTCTTCCTTAAAAAAAAAAAATCTCGTTTGGATCCAAGATTGTTTTTATGATTCAGTCGGACAAGACGGAACACATGTTAGTTTAAGCAGGTTCATGAAATAGCTGTAAATCAAATAAAGTTTACGAGTTTAGCAGGAAATACTGAAAAGATGAGGGGGGGAGAGAAAAAAAAAATCCGCCGAGGCAGAGAGCAGCAGGCTGGAATGGTCGGTGGAGTTTTGTCCTGCTCTGTGTTTCTCTCTGTTCTCCTGTGCATCTTGCCGATTAAAGGCCTCGAGACCCCGTGTTGGCGCCAAGTGGCATGTTATTAATCAGTTATCCCGAGCTTCAGTCCGCAGAAGAGAGAAATTTAATCACCAGAAACCAGACCCGACATAAAAGAGAAATCTAAAATCAATTCCCGCCCGTCGTCCCGTCTCCCCCTCCCCTTCCCCACCTCCGACGCAGAAGCAATCAAGATCGCGCTCCCTCTCCCTCTTAATTGCGGCGGGAGAGCCGCAAATTTCTCCGAGCTTTAGCCCGAAAAGCATTTAGGAAAAAAAAAAAATCTTAAAAAAAAAACTACAGAAAAAAGTCCCCAAGACCCGCACCAAGTTTATCCTTGATCTCGCTATAAAAACGTGATGGGGGAGAAATATCCCGGGCGGAGCCTTTTATAGTGGAAACAGGGGGTGTGGGACGGGGGGTGCGGGTGGAAATCCCATTTATCGCTGGGAAAATGATCTTTGAAGGCTCCCAGGCCTGGCGGGGAGGGGTCCCCTCACCCCAGATGCCCCCCAGCCTCTGCCTCCTTCCCCCAGCCCAGGGTTCGCTCCAGGACGGGAATTCTGAGGGAAAGGGGGGGGTGTCTCTCCCAAAAGCTGCGTGTCCCCCCCTCGGGAGCTGAGCGCGCTTCTGGACACGCCGAAGTTCTCCCCACAGACACCTTCCTGCCGGGGAGTTTGGGCTGGGGATTCCCAGGTTTGGGTGAGGGTAGGGAAAGAAATCCCTGACCCTCATTGCTGCGGGAGGGACGGTGCCATCCTCGGGGAAGGGACCGCAGGTGACAGCAGGGCAGAAGGGACCAAAAGAACCCGTTCGCTCCCCAAAAAAACCGCCCTGCTTGGAGTCCAGGGAAAACGGAGAGCGACGGGGATCGGCCCCGCAGCTTCCCCGCGTGTTCCCCGCGGGAGTCACCCCGTCCCCGTTCCCTCCCGGCTGCCGGGGCCGCGCTTGTCCCCCTGGGCTGCGTGAAGGGCACGCGGAGGAGCTGCGAGCCGGGCGGCCGCCCCGGGGCTATATTTGGAAAAGAATTTGGAAGCCCTTCCAGCAAATCTGTGCGAAAGGTTCCGGGCCCCTTCCCCGACGCCCTCCGAGGGTCGCCCCGCGCCCCGTGGCACCGCAGCCGGCAGCGCCCCGCTCCTCTCCGCCCGCGTGTTTATTCCTCGAAAGAGAACGACTCCAGGAAAACTCCAGCGCGAAGTTCTGCCCGCCCAGGCCCCAAGAGAGGCGGCTGGAGGCTCGCGCTTTGTGCCAGCCAGATTCGCTGGTTCTGCCCTAAAAAAAAATTACAGCGGGAGGGAGTCCTGTGGGCCTGGGCCTGGGGGTAGGATGAAGGGCGAGGGGGGAGCAGCTGCCTCTCTGCCCTCTTTCCAACCCAGCAAAACTGCTTGGCGTATTTTTTAACGAAAACCATATTTTCCCCGCATTTTTCTCTTCCCCAACACCCGCTCAAAAGAAAAAAAAACACCCTAGAAAGCAGCGCTGTGAGCTGGGTTGCCTGGTGGGTTTCTTTTCCCCCCTCCACGCTCTATCTGCTCGTTTTCCTACAGCCCAAACAGCCTGGAAACCACAGAAAAAATAATCAAAGTGCAGCATGTTTTCCCACAGTAGGAATTCGTGTTAGCACTCTCTCCACGTCTTGATCCTCTGCTCGCGTGTGGGGATCCGGGCGGAGATGCCTTCAGAGGCACACGCGCGGATGCAGAAGGAAATTTTGGGGTGTCCAGAAAACACCCAGCCCCACGCACGTGTCCGCCCACGGCCTCGGGGGCGGGATGGGTCCCCGCGGATCTGAGGATTTCCATGGAAATACGGGAATATCCGCGCACAAGTGGGAGCGCAGCCAGCTCCTGCCCACCCGCAGCCCGCGGGCTCCTCCGTGCCCGTGGTGCCCCTTCCCCACTCGGCGTTGCCCCAAAAACTCCTCGGCTTCTCTGGCCGAGCCCCGCCTCGGCATCACGCTGGGGAAGAAAAGGTGGAAAATAAGAGGAAAAGGGAAGATTTGGATTCCCCACCCAGGTGGCCAGGAGAGCTGGTGGGCTCCGGGGGGAGCGAGGTGAGGGGAGAGGGCTCGTTCTGCAGCAGAAAAGGGTTTTCCAAACCCCCCCCCGGCTGTCAAGCCCATCCGAAACTCCTCCTCTGTCTGTGGAGCGGCTCCGCTCCCCCCTGCCGGCTCCCGCAGCTGGGCGGCGTAGGTAGCTCCAGATAAGTGAAAGTGGTATTTTTATAGGCTGATAAAGGGGACTTATCTCGGCTTTCCCGAATCTGACAAAGATTCCCTAATTGGTCATTTGCCCACAGCAGCCTTCCCCAGCCCAGGGCCCGGCTGACGCTATTTTCAGCCTCCAAAGGGGGTGTCGCGCCCCCGGCACCCCCTCGGCTGCTGCTTCCCGGCCTCATCCCTTCCCAAACCCACGGCGATGGCTTCTCCTCACTCCCACTCACCCGCAGGCGCTGGGGAAGCCGGGGAAGTCCTGCATCCCAAAGAAGAGCGGAGCCCGTCATTCCCTGGGGACTGCCCGCCGAGGGTGGCTTGTCCCACTGGCCACCCTCTGTGTCCCGGCCGAGACACCCACGGGCTGATTATTCAGCCTGTTAGCGACACCAAATACATTTTATCAGCTGGGGGAAAAACCCCCTATCACATCCAAAGGCACATGCAAGCAGACAAAAGCTCTGTGCGGACAGAAAACGGGTGGCGATGCTCAGTCATGCCCCAAACCTTCCTCCTCAGCCTGCAGCTGCCAAGATTAGATGGAAATGTAATCCCTGGGATTAAATGCAAACGGCAAAGCAGAGGGAGCCCCTTTCCACCGCGGCTTCCCAGGCAGCCCAGCTCCCCCTGGAACAGGCTACCACCACCTCACCACCAGACTCTGCTCCGTACATCAGCTGGGAGATTTTTTTTCCTTCCAATGCATTTTAGTCACCAGGCTACTGAAAAAAAAAAACCCAAAACAAAACAAAAAAGCCCGACAAAATCCCCCCAAAAAACCAAAATGAGGAGGAGGAAATGCACTTCCAAGCACCCAGAGCTTGCAGCCAGCCAGCACCACAGGCCTTGGAAGCGAACCGGGAAGTCGCCCACTAAACTTATTTCTCATTTTCCTTTTTATTTTTGTTTCCCCTGCGGAAGGGGGAAGGGACTCTGGGATTAACGGCCCATCTGACCCACCAGCGGTGCAGGGACATGAATCAAACACAATCAAAGGCCCCAGTGTCAGCATTAGCTTGACCCCTACAACTGGCTCGGGCTCGGGGCTCGGCGAGGCCGGCTCTGGCCAGAGCGGCGTGAACCTTGCCCAGGGTTATTGGTGCCTGCCCAGGGCTCTGCCCAGCCCGGCCCAGCCCCTGGGGTTGGGGCTGCAGCCACCTCAGCCCAGCGGGGCGCAGGGCCCGTGGGGATGGACCCAGCCCTGCCCCACCACAGCAGACGGCCCCACTCCTGAGTGAAAACAGATCTCCCTCTGCAATACCATCCACTCCAAACCAGGGAGAAGAGGAAGGGAGGTGTGGGCTTGGAGGGTGTTTCAGTGATTTTTTGGGGATTTTTTGTTTCTTTGCTTTTCTTCTCACGCCTTTTTCCTTTCCATGACTGTTTTTGGTCTGATTTCTCTTGAGTGGGTTTGGAAAGAACAGCCCGGCAAGGCCCAGCCCCACCGGAAAAGGCCAAATCCCAGTCCCACCATGGGGACTTGGGACTCACGTCCCAGATAATGTCTCCAGACCCGGCCTTGAGGCCCAGCAGGTGCTGAAAAATGCAGGAACTGAGCTTTGTTAAAGTCCAAATGCCCCATGTCATCTTCAGACACAGCACAGCACCTGGGCACACCCTTTAATACCCTTTTCCCATCACAGAAAGCAAGAAAGAGGAGCACATCAATTATTCCTAAATGAGATCTCCAGCAGGAGAGTGGTTTGTCTGTAGGACCTGATTTTGATAGGGATATTTCAGGAAAAAAAATCTGGTTATTTTTCTTTTTGGTGAACCTTCCCCACACTCAAAAGGGACACAAAACCAGCCAGGGATCATCAGCAGGGAAATCCGTGCTACCCTGGCTCTGCAGGAGTGGGCTCCAAAGGGGATGGAGGTGGTCCTGTCAAAGTTTCAAGCTCACCTTCCATTTAAATGTCATTTTTAATGGAAACGGTGCAACCTCCCCCTCTCTCCACGGAGCCCAGCACGGGCTATTTTTATTTCTTGTGTGCACGCTTTAACTGAACACTGACTTGTGCTTTTAACCTGCTCTCTCCAAACACAGAGAAACAAAGTCCTCCTATTAGAAAAAATTAGATGCCAGCACTCTCTCAGCAACACTTGGCTCTTCAGCTTTACCAGGTGAGCTGGCATTAAATCTGGTTGGGGTATTTTCTGCAGCTGCTGGGTGAGCCAGGAAATCTCCTGTGGGCGAGAGCTGGCTCTGCTGGATCTGCTGACGCTCCTCCCGGCTCTCTCCTGGCACAAGAAGGGAGCCTGCAGCAAGGCTCCCATCAAAACCAAGCTGCCTGAGAGCTCAGCACGCTCAGAACTCAGCCTGAGCTTCCTGAGAGGGAATTCAGGGTGGGGACGTCCACCCGGAGCAGATTTGGGGCCAGGCAGAACTGTGAAGCTGCTTGAGCCACCCTGCCTTGGATGTTGCTGCTGGACAGTCAGGGATGCTGGGAGCACCGTGCTGCTCACAGCCCTCCCTCTGCCAAAGCTTTCCTGCCTCAGGTTTCCGTGGAGATTGGATTCCAGAGTGCAGCCCCACAGCCTCTGAGACTCCTCCCGTGGCCAGAGAGGCTCCTCAGCCCAGCCAGAGCAGAGCCCAAGGTCACTGGGATGGAGCAGGAGGGACAGATCTACCCATGGCCAGCACCTCGGCTGCGGGGCCGAGACCTCGCCCTAAGGAAGTCTCCAGCCAGGATCATCCCACCCCAAATTTTTTCCACAGCCTCACCTACAGACCTGAAAATATCAGTTCCTTGCACGTGTCCCCAGCGTCACGACACAATCACAAGAAAACATCAAGAAGATTTGGTGTCCACTTCCGTTTCAGTGAGATAAAAATTCCCACATTTCTGGCAGTTTGGGGAGCCGTGGAGGAAGAGCTGCTGCTCATCCCAGTCAGCGGATTCCCACACGGATCGGTGGTGTCCGTGCAGTCCCTAGTGCATGAGTGTCCTTATTACACGCGTGCTCCCAGCGCCAGCAGCACGTCCCACACTTCCGGAGTTTCCCAAATCAGCATCCAGCCATGTGAGCCCTGATTCCCTTCCTAGGAAAGGCAAAATTTCAGCATCTCTGACAGAAAATTCCATCACCTCTGTGTGATTTTGACCCATTTTTTGAACAGTTGTGAACCCGTCTGTAAAATGACAGAATAGCCTGATGTCTCTTGTGATGCCATTTGGGCAGGACAAGTGCTTTGGGATTTCATGGTGGGCTCATCCTCTATGAAAATAAGGGATTTCAGCATCACACAGCTCTGGAAGAGGATGGGAAAAAAGCAAAACAACCTCTGTTCATTCCCTCCCAGCCTGTCTTAATTCCATCCAGAGCCCAGAGCTGGCTGGAAGCTCTGATTTGGATAAGTCCTTCTGGCAAAGGCTCTAAAATCCATCTGCTTCCACAGACACGGTTAAAGTGCAGCCTGAGCTAGCTCCAACTGTGACTGCCTGAACTGAGAGCAGAGAGAGGAACCAGAGGGAACAGAGATGGGAAGGAGAGAAACGGGGTTGGGACTGCAGGGAACAGAAGCAAATCTGCCTTAAGAACAAGTCCTTTGGTCTCATTAGTCGGGTCAAAGTGGTACTTGGGGCTTTTTACAAGCCCTGTGCACCAGAGAGAATTTCATCTCAGGCACAGAGTGGCTGCCTTGAGCTCAACCAGCCACGATGGATGTCCCAACCCTGAGCAAGGTTCCTCAGGCCAGGAAACCCTCCACAAAGCTTTGTCTCACTTTCAGAAGCCTGACATTGGTTCTAAGCCATCGATCCAAGGCACCGCAGCTGGCTGAGGACTTCTGCAAGAAAAAGAAAGCAGCTCTGGGGAAGTCAAGCCTCACTTCCCGAGAAATCTGGGGTATTCCAGGGGGTGCCAGACTGTGTGGGATGGAAGCACCTCACTCATCCCAGCATCTCTGCAAAGCTCCGCAGCCTCCCCATTTCTCCTTCCACGGGAAGTCCTCGGCAAACATTTGGCGCAGTTTACAGGATGATGATGACAACGTGTTTCTCCTAAATAAAATCCATTTTTAAAGAGTACATATGCAATTACTTTGGGGTTTTGGCCTGTATTCAGGAAAAGAATTTCCCCTCGGGTCAGATTTGGCAGGGACTGGTGGGGTTTTCTTGCTTTTCCTCTGTAGGGTGGGCCATGGTCCACTTCCTAAGATCGTCTGGACATTTTCACCTGACAATTTCCCTGCTACTGCTGGGACCCAGGACACTGGCAATGCCCTTGATCTCTCCTGCGTGTTCAGGGTTTTGTGGCTTTTGGTCTTTTGTACTAAGGGTCTTAAATTTGTTATAGGGTGTTGGGAAGTGTTTTATGGCCCGCAGCATGCGCTGGATGTGCTGGGGACTCCTCTGGATTAAGCAGCTCTTCCACGGTCACCTGTAATTGGGAGAGCCTGTGCTCCGTGAGGCAGGTGGTCCCTTCCCAGGCTCTGTCAGCCCTCCCTGACCTTGCAGTAGCAGGGAATTACACCCTCAGCAGGGTCGGGTGGGACGTCTCCCCTTGCTCTCGTTTGAGGTGTGACGCTTTTAAACCAAGGTGATCGGGGGTACTGGGATCATAAACAAGGTGCAAGTCCTGCGACTGGGAAATTACGGAACCTGGGCTCTGCTCCTGTCGTGCAGGACCCTTCCCTCTTCACTCCTCCTCCATCAGACCACGCCGGTTACTCCAGGCTCACCTGATGTCAGAAGAAAGGGGTTTTATCTATTCTGTAACAGAGAATCCTGCACAGCTCAGTCCTAAATCACTGAATTTCAGCCCAGGCAAAGCAGCACGTGTGGATCAGGGGTTCGTTACGGATGAGGCATCATTCCAAAGCTCCTACCTGCCTGATCCGAGTCCTTCTGGTGATCATGTCTCCTTTACATCTCACCACCAGCAGCACTTCTGTTTAAAGCTCCTTCAGACCCCTGCAATCCCCCACCTAGAGAAGCTCCAGCTCCAAGAGCACCTCCTGAAACACAAAATTCCCGATGGATTTTGGACAGGATTGCTCCTGGGTCTGCTTGGGATCCAAGGGTGCGTGCTCAAGACCTTGGCCATGTCCTGAGCTCTAACAGGCTCCGCAGAGCCAGGAAATCTGCTCTGAACCTGGCACCAGAAACAGCCCCACGCCAGCAGACCCAATGTGCAGCGCAGATCCATCTGCCCCTCATCCTCCAAAGAGAAAAACAAACAAGCACGCAAATGCCAAAACTTTAACGACTCCCCAAATTACTCAGCCTTCTGCTAATTAGGAGAAATTTATAGCAGCTGCACTACTGGAAGTGAGCTCAGCCTTTAGCCCTGGAAATTCCTGGCGAGGATAATTTTCTGCAGTTTTTCTGGACTTACAGAAATCTCCAGGAATGTTCCAATATACTAACTAACTTCAGCAGCGTTTCTAAGCCTTCTTTATTCTGCTCCTGCTGGGGTAACCGTGAAGCTCACAGGCATGAAATCCACAACTGCCTTCCCTCTCAAAGACTCCTGTGCACGGCAACTCCAGGGATGCGTGTCCGGAGAACCACAGAGCAGAGGGGGCAGAGCCCTCCAGCCTGGTGCCTTACACCTCATTCATCAGCTCTTCCTGATCAGATCAGCTCCCAGAGCCTGCGAGGGCTTCCTCGCATCTGGATTTTGTGTCCCAGTTTCCTGGTGGAATCAGCGAGCAGTGATTTTCTGTGTGCATGGTGAAGGCCGGATCTCGACAGAGCACAACGCAGTGGGGGGGGTTTTTCTGGCAGCACGAGCTCTAGATCTGTTTGTCCCTGCTCTTTGGAGAGCTGGAAAGGTGTTCTGGATAATCCAAGCCTGGATAATACAATAATTCACCAGGCTGAGTGTGCAGCGTCCATCAGGGTTTGCTATCACCCACCTGCCTGATGGGTCTCAGCAAGGCCGCAGGGCTTCTGTAAATAAAACAGAAATAAAATACATCCACCCACCTAATGTGGCACTGCCCAGCACATCATTTTGCCACACTGAGTTCCCAGCTATTACATTCTAACAGACTTTCCTCCCTGAGCAACCCTCACCCATTCAGACCCCACTTTCTGCTCCAGAAAGGGAGAGAGGCTCAGAAATAGCTCATGCGTGCTCGCGGGCCGGATCCTGCAGGAGCGGCAGGTAGGCAGCCAGGTAGACAGGCAGACAGACACGATGATAAGCCATACATCTGGCATGTGAGGATCGTGGCAGTGGAATTACCATTCCCCAGCCAAGTTTCACGCTTTGGGGAGTTGTTTTGACATGCTGTCAATGCCGCACCAGAATAACCTGATTTATTTCCCTCGTTCTCTTTGAAAAGGTCTATTTGGTGCCATTTATTTTGCACTCACTTACTCGCCGTCCTATCAGGAGGCGGGAGGTCAGCAGGGTCGCTCCTGAGAGAGTATCACGTTCTGTACGGAATAGAGAAAGCGCTCCAAGTTAGTGGGAAGGGAAGATTTCATGCTGGGGCCTCCTTTCAGCCTCTGCTCTCCCACAGTGGACTTGTAGACCTCTTCCCTTCCCACATCCTCGCTCTTCCTTTCAGATGGAAAAGCCAGGTCCACTGTCACTGATATCCCACCAGTATCAATCCCTCCTCTGCTTCAGTTTTGCTTCATTTTCACCTCTGCTGATCCTTGGCTGGGAATTCTCAATCCGTCCTTCGTGTATCACACAATAAAACCCTTCAGTCTTTTCTGTCTTTGGATCTGAAATGGATGTCGGGTCCCAAGTGGCCGCGAGAGGAACTGGAGGCACAGCAGCAGACAGGAGAGAGATGCATCGCACATTTCCACAGAGATCAGGATCGTTACAACAGCCTCAGGCATTTTTAGGGATAAAATACGTGGTGAATACTCACACTGGTGTATGCACACTGGTAAACACAGCGCTCGTGCTGGTGCCCAGTTTGTGTCAGTGGCTGCACCGGTTTGGCTCTGGGATGGCAAATCTCACATCCCTCCAGGCCCACCTCAACCAGGCAGGAACCACAGAAGCAAAAAACGCTTGTGGCAACAGATCTGGGGCTGAGACGCCCTGAACCCACCGACCACGGCAGGAAAAGCGAACGCCGTGATCACGGTGCAGCAGCTTCAAAGGCAGGTGACAGAAGAGAGAAACCATCCCTGAGCTATGGGACCTTTTTCTTCTCCTGGAGCCTGACGTGGATGGGCCGGGAGTGGAAAGAGTCAGAGCCTGACGGATCCATCTGCAGCCGAAGGAGCAGCCCGGGGAAGCAGAGAGCTCAGGCAGCAGTCCAAGGCACTTGAGTTCAGCAGCAGCAGCTCAGAGCTGCTCAGTAGCAAGGCAGGATCTCCCTCCCTCCGGATAAATCCTGTTTTATCACTGCCTCCCGCACACAACCTGCCTTTTGCACCCTTCCCATCAGTCAGGAAGATCCCCTACACGAGCGCAGTCACGGCTCTAACAGGACAATTTTAACTGGAGACTTCAGCTGGCACCTTTGCTTTGTTTAGTTCATGAGCTGGGGGACATGGAAGCCGAGCACGAGGGGGTGACGGGCATTAGATCATGGAATAACACGAGCTCCACGCACAGCTGAGAGCCAGCACTTGACACTTGTCTTCTTCCGTCCTCACAGCCCTGTACTCGTGCTGCTCCAGCCTGGAGGCCTCCATCCAGTTAATCACCCTCACACTTGATAGGTCCTGCCTGCCCAGCTGTCCTGGTGTTTCCAAACACACGGACCTGGTCCTCCCCACCGAGGAATGAGTGGCTCACAGAGCAGTGGAGCACTGGGAGAGTTATGTGTGGCTGAGATAAGCACGGAGGCAAAGTACAGGCATTTATGCAAAGATCTCCTTCCCCTCAGCAAAGGAGAAAATGTGACCTCATTGGCTCAAACCACCCCCCCCCCACCCCCCGTCACTAAAAATTAGAAGCCAACAGTCAAAAATAGAAAGAAAATACTGCTAGGAATAGAATTTTCTTTCTATTTTTAGAAAGAATAGCACCCCAGAAGAAGAAGTCCAAGAACCCAGGATCATGATCCAAGGTAACATAAAAATAGCCACGGAGTCCAAGGGAAAAGAGAGAGATATTTCCAGCCTGCACACTGCAGAATTCCCTCTGGAAACACAGACGGGTTTGCTTCATTTCCTCTTCAGCTTTTGCTGAAATATCAAGCAGCACAAAAGCCCTCTCTCTGCACCGAGAACGCAACTGCTGAGTGCATGAGCTCTCCCCACATCACATCAGGCACTTTTCCATTCAGCAATCAGCCTCTTCTGACTCCCATCCCTATTTCCGAGAGGAGGCAAAGCTGAACTGAAGAGCTGATTTTGACAGTCCTTTATTTGCAAATCTGCTTGTCTTTCAAAGGCATTTCAGCTACGAAACCTCACTGAATGAGAGAAGAAACCCCTCACCAATTCCTGCATCTGTCCAGAGCAAGGACTTCCCCAGAGGAGGAACGGAGCTCATGCAGGAGGTTTCTCCTCCTGTTCCCTGCTGACAGGGCCACTTCCCCCGTTCCCACTACTCAGTCTGAGCTCTTCCACATCCTTATGTAAAATCCAGCTGCTCTTCCAGTCTCTCCTACCCAGACCTGTCTCAACTTCCACTCACAGAGGGCTGCTTCCAAAGCTGCCTAAGTCCGTGTGTCCTCTTAAATTAATGTGGTGGCTAGAAACAAACAAACAAACAAAAATTAGAAAAAAAAAAAAGGGAGGGAGGAAAAACGACAGCTGAGCCTACAGATGAGTTTGCAGGACATAAATTGGGAGCCAGGACTGATAACCCGCGCTGTAAAACCAAGAAAGGCTTGGTTTTACAGGGGAGGGAGGTGCGGGCAGCCTTCCTCCCCTCTTCACAGCCCGAGGAGCAGGACGGCCACACTGTGGTAAAACAACCAGGCTGGCTGAGATCCCCAAACCGATCTCGTGAAGGCAAGAGTTGAATGGATACTTCAGTACCCTCCTAATTACTCCTTTTATGACGGGGTTTCAGTTACCTCGAAGGGAGGCTGCGAGGGGATCAGTAAATAAGGCTTTCCTTTGTTAAGCCCTCTGACTGCTTTGGGCTGCTCCGACTCCCTCCGAAACAAACAGAAGCACGCGGATAAATAAAGGCTTCATCGGCTGCACGACGTGTGGAGACAAGAGCGGTGAGAGAACACCCCCAGGATTCCCTTCACGGGATCTCTTCCCAGCAGGTCCCACAATGACAGGAAAAGGGACCGCTGGATATTTGTCCTTCCCCCAGCAGGGCGACAACAGCTCCTGAGGGATGCAGGATGCGTCTCTGCCCTGCCGAGAAGACATCCATCCTCCACCTGACCTCAGGGAAAGCTGGACAGGCTCCTGCCACGATCGCTCGCCCTCCCGGTGTGATCTCAGCCTGCTTTATCCACCTCCACGTCCCAGGATGAGCCCCTGCTGCAGGCTGTGAGCCAGGGCAGCACCAAACCGCCTCACCCAGGGCTTTTTCTCCACTCCCCACTCTGTATCCACATCCCAGCCCTGTTTCTTGCCAGTTTGCTCTTCCCTGTAGCGACGGAAAGAGGGAAAAGGGAGTTTCAGAGCCCAAACCTCAAGGTCCTTCTGAGAGCTCTCTCCTGCCGCAGAAAGTCCCTTCATCATCCCTGAGATTCACATAAAAGCAGTTGAGGTTAATATTGGAGAAGCCAAACTATAAACTGAGAATTACGCTTTAGCCCGAATAAATCATCGCCTCCGAGACCGGCTCTGAGGCTGGGTGGGGAGGGAAGGGGGAAGCCCCTCAGACTTCCTGGGGACTGGGAGAGAAGGGATGCAGCATTTAGGGGCTGAACACTCAGAGGCCTCATCCAGCTTGCCGGGATCAACCTCCTCGCTGTTTCCCGGGGGAGTCTCTCCTGGTTTTAGGGGGCTCCTGGAGGGAGAGCCTCCCCCCGGCACCCCGGGGCCGCTTCCTCCCTCCCTGCGGGAAATGTCCCTCTAATGATTCCCCTGCCCCGCTGCTCTGCAGTTTGTCAGGCTGCCTGACTTCGAGCCATCCTGCATCTGTTTCGCCTGGAGAGCCACGCTCGCCTACATTTTAATAAACCCTATAATTTACACATTTCCCTCGTACCCTGTAATTTCACCACCCCGAGACGCAGCGAAGGGAGAAAGCGCAGAGCTGGGAGCAGCTCGCAGAGAGCGCTGCCAGAGAATCAAGAAATAAGTAGAAGGGCTTAAATCTGCAGCAGTAAAATAATCCAGGGGAGGGAGCCAACAATGACTGCAAAATAAACATCTCCCCCTGCGAAAGCCCGCAGCCAGCCCCGCTCCTCGCAGCCTGGCGCTGCCAAGAGATCGGCTGCGCTGGGAAACGCGCCTGAGGACTCCAGGAAAAAAATGGATGTGGGTTATATGGACCCCTTTTATAAGGCAACTGTTAGCGGTAACTAAGTTTAAATTTATATGTTCAATAAAGTCTCTTTCCCCCCCCCCACCACCCCTTTCCAAGTGCCAGAACCACTCAAGGAAGCCGACACACGCTTCCCATTTGAAAATGTGTTATTTGAGCATTTTTATCCTCCGCTTTTGTTCTCGGGGCTGCAGCCCCTGCGAAGGCGAGGGGGGGCATTTCTGCGCCGAGATCAAAGCGGCTCTGCGTATACACACACTCGTGCAAATTATGTATTTGTGATCAAGTAACGCAGCATCAGGAAAAGCCAGGCGGGCATGTGGGAGAGTGAGATATTTACACAGGCCTGGCCAGAGGCAGAGGCATTATTTTAAGTGTTTTTCGCCGGTGCCAAGTCATCTGTTCACATATCCGTGAGTGCACGTAAAGATGATGGAGAGAGCAGCTCGCCAGAGCCAGGAAATTCAGCGTTAACCCCCCCAGTTCCCAAGTGCGTCCTGCCGGGACTCCTGACACCCTCCAAACCTGGGTGTCCCCGCTCGGAGTCCCTGCCACAGCGAGTCACCACCACGCAGGACCCGGGACTGCAGCAGGTCACTCTCCCTTCCCCAGCGCAGCTTTATAGCCCACATAAATGGATATATATATTTCCCCTATAAAGACACGATTTACCCAAAGGATCTCGGGTTCTTCGGCATCAGGGAGAATAAAAATTAATAAAAGAAGAAAAAAGGCCAAAAAAAAAAAAAGGGCAAAAGAAAAGGAAAAAAAAAATCTGCGCTGTGCCGCGCTCCCCAAACGGGAAATGAAACTCTGTCACTCGAGTCTTGGGGCTGGAAGGGTACAGGGCAGGAGGTGAGACGGGAGCACCGCGGGACCTCGCGGGCCCAGGTCTCCCTGCCCGCCAGGGATTGTTCCCTCCTGCCTTTGCCAGCCGGACGAGGAGAAAAGCTACCCCCACCCCGCCCCGGGCGGTCCCCGTGCAGCGCCCTGGGGTGCGGCGAGCCAAGCCCGGCCCGGGGCAGCCCAGGAAAGCCGGCATCGGAAAGAGGAGCGAGGGAGAAGCCAAATCTGGCAGCGTGTTTACGATGTAAAATGCCGATAAAACTTCCACTGAAACGATTTCGAACTCGAGTCCGGGCGGGAGGGGCTCGAATCGATTGGAAATGTCCTTTCCAGATGGGTGGCTGCCGGAGGAGCCGGCGGGAGGCTGGGTGGGGGAAGCTCCCCCGGGGACTGTGAAGCAGAAATCTCTGCTCTGAGCCAGCACCAAGCCTGGGAGGCGCAAACACAGCGGAGCAGGTCCAAAATGAGGCGCAAGAGCGCGGAGAAACGGGGAGTCCCTCTGCGGGGAGGGAGGCGCTGGGGCGGGGAAGGGCACCCCGGGGACCCGCAGCGCTCCTGCCCGGGACAGGGACCCGCAACCCCGCGGAGCATCCCCGGCCCGGCTTCTCCCCTCCGGCTTCCCCCTTCTCCTTCCACTCAATCTGCATTATTATTAGCAGTATTTTATCCTAGGAAAAACAAACGTCTCCCTCCCTTCCCACCGCACGCGGTGGGGGTAGAGGGGTGGCGGGCCCAGATAACAAAGCAGCTGGTGTGGGACGAAGTTGTAAGGAAATAATTGATATGTAATAAGGCTGAGTGAATCTATCCCAAAGAAAATATTGCGTAAGCGGGCATGATTAAACATGCCCGGGCGAAAGGCGCTCTCATAAAGGAGTAATGGAGCTAAGGAAACAAATGATCATTGGGAATGTTAAACACAGAGGGGCATTTCATCACACAAACATAAATTCAGCTTGAAAGAGACTTAAGGGGGAAAAAAAAAAGAAGAAGAAAGCCCCCTCCCCCCCGCCCCGTTACCCTCAGGTTGTGCGACGGACGCTGTTTGAAGATGTTGGAAGTGCGGGGCCGGGGGGGAAGAGGGAGGTTGGAGATCCCGCTGGAGAAGAAGGACCCGATCCTGCCTCGTGGGTTTAGACCCGGAGCAGACCCAAATCTTCATCCACGCAGCCCCTCCGCTCCCCGGACGCGTTACCAGCCCATCCTTCCTTTGGGTCTCCCCCCACCCCCGCAGCTCCCCTGGATCGGGGCCGGGTCCTTTCTCCATCCCCCGACCGCCCCATTTTCCCCTCTCCACCAAGGGATATCCCTGACCAGGCAGCGCATCCCCTACCGAATTCCGGGTCTTCCCCCACTTTTATTAAAAAACGAGAAAAAGAAAAAAAATTCAATGTTACCCCAGAGAAACGGGAAAAAAAAATTAAAAAAACAAAGAAAAGAAGAAAAAAACAAATTGCCAGAGCCTCGCTTCCTTTTCACAGCGCTCTCCCGTCCGGATCAATCCCGTTGCCAGCGCCAAGGAGCGCGGCCGCACGGTGGGAAAGTCGCACGGTTTATTCCAGGGCCAAACCTCCGCCTTTGGAGCTGGCGGCTTCTCAGGCGGCAACGTGCGCTTGGCTGCAGCCCCGGGCCGGCACCGCGAGCCGGGCTCGCCAGTTCGTTAGCAGGGAAATAATTTGCTGTCCCGACTGCTTTTGGGGGATTTTGGCTCAGGGGAAAGCAAGCACAGCTCAGCTCCCACCTGGCTGCAACGCCAGGCGCTGCGCCGGCTCGTCGATGAGCATTTTAAGCACTTTAAATCGTTATTGTCGGCTTTTCCCCCTTTTCTAAGCCCAGCTGAGATGGGTGTTCGCACCCACGCGGGGCTGCAGGACCGGCCCTGCCGTTGCCCCACGGCCGAGCGGGGTTTTGGGGCCGCAGGAATTTGTTTTCGTTCGAATTAAATCCGGGGAAGGAGCGGAGGGGGGGGAGGGAAAGGAGAGAGGCGGGAGATATTTGTGTAACAACTTGAAATAATTTCCCCGAGAAAAAGGAAATCTGGGCAAGAGTTTATCAGGCAGTTCCCTTTGCCAGCATGTTTAAAATGTATAAGTAATTTTAAAGTGTGTCTTCACTTAATATATTTTCCCCTTTCTCCTTCAGATGACAAGGAAGACCAGTGATTGCAAGATGTCTACAGATAGCGCCCTTTAAGAGTTTCCACATTGTATGGTCGGGGGGAAAAAATGTGTTTGCGGTTCCTCCGTCCCTGCCGACAACTTTCTTAGAGTCTGGGTTTACGGCTCCCATTGTTCGGGCTGAAGGGCGGATTTAAATTACACCGCTCCCCCCAGCCAAAAGCGGGAGGGGGGAGAAACTGAGGAGGGTTCTGACGGGAGAGAAAAAGATTTACTCCGAAAATATGGAAAAAAAAAAAAAAAAAAAGGAACCAATTCCCCCAAATTGCGCCCGAGGTGACTCCCCGTAAATCCAGGTTTAACGGTGGGGCTGGGTTGGTTTTCATGCGGTATTTTTTTGTGGGGGGAATTAGAGAGAATCACTGAAAGTTTGGGGTTTTTTGAAGGGGAATAGAGCGGTTTGTAGGGAACATGAGCGAGGTACCCCGATCTTGGAAAACGAGGGTTGCGAGGGGAAGGAGCTGCCCGGCCTCGGGCAAAGCGCGGCTCCCGTCAGGCTCGGGATTAAAAACCAGCGATCGCCGCCAAATTAGAGCGGCTCGTGAGAGAAATTACAAGGGAAAAAAAATACCCCAAACCCACAACTTTTTCTTTTTTCCTCCCCTTTGGAAAAGGAGGCGAACTCCCTGTTTTCCACGCAGAAAACATTTCTCTTCTCCTCTCTCCCTAATTTAAATCGCGAATCTCTCTCGCACTGCACTTGCTGGGACAAACCTTCGGCCGGGGAGAGCTCCCGGGCGGGACTGAGCGTCGGGAGAGTTTGCGCAGGGCTTTCTCCACCTCGGAGAGAAGATGTTTCGTTCCTGATTTCCCCCTCGGCTTTCCAAAACGGGGTGCGGGCAGCGCCCTCCAACCACCCTGAGCTCAAATCAAAGCTCTGAAACAACCTTTAAAGCCGAAGGAGGAACGGGTCAGGCTCATTCCTTCGGCTTCGTGGCGAATATTAAGATTATCTGGGGAAATGAGCCGGGGTTTCTGCAGGACGGAGCAGCCTCGCAAAGAGAAGGATGGAGAAAATTGCCCTGGGCTGCAGGAAAATCGATTTCCTCGGAGCAGGCAGCAGCGGCAGGCAGGAATTTGCTCGGGCACAAGCACCTACAGCGGGATCAGGCAGGAGAAATCGAATTTCGGAGAGATGCCTTTACCCGCGGGTTTCCCACAGCAGCAGCCCAAGCCCTGAAACCGAGAGCAAAACGGGGCTCTTGAGCTGCCAAATATTTGCTTAATTTGGTTGAGGTTAGGCGCGAACATCATTTAGGACTCTGACTTAATTTTATCCTCGCACTGACGAATATAACCCAGAGGTTACTCCCGTTTTGGGCTTACTTAAAAGCCCGTCCTAAAAGCAGCCCCCCAAAGCGGCGTGGCACTTGTTCCCCCGCTCTACAACCTCGACGTGAATTCTCCAGTCCCCGTTTCACTCCAAATCCCCCCAGTGCAAAGATTTCTTTCCCCGCACTCTAACGATTTACCTCATCCCTAGCACTGCTTTTCATTTTTGGGAATGTGGGGAGACGAGCCGGGAGGAACCGTGGAGCTCTGGGGCAACGGGAAAATCATGGAAATATATATATTTTTTTTTTCTGATGGATAATATTTAATAAAATGGGGGAACAAAAAAAAAAGAAAACAACAACCCAAAGATTTCGTTCATCTCCGTGTCCCCGACTTGTTTCCGGGGGCTGGGGGTGCGCAGCCGTCGGGGACATGCGGGGACCCCACTCCCTCTGGCACCCTCACCAGATCCGGACACGTTTTGTGTCACCCGATGGACACACGGAGCCCCCGGGCCGCGGTTTATGCGGTTCTGTGGGGTTTTTTATTATTTACGGGGTGGGAGAGAAGCAGAAATAGCAAAGAAATATTTATATATTATTTATATATGTATACATTTATATAAAAATATATTTATATATTGTACTGAGCTACTGCTTGGGCACGAGCAGCGCTGGAGATGCGGGCCAGATCCTTGGAAGGGCCGGGGACAGCTCTCCAAACCCACGTGCGCTCCCATCCCGGCTCCCGGAGGGAGAGGTGCGGGAATGGTGCGGGAAAGCCGCCCCCGCACCCGGCCTGGATCTCCCTGCTCGCCCCATCCCTCGCAGCCCACGGCAGGGAAGAGCCAGCCCCTCTCATTCCGTGCCAAGTTCCCAACTCCCAGCGCCAAACAGCGCATCACAACACAAAACCGATCCCCAAAAATAATAAATAAATCAATAATAATCGGGGGGGGAAAAAAAATATCAAACGCCAAAGCTTTGTGCCATTTCCAGTCGGGGGTGCTGGATCCCACCGACGGCTCAGGGAAGGGGATGGGGTTTTCTCTGATGAGTTCCTAAACAATCCCTATTAATTTCTTCACCAGCCAAGGGTGATTAGGGGCTCCAAATGGCAAGATTTGCTTTTCAAAGAGGAACGTGAAATCAAAACACCTGTTCTACATTAGCCCTCTCTCGCTTCCACCTCCCCTGTAAATGAAATTATTTAAATCATGAAATATATATATATATATATATGAGAGAGAATAGGTGCATTGTTTTTCTCCCCTGACATGTGGGATCTGGCAAAACCCGCTATCACTTCAGGTGAATAAATTCATAATCAAGCATTTAAGCAGCGACATGGCGAGCTCTACCAGAGCGTCTTTAGGCACATTCGCACCCAAAACCTGACACCCAAACCTACCCCGAAATCTTTCCCCCCACAAACTCCTCTGGCGGGGATGGACAGCGAGGCCAGAAGCAGCGCTCGAACACCGCCAGCCCGCGCACCCCAAACTCCCTCCCCGCACCCACGGGC
>WEIT01035335.1:267726-285961 GCA_013389985.1 Dryoscopus gambensis
TAGGGTTCCTCCAGGCCAATAAAAGTGGCGTGGTCAGAAATTTCTTCTTTTCCACAGAAACCTCTCCTTCTCCCCCCCAGCCCAACCCCAACGCCAACCCCAGACCCTTTCTGTTGGTTTTTCTGCCTGGACTTCAGGGCTGCATGAGCACTGGGAAGTCCCGAAAGCTGCTCCGACTGAGCTGCAAAGTAACAAAAAAGACTTTGTTTGCCCCACAGAGTCACGGAGGGGTCCCGGTATACACACAGACATTGTGGAAAGCGCACCTGGGGAGGAGAATATACAAAAATATCTCATCCACGTGCACCGGGACGGGTTTCCCGAAGTGCAACCGAAGGCCTTAAACCTGCGGCATCCAGGAGGGTCGGTAAATGTTCTGGTGTGAAAATGATTGTCAGTAAACATCTGGGGGTGTGCACGCAAATACCTCTTTAAACATCTGATACACACACTTTGCATATCCAGGCATTGATCTGCATTAACTCGAGATCTTAAAAGCCTGAACAGTGGGATTCTGACGGGGAGATGGGGATCCCAGGGTGCTAAGCAGCTCTGGAAATTCACATTTTCTTGCAGAAAAGCACCCACCAGAATCTCTCTCACTGGGCGTTTTGCTCTGTTCCCCCTCTGCTCTCTGCCCAGATTGCTGTGGCTCTGTGCCACCACCTGCTGAGCTCTGGGCTCGCCTCATCATCCCCTTCTTTGGGATCCACTTGGGGTTCTGAAAAATCAACCTGACCCCCTCTGCTCACGTCTCCCACCAGGCACTCCGCTTGTCCAGCGAGCGGACACAGAATGCTCTCTGTATTTTCTTTTTTTCCGTGCCCCTTGAGACTCTGGGGTTGGCTGCTTTACAGAAAGGGTAATTTGGGGACTGGTAGGGGAGCATCCAGCGCTGACACACTTTAAAAAGGTAAAATCGAGCAGATGGAGACAAGTGATTTCTGCCTGAGGGCAAACCTCCGGCAGCGCCCTTGATCCCGCTGTCACCCTTCCCATCCTTCATTTAGGGCACTCTTTTCACACCGTCACCACCCTGGGACTGCCTCTTCCTCGTGCAGCTCTTGGACCAAACCAGGCCCCTCCATCCCAGAGCCACTCTGCTGTTTTCTAATAAATAACCAGAGCATGTGTGCACCATGCCTATGGCCACAAAAACCCGGCTTTGGCTGGGATTTCTGGTTGTCACCTCGTGCCAATAATAATAACAATAATAATAACAATAATAAGAACGTTGCTTTGTGGATTCAGACCTGCCAGAAAGGCACCGAGCCAAGTGTTACACTTGTGGGAGGTATCTTGCAGAGTACTCCAAGGATCTTTTGTTAGGTCTGGCCTTATTTAATATTTTCATTAATGGCCCTGTAAATGGATTACACAGCCCATTAATAAAATTTGGCAGATGCTACCCAGTTAAGGGAACGCATGAAAGGCAAGAGAAGATTAAAAAGGGAAGGGAAAATGACAGAGAAAAGCAGGAAGAAACGGCAGAGAAGGAGCCCAAAATTATTTGCGATGATGAAATTCAGGGGAAGGTGGCTGGAGGATTATTCAAATTCCAGATTCTTTAATTGTGGTTTTATCCACAATCCAGTAAAAATAAATTATGAGTCCCAGAGAGAGATGGGGCAGAAGGTGAGGCCGGGGTTTGCAGGGAGGGGTGGCAGGAGGGCAGGGACCACAGCGGGAGCCCTGCTCACACACAGAGCAGGGACATGGGGACGTGCACCCCATCGCTGAACAGTGCCAAAAAACCCCAGAGGAAGACTGGAAAACAACAAAAAGAACTGCTTGTGCTGAAAAGGGTAGGAGAGACCCTTAATTTTGAGGGTAGGATTCAACAGCCAGTGCAGGGAAGCCCCCACATATTTTGGGGTTCCCTGTGCTTCTGGCGGGCGTCATCAAATGGATCTGGATCACTCTGAGTTTGGGGTAGTGATGCAGGGGACACCAGACCACAGAAAGTATGATAAATCTGACAGTGTTGGAGCTTGACTGCCCACTTTTCTCTCTCAGCTCTTCCAGGGGCATCTTGTGGAGCTCTGAAAATAACATCAGCCGTGAGGGGTCTGTGAGGGGCCGCAGGCAGAGGAAATGCACCTCATCCAAAACCTGGGATCCCACACCCAAATCCCTTGGGTCATTCTCCAGAGCAGTGGCAGCTGGTGAGGACCTGCTGGGTGAACAAGAACCTGGCCCAGGACAGAGGAGGAGACACAATGGAAGGTGGGCAAATTAAAAAATAAGCAGGAAAATCCTCCCCACAAATTCCGCCGGCCTGAGAAGGGTGCGAGGTGCTGCAGCTCCCTGCTGACCAGAGACTTAAAATGATGCAAAAAAACGCCTAAGTGATCAGGTGTGAAGTGGAAATAGGGCAAAAAGAGGATGAAGAATATGGCCTGATAGGTGTTCCTACGTCCCTCACATCCCATAGGAATTCCAGGATGTACAGATGGAGGCACAGAGCAGCAGTGTGGGTTTTCCCAGCGGTTACACGGAACAGCTCAGACACGGAACAAACGCAGAGGGTTTGGGAGCCCCTGTGCCAGAACAGGTCTGTGGATTTAAACTGAGCCAGGGACATGACCACAAAGCAGCAGATGTTCCACTGATGGCAATCCGAGTGGATCCAGCGGCACCAGGAAATCTCTCACCACAGGCTGGGCTGAGGGTTCGATGCATTAAATACTCCAAGGCTGCGGATTTAAGGGTGTCCCCTTCTCAGAAGTTTTACACAGAAAAAATCCTGGTGCCTTAAGATTTTGCAGGTTATTGGGCGTATTTTCTGAGGATCTGTTGTGCTAAGGATTGCAGCTTGACCCTAATTGTCACCCTTTTTCCTAAATAATTATGATACCACTACTTCCAAAGAGAAAGAAGGAATTAAAAACCCAGCACTGGGCCCAGTGTGTTACACCTGTTTGACATCACAAACCTTCCCGCTTCAAAGAATCAAACCTCTACTCTACTCCTGCCCGTTTCATTTAGACACAAATCCCTAAAACCCTGAGTATTTCAGCGTTTTCTCTTTCCTTCAGCACTTGCTGTTCACGTATTTGCTTTCTTCTCTTTACACTGGGTCACCACTACAAAAATCTTGGCCAAACTCTGTGCAGCCATGAATATGATTATGGCCTGCTAATGTAAACAGGCAGGAAGGGGTAAAATAGGTTGGTTTTGTGTGTGTGTGAGAGAGAGAGGGAGAGAGAGAGGAGAAGGATCCAGATCCAGTTTATAAACATCCATCTCCAGTAATGAGTCCTCTAGGAAGAAATGAAAAATAGCCCAGGCCTGGTAAAGTCAATTAAGTTGCTTTTAAATAAGAGGTTACCCAGAGAGGCCAAGAGTTAACATGTAAAGGCTTATTGCCAGTGCTGTAAAAAATAAAAGGAGGCTTGAATATTTGAAGACATTTGGTTGCTATTATAAACAAGTGGATCTAATAGTGTGGGTACATTCATAGACTAACTGTAGAAGTTGGGCATCTTATAAGGACACATTGAAAGCGAAAAAACTCCAGCGTTCCCTGGCTAAATAATTCCAAATGGGTCATTATAGAAGCACTGATACAACACGTGTGGTTGGGACCCAGGGCATTTATAAGGCAAGCTTTCCAAACCCCCCAATAATGAGCAGCTAACAACAAGAGCACAGCCAAAGGTGTGTGTAATCTGCGGGGAACACATGGCAAAGCTTTACCCTGCGAATTCTTATAACGACCTGGAGAGCAGATGGCCCTGACACCACTTCCAGCCCTTTGGAAAACCTGACTGAGGTTTATCGCGGTGCGGGGATTCGCAACTGGGGAAGCGAGCGCAGGGACAGCGCCTTCCAGGGAGGGAAGGGCTGTTCTCCGAGAGATGAGAAAAGAAATTAAAGACAAAAGGAGAACAAAGATGCTCCTCTTTTCTGCTCCAAAGCGCAAATTTTTCTCCTTGGGGCAAAACCCCATTTTTGAGGGGTTTCAAGGAGGTTGCAGCGGGCTGCTAACACAGTCTGGGCACAGACCTGCAGTTCCTGCAAAGACAAATAACCTGGAGGAGGCACCCAGGCACCAAAGTCACCTCTGGCACAGGCCGGTGCTGACCCACACACAGGAGCTTTCCAAGACATCCTAAGCTGTCAACTCCTGCCTTTGGAAGCAGTGGGAATGCTGCTCTCTGCTCCAGCTCCCTCAGGAGCAACCCGCTCCCACAGCACCCCATGGTGTGCAACACATCCACCCACTCCCACGGAGCAGTGTCCACAAATCCTGCTGCTTTTCCCAGGGAAAACATCACCATTTGAGGGACAGACAAAGCCACATCATCCTTTCCCAAAGGCAGACTCAAGGCATGGAGCAGAAGCTCTGAGCAGCACAGACCCTTCCTGTCCGAGCTCAGAGCTGGCCACTGACCCGAACCCTTCAGCCCCTCACATCACACACTTAAATATCTGAGCCTCCTCTCACACCCATCTCTGGATCACAATTAGAGAGTAGATGTAAAAGCGAGGTCCAAGGAAACATGAAGGACCGTGTTTTATGATCCTAAAGAGGCAGCAGGACCCTCAGTGAGGACGTTTTTAGAAGCATTAATATAAATTTGAGTTAAATATGAAGCTGCTCCTGACTATCCAACAGCAGCAGGCTCTGCCCATGTCAGACCCAGAGGTGAGGCTCTAATTTGAATTCCCAGGAGACACAGCATCCCCACACAGGATCCAGGATCAGAATTCCTCATTTTGAAATGAAATTTTGAACAAGATATCCCTCAGCATGGATCCACGAGTCGCTGCTCCGGCTCTGGAGCGCAGCACTGATTTCCTGTGGGCTCAGCAAGCAGCAGGACAGTGGGATCAGGGAGTTCTCTGCCTTTCCCGAGCCTCCTGCCCGCCTCCCTCACTCCCTGTCAGCTGCGAGGGAACAGGAGAGCAGCAAACACAGGGTCAGGCGAATTAACGTCACCAGGAAGGAAACGGGGTCAGAGTTAAGCGGCGTTTCCCTGCATCCACCACAGGCTCAGAGCGTGGATGGGGACAATTAACTCAGCAGCTTGATGAGGGGACTCCTGAGCCCCTTTTCCCCTCAGAGGGAGGGGGATCCCAGCAGGAATCATCGCTACATCCCAGCACCCACCTGAAGGACTGTCCAGGGACACCAGAGCTGGGCAGAGCCCTGGGAATCCTGTCCTGGCTGCTCTCTGGAGCATGGGGTGGCAGAGAAGGAGGCAGGAGTGCAAATCTGCCTCTATTTGTTTAAGCCAGCAGCAAATTAATGCTGCAAATCTGCCAGGCTGACCCTGTGGTTTCGGGGAGAATTTTTCCGGCTTTCTGGTCTGGGGTGTTGCACACACAGGTTTCCTTTCCAGCCCTTGATAAACACTTCTGACCAACTACTCAGGAGTAACAGGGTGGGGGGAACATTCCCAAATCCCAGCGTGAAAACCCCAAAGCCTCCCCTCTAGTGTAAGCAGTGCCCTCATCACAAGAGGCCTGCCCCGGGCTCCCAGCGTGGGGACAAGCCCTCCCAGACACGGGACCTGCGTTCTGGGGGGGTCAACTGCCAGTCAGCAGCAGGGAGGGTCAGCCTGGGCGTCAGCAAGTGTGCACCACACCAGGGAATCCTTGGGATTATTTATTAATAACTATTATTTATTTATTTCTCATTTAATAAAAAAAATTATCTATTAATTGTTTGCTATCGAAGGGGAGAGCAGCAAGAGCCTGGCGACAGTGGAGAGAAAGAAATGAGAGCCTGGAGACACTGGGGGGAAGAAGAGTCCAGTCTGGGGAGATGCCAATAAAGGATGTCCATAAAATCCCCTAAATCTGGGTCCAGAAATGGCCCAGAGCCCCACTGGCACCCTCCAGAGACCCCGGCAGCACCTCAGGCCAGCAGGAACAGCCCGGAGCTGGCATGGCTCGAGCACTGCTCCACATCCAAAGCTGAGGTGAAGGGGTCCGCGCCGGAGCAAACCTGGGGAATAAGGAACTCAATAAACCCTTTCGGAATTTATTTTGTAGGCGAAAATCCCTCTCACTTCGGGATGTGCTCAGTGTCACAGCGTACAGGTCATAAATTTGGGGCCATTCCCAAAGATGCCAGCTTGGTGTGGAACAAGCGCTCAGCCTGCTGCCCTGCGGGATGGGGATGAGTCCTGCATGCCTGTACCTGCCTCCAGAAATTACTTGTCTCCATTCTCAGTTGTGGGGTGTCTGATCCCGTTTCCATCACCTTTAGCAGCCTGCTGCCACTTCCAGAAACAAAGTTCCTGTGCCACGTGGAATAGGAAAAATCAGTGTCCTCGCTGAGCCCTGGACTCCAGAGAACCCTCAGATGAGCATCACTAGAAAAGCTGCACATGCAGCAAGAGATCTCTGGGCTAGACACCAGAACATCCCTCTCAAGAATGAGTTGGACAGCCACATTCCTTCAGTTTCACCCCTCGTTTGTCCTTTCCGAACACCCTTTGGAGCCCGCTGTGGCAGAGGGGGTCACTGAGGAGAGGGGGCTCACTCTGAGCAAGGGCTGCTCCGCCAGGGAATAAGGACGGCTTGCAGAGCACAACAGAGCCACGGGGAGCTGAGATCTCCCCAGCGGGGCAGGGAATGCTCTTGGACCGATGGCAAAGAGTGGGGGAAAAATGCAGAAATATCAGCATCGAGTCACTGCAGAGGGCTGCCACGCAACCCAGCAGGTGCCTTGGCAGCCACATGGTCAAGGAGCTGTCCCTCCGTGCCAGCAGCAGAGCGAGCCCAGGTAGATTCCTTGCCGGCTCCCTCTCCTCCCCTTCCCGTGGCACAAGCAGCCCAGCCTCTCTGGGGTGGCTGGGAGTTCTTTTGTCCAGCAGCACTGGAAGTGCCCGGTGTGGCTGTGCTGATCCCGGGTGATATCTGTCACACTGTAAAACTCGTTCCGCGCACCTCATCCCTTCTTTCCACACGCACAGCATCCCTCCTAAATCCTCCCCCATAAAATCCCAGAGCAGGAAAGAAGAGAGAGATGTGTGACTGAGTTTGGCTGCTGCATGGGCTAAGTCAGGTCCCACAGCTGGAAGGAACTGGATGGGCTCATAAATCCTCGCATTTTTGAGGACAGCAACTCTCTGCTTGATTTCACTCAAACCTCGTGGCTGGGAAGCTCTGCCTGGGTAGGAGGAAGGA
Source organism: Dryoscopus gambensis (assembly GCA_013389985.1). NCBI lineage: Eukaryota > Metazoa > Chordata > Aves > Passeriformes > Malaconotidae > Dryoscopus > Dryoscopus gambensis. Next base: position 274,870 of record WEIT01035335.1, read on the forward strand.
CCAGGAATTTATCCGTGCCTGTGTGAGCATCATCCCTGGGCTGTGCCTTGGTTTCACGCCCAGGTGGTGCACAGGGACATCGGCTGCTCAGCCTCAGGGACAGGCTGGCTCTTAAAACCCCTCTTCTGACCCTCGTTTTCCCCCTCTGCAAAAGGAACACCACGACTGTTCACAGAGGAGGCAAAAAAACCTCCCCTCTTGTATCAGCCAGGAGACAAAATCCACTTAGTATGGCACGGAAAAAAGGAAAAGTGCCCCTAGAGGGAGATCAGTCAGCAAGGGGCTGTCCCTGTGCTCCAGCTTCGATTAGATCCTCCGGCACGGAATAAACAACTTTCACCTTGCCGTGACCCCAGGGAGCCCTCAGCCCGCCTGGGCAGCACCGCCAGCATCCCACGTGGAGCTGCGGGAGCCTGGAGCCGCAGCTGCTCGGGATAACCGGGAATCCTGGCCCTGCCGAGCCCGGCAGGGACCTGTGGCTCTGTGGCCCCAACCCGGAGCAGCCACTGCCTTTTGCTGAAGTAAAGCCCATGGAAGAAGGCAGAATTTTATTGCGCTTCACGGAGAGAGAAATAAAATAATTCTGAGTCTTGGGGATGAAATATATATTAAATGTATGGCATCCTGTGCTTCATAGCTGAGATACGCGGATTCAATCTGCCCGTATTTTACTTCCATGCTGCTTGTCAGGCGTCCTCCCCCAAGCCAAGGGGGAGGGATCCATCCGAGCCTCCAATGAAAGCCCAGCTCTCCTTAAAGGCACCATTGTAAGCAAAAAGGGAAAAAAAGAAAAAAAAAAGAAAAAGAAAAAGAAAAAAGATAATTCTGTCAGCACAGATGTCTCCTACGCTGAGGGGTTTGCAAAGAAGTAAAACCTGAGCCTCTATTAGGCCATTTGCAAAGTTATGGACTGTAAATAAACAGAGCAGAGCAGTTCCCCCACCTAGGAGATACCACGAGTCAATGGACAGCACTGACAAGCCCGAGTCTTGCTGTAACTGGCTTATCTTTCTAATCCTCTGGATTATTAATAGTAGTAGGGCTGTGATAGAGTCCAGAGGCCACCCCGTGACAGACACCGCCGTGTGAAGCATCCCACAGACACACAGGGAGAGGCCGGCCCTGTCTCTGCAGAGCTCCTGTGGCAGGAGGATGGGACAAGGCAGGCCAGGAGGATGAGGTGAAGTGCCCAAACCACAGGGCACGTCAGCAGCAGAGGAGAAAACAAATCTTCTTCATCCCAAACTTTCTGTCTGTCCCAAGTTCAGAGCAGGATTCTTGCTGATATTGCTTCCCATTTTCCCCTCTGCAGTCCTTCGGCAACAAAGAAAGGATTGGAAGCCACCTCCCTTGTCTTGGTCACACCAAAGCCACTCCAAGGCAGAGAGAGGACCAGAACCATGTGGGATCCAGCCATAAAGTGGTCACCTTAGCACCTGATCTGACAGAAAATCCCGTTTCTTTGCCGTGTTTTTATGGGGTTAATCCACCCTCAGCTCAACTGAACCTGCTCATCCCACAGCCAGAGCCTGCTAGGCCTGGTGCAAGGGCTGCCCCAGGGATCTGCAGCTGCAGAGATGGAGCGAGGACAGGCAGGGATCAGCCCTCCCCTCTCCACAGGGGCTGGCACCAGAGCTGAGCTGGGACATCAAACCAGGTACAAAGCTAAGGAGAAAAAACAACAAACCGAGTTCCATCCGACTGCTGCTGCTCCTCAGGGTGTGGGATGGGAGTCACTGCTCCGCCCTGGGGCTTTCTGACTTCCCTCCTCCAAAACGCCTGAAGCTCCTGGGGATTTGCCTGGTGGGATGTATGGGGGTGGGCATGAGGAGCAGCAGCACCACACAGCATCTGCTGGGACACCAGTTCTGGGGCTTCTGGGAGCAGAGCTGGGGAGCCACCAGCCCATGGCACGGCCCGGCCCGGCCCGGCCCATCCCTGAGGCTGATCCCATGGAAGGGCCACAGCACCTCACGGCTGAACTTGAAGACCAGGAGGAAATGCGTCAGGAAGGGCAGATGACCTCTAGGATGGGATTTCCAGATCTTTCATTCAGGTTGGATGTCCAAAAGGAAAGCCTAAAGTTCAGCAGGAGCGCCCAGCACTACCAAGCTCATTGTCTCTGCCTGTCTCCTGCCCCCCTCAGTCCCACTCCCTGATTTAGAGGGAACCCTCCTGCTCCAAGCTCTGCCCAGACCTCTGGAACCACAGGGTCCTGGGGAATAGACAGCTCTTGCCATAGACAGATCTCAGCTGCCCACAGGTGTGTCCCCACCCTGATAGCTGGTGTGACACCACACGCTCTGGACACTCTGCTCCCATCGAGGTGATGGCTAAAATTCCTCATTTCTCTCTTCCTGCATCCTCCTAATCCAGAGCCAAACCCTGCTCCGAATCCGCTGTCCCCGAGAGCGTTTCCCTTTTGCCTCCTGCTCGTTTAGTTTGGCTCCTGCCTGGACGCCCACAAAGCCTTGACTTTCCTGCTGCCTCAGGGCTGCTCGAGCAGTTTCCTCCAGAGGCAAATGGGTGCATTCAACAGAGCCATAAAATCCCAGCGACTTTCTGGGCACGGGGCCTAATCCAACTCCCAGGGAAAAGGAGCAGCAGCAGGAGGAGGAGGGTTATTCTCTCCAAGTGAGGGGGGCTGAGGGAAAAGGCAGGAGGAGGGTCTGGGACAGTGACACTGCCATCCTGGTGGACCTCTTCCGAGGTCAGCACCGGGAAGGCAGCAAGTGGTAAATGCCTTTTCCGCTGCGTGGATGCCCCCTTGTTCCCATTCGTGTTTTCTCAGTGCTACCTTGTGCTTCCTAAGCAAGCCATAAATTCAGTCATATGGGTTTTCTCTGTCCTCTTTTTTTTTTTTTTTGACATCCATTTAATGACTTTTCTCTTTAATATATGGCAGGCATTTTCCTTCTAAAATACCTGAGGTTTAGGACAGGTAGTAAATGGAGACCTCTCACAGAACCACTGGCCCAGAACCCAGTCTTATTGGCACTTAGAAAAGGAGATCCATTTTTCCCTCTCTGCTCTTCAATTAGCTGCAATGTTTGCCTTTAAAACATAAAATTAGAAGCCTTTTTTGGAGGCACAAAGCAATATTATACTGCAAAACACATTTTTATTCTGCCCTCCCTGCTACCAGTTCAGCACAGCAGATATATGAGACAGCTGGTTTCTAGGCACCGCTCTCTTCTGAAGATTTAGGGTCCAACTCGCAGTTCCTGTGAAAATAATGACCTCCCTTGCTCTTTGTAGGCCTGTGCTTGATCCTGCCCATATTAGCAGGACCTTTCAGGTCGAGTTCTACAGGATTTAGTGCTGGAGAGCAGAGGTACCAAGCAGGCAAACGCCTCAGAGTCCGTGCAGCTGAGCCATTCAGTGAAAATACAGGTCGGGAGCTGCTGCTCGGGACTGTCGGGACTTCTCACGCATCCGAGAGCTGCTTCCCTAAGGAAAAGCTTCACACAGTCACTCCCACCCACGCAGATGTCTTTTCACTCAGGAATCAAAGATCAGGGGTGGGGAAGACTCTGGGCATGAGTGACACAGGGATTGAGATCTCAGGGATCCAGGCTGCGCAGGACACGAGGCTGGCTCTGATGCCAGCCCCTTCAGCCCTCACTCGTGCCCAGACCAAGCCAGGGGCAGCCTCAGCCTGCACCAGGACAAATCCCTGGATCAGGAGCCACATCCGAAGCACCAGAGCGCTGCCCACACCCCCAGATCCCAGGGTGGCCCCTCCTGGTTAAAAAGGCCAGAGCACAGCTGGCTGCTCCTGCTGAACTCGAACACGCAAACCCTTCCCACTCTGGTCCCCCCTTTTTTACCCCCACTCCAAAGAACTCTGACCCCATCCCCACTCCAGGTAGGCAGCTTCAACTCAATGCTGCTGGCTCTGGAGATCTGTGCTTTGGCTGCTGGGAGGCTGCACAGCCCAGCCACGGCCACCCAGACTTTTGTAAATCTCCAGTCGCGCGCTGTTACAAAGGTGAAGCCAACCCAGCTCCGAGGAACAACTCAACTGGTTGTACTCATGATATCCAGCTGGTCCATGCCACTCTCCTCCTGGCACTGACCTTGCTGTCACAAATTCATAAATAAACACGATCTAAGACAAAAGGCAGCTAACATTCATATTTTCTTAAAGTGGTTCAAATCAGCCACAGCACAGGAGAGTGAAAAATACCCCGGGATGGCAGCTATTGATCTCAAGAGGCAGTGAATTGTGCTCCATGTTGGATCAAAGGGGAGCACGGAGCAGAGAAGAGCCACTTTCTCCACCACACATCGATGGTTTTCCAGATGTCTTTAGTGGGAAATAATGGCACTCAGCACTGTTAACAAAAAGCAGCCAAATCACAGGAAAGGGAGGCTTGGCTCTTTTATCTCACTGGTGTTACTCATCCATCTCTAGAGCAAGCTGATAGCAGAATGACTGATTCCGAAATTACAGGAAAAAGAAAAAAAGTCAATGAAACCACTAAGACAGAGCAGCAGATGTACCTGCCCCAGTAATTCTGTCCCTGCCCTCAGTCCCCATCCGCCTTCCTGATCTGCTGGGACACTGGGCAGAGAGCAGGATGGACAGGGCAGCAGGGCTGCAGCTGCTGGAGCAGGACCCCAGTGCTCCTAGAGAGCCCCCCATGAGAAAAGATGACGCTACTTTGATATTCACCAGCTTCAAGTAACCCAAACAATCCCTTTCCCTTCCTAAAAGAATTTCCCAGGATATGAAAAGAAGCTGACTTTGCTTAATTTTTCTTTATTTTTGCTACATTTCAAGGGCTGTTGCCTCGAAGTGGCAGGAGGAGACACGTCTGACAGACAAAACCCCAAACCAAAGCACAGGAAATCCTGGGGCTGCTCGAAATGGCCGAGCCTGAGATTTGCAACAACACAAACCTTTAAAGTCCCCTGCCAAGCCCCCCCGGTCCTGGGCTCCTCCACCACTTGCACTCTTCCACTGGCACCTGAATATTTGTTCCCAGGTAGTGGGAGGTGTTTTGTGGTGTGGATGCTCCAGGGACAGTTCCGGAGGCCGGGAGCTGGGGCTGGGTGCCTGAGGTGGCTCCTCGCAGCCCTTCCCCACCTCGAACATAACGCAGGTGTGGTGCCCTGCCCCTCCCAAACCGCTTGAAGTCCAAGCGCTTCAAGTCCCCGACTTTGCTGGATACAGAGGAGCTTTTCCTTGATCCCCCAGGTCTTCTCTGGGAGGAAATGATAAAGGCAGCTGAGCTCAGCCCGAGCGGCTCAAGTCGCATGCAGGCAGCGAGAGAAAAAGGGACTCGATTTTCGGGGCGATGAACCAGAGCTGTCCTCCTTGTGTTCACCCAGATTTGTGAGGGTCCAACACTTCTTCGTTTCTATTTAGGTGCCTCAAACTGGATGGGAGGCAGAAATTTCGGTTTGCCCCTCCAAAGCCTCAGTGAGGAGCTCGGCATTCAAGAGCTCGTTGGAAAACCACGGGATCTGTGTGTGTGTGTGTGAACGCTGCTCACTGACATGTCTGAGGAGCTCCGAGCTTTCCACTCCCCCTGACTTGTTTCAAAACTATGCGTTTTCCCCAAAACCATTCACCCAAACCAAAACAAAACAAGCGGGCTGTTTTCTGTCAAGGTCTCAAAAACACCAACCCCGCTGCAAGACACGTCTTAAGAATCCCTCAATTAATGAAAATGTGAAATGCGAGGGAAAAAGAAAAATCTTCAGGAAAACCGAGGAGCGGTTAAAAACAACTCCTTCAGGAAAGAGAATTTTAATTAAAAATAATATCCCAGTGGATAATTTATGTTTCTACCTAAAGATTTAAATTGCAGAAGCAGCAAAGTGGATTTTTTTTTTTAACGCCATCAGCATCCAAGAGTGGAAAACACCAGATTTCAAAATCATGTATTCTATATTTGAACATCTTGTTCCTATTTAACAGAATAGGCCTTTTTTCTCCGGATTTTTCTCCTTTTTTTGCCGTTTTTTTCCTCCTTCCTTTATTTTTTTTTTAAACCCAACATATAATTCATCCTAATATATTACAAATGGCACGCCGAAAGAGCATGCCCGGAAAATATTAATAATTGAATTCAAATGAGTTTTCCCTAAGAGTCTAGAATCGAGGGGAGAAATTCTTAAATGTATTTGTGAGGGGAAAACGGGGAGGGGAAAAAAAAATAATCGAGACAGAGAGATTTTTCCAGGCGCTCTGAGAAACGAACTGGGCTGTATGGAGTCTCCCCGAGCATGACAGAAAAGGGATTAAAGCAGGTGACACTTTGAACTTAGCTTAGATAAGTGACCCTCAAAATCAACAGTCCAAAAGTTTAGTACACAGATTCCCTGGACACGTCGAGTCGGGTCTGCGTCAAAACCTTCCCGACTTCAGTAAGCCAAATTAAACTAAAGAAGGCAGGCTGCTCGGGTTATCTCCTCCTATTGTTTTAGCCACTTATTAGCGCTAATGGACAATTAGTGGCCGGCGCAGATATTTTCTGCAATACGAGGCAAAGGGGAGAGTTCTTTGTTTGCTTCTGTGTGCGGGAAAAGCTCATCTGCGGTCGAATGTATAAAAATAGCAGCCAGCGAAGAAGTGTGAAAGACACCAGTTAAACAGCCCGATTTCCAGTTTCCAAAGAGGAATATAGTTGAAAACAGATCCATCGGCGGAGTTTTAAGAAATCCTCCCGATGCACTTGAAGCACAAGGAAGTCTGCACTTTATAAACAACCAAATATATGCTCAGGATAAAAGGCGAGGCTTTTTGAACTCCTGGCTGGCGTGTTAGGAAGACCTTTAATGACATTAGCAGTTCTTCAAACCCAGAAAGGCCACATTATTTCTGATCCTATATGGTCACCACATGTAGCTTTATAAAGAGGGGGAGAGTGGGGGGAAAAAAAAAATCCTCTCTCCGTGCCAATAAATAACTTGCCAGAAGAGAAAATATTTACCGCTGCTTTTCAAAATTCTTTACGCGTGCAGTAAAATCCTCCTCGGAGAAAATGAGCCCGTAAAGAAACCCAAGGCGTTTCCTCCGAGCACTGCCGGGGCCGCCCCGCGCCCCTCCGCGCCCCGCTCCGCAGCCCTTTGGTCCCCCCCTCGTTAACACCTCGGGCTTGGGGCGCTTCCCAGCGCCGGGGAGGGATCCGGGATGCGCCGAGAGGAGCAGACGCTGCGGATGTAATAAAAATTATCATCAGAATAATAAGAATAACAATAAGGGTGATACCTGGCACTAAGCTGGGCGCTTTGCCTCCGCCGCCCGGCGCGCAGGCAGGGCCGGCTCCTGCTCCGCGGAGGCGCTGCTGGCCGTGAGCAGGAGATATTAATGAAGTTATAATTGAGGGATAACAGACCCGGCAGCACCTTCCGTGCTCGGGCGGGCTCGCTCGCTTCCTTAAGCGGCGAAATTAGGCCGGGGTTTAAAGCGAGAGGAGCGTTCCTCCCCCTCCAAGCCGAGGGTTCGGACGGAAAAATTGCAATTCCCCGGCTCCGAGCAGCGGGACAAAACGTCCCGGCCCATCCCCGCGCAGCATCCGCGGAGCGAGCGCCGGCTCCGCGCCGCAGGGCCGCGAGATCAATGGTTTGTTTCTGTTTGGGGGGAACGCTTTCAAACAAACACACAATAAATCACCGCCAGCTCCCGGCCCGGCTGCTCCCGGCCCGCGGAACCGCGGCGGCAGCTCCGCTCCCTCCCCATCTCCGTGTCCCGGCGAGGGAATTTTACCGCTCAGACACCGGGGTTTGATACTTTGCCCAAAGCTCTCGCCTCTCTGTTTTCCCTTCTTGCTCCAAAAATGCGTTTTCTAATCACGCTGCAGGTTTCTTTCTACATTTCCCCCTCCTAAATGGGTCAGAGCTGGGGTTTTTTGTGTGCGCATGTAGTTTAGGGGGTTTAATTATTACTATTATAAAGAAAAAAATCCCTCGAAGGACCCCAGCCTAAACCCAGCTGTATTTTAGGCCCGGATCGCGTCTTTCCCAAGCGGTAAAATCCAGCGGGGATTCACTCGCTGCTGCTGCACGGGCAGCTCGTGAAATTGGTTTCTGCGAGGAAAAAACCCAACAAACAAACCCCTGATCCGGCAGAAAACTTTATCCTGGCACCCAGACCGTTTTCCGTCTCGTAATTCACCAGCTCGTCTTGGTATAAACGAGGGGGGAAAATAAATATACATAACGAATTAAACAAAAAATGCAGGTAACCTGTGGAATTTTTGACCGTTCAAATAAACGGTGAAGGCGGGAGAGGGCAATGGTGTGGCAGAGGGGCCTGTTCTCCCCAGGAGCTCACACAAAATTGAAGTTTCCCCCTTTTTCCCCCGTATCCAGCCCTACAGACTCTGCTCCAGGGAGGGATTTGGGGGAGGACGGCGGCGGCTCCGTCGCCTGGAGAGGAGAGACCCCGGCGCGCTCGGTGGGTGACAGCAGCCAGGCGCACACCGCGAATAACTTCTTTATTTTCTAGTTATTATTTGCCCATTTTATTTTTATTCGCCCTGAACTCCAGCCCTCTCGTTTGGAGCCGCTCTCCCCACGGTTGGCTGCACACAGGTTTGCTTTTGGCCTCTGTGCTCTTGGCTCCTATAAAATACTTACATCCCTATAAAATAATAATAATAATAATAATAATAATAATAATAACTATTATTATTATCCTTTTCTTGACAGAGGCACGGCACAGTCCGTGCGTCCATCCTGCCGAGGCAGGAGCGCCCTGCTCCATCCCCGGCAGCTTCCCGTGGTGGAATCCACTTTTCCTACGGAATTTACAAACTCAAGACATCCCGTGCCAGGCTTTTTTTGTTCAATATCGCACGAGCCTAAAGAAGGGGATGCCCCAAAAACTCGGCACTTCGAACGCTGTAGGCGTTAAGATTCTCTAAAGTTCCTTGCAGACGCAGTAATTATGCAAATAATAAATATTCCATTTATCCTCATGGCCTTCTACATTTAATTTTGTTTGGGGGTTGCTCCTGCTCGCTTTTCGCTTGGGTGAAAGGGATCCAGCCCCAGCCCGGAGGGTTCAGGGATCCACACCGACCCGAGGGCTGGGAAGCCTTCACGGGCAGAGCGCCCTGTTCCTTCCCAAGTCCCAGGCCAGCCCAGCCAACTCTCCAGCTCCTCTCCAGGAACAGGAAAAAGGGAGAAAAGCTCTTTGCCAAACCATTCGCAAGCGCACTTCAACATAAATGAGTTGCCTACTAAAACTTAATGTTATACAAGATGTCTATTTGTCTCTGTTAGATTTTAAGCAGCTGTTCGCATGCTCAGATTCGCTCCCCCTCCCGCGAATTTCACCGAAGAGGGGGAAAGCAAAGAGATAAAACGGAGCCTTGTTTATTTTCCCGGCTGCTCGGGGCTCCCCTCTCGGCGCTGCGCTGGAGCGGAGCCTCCGCGCTCGGCCTGCGCGGAGCGGGCTCTGCGCACAACCATGCCCCGAGCCGCCTTTAAATCGGTTCTTTGTTCGCTGAGGGGGAAAAAAAAAAAAGAAAGAATAACCGACCGAGAGCAGGGAGATGGGGGAAAACCAGACAAAAGAGGAGCGCGGGGGTCCGCGCCCCCCCGGGCCGCCGCCTCTGTCTGGCCTTATCGAAAGGCAGCGCTAAGAGGAGATAATTTGGGCCGTGAGAGTGGGGCGGTTTGGGGTTGGATCGGTTTTTTCCCCCCCTCCCGCCCGGCAGTCCCTGCCCGCACCGCCGGGGTGGCTGCGGGGACCCCCCGCCCCACAGCCGAGCTCCCGTCGCTGCCCTCCCCAGCTCAGCCCGGCGGTAAAAAAAGGGGGAAATCCGAAATTTCGTCTCTGAGAAACGAGTGTTACTGTTAGAAACGGCGCGGTTTGCCGGGGAGCAGCGGGTCGTGGAAAGCGGCTCCCCCCTCCAAATCCCAGCCCCAAAATCTCGCCCCGTTCCTCATCACAACACTCCTCTCTGAGCCTTGTTCCTCATTCCCTTTCCGTGTCTGTGGGACAAATCCGCGGGGAATCCCAGCTCCCAAACCCCAGCATCTCTCTCCCAGGATCGGCACGAGCTGTACAGACCCCAAACATCCCCACCCTACACACACATTTCCTGCCGGGTCCAGCTATTCCACCCCAATTTACTCCGCGCTCTCTCCATCCCTCATTAATCTCGCTTGCCAATTTAAACCGTTTCCCTTCTGCTGCACGGATTTTTTAATTTTTTTTTTTTTTTAAGGACAGAGGTATTTTCCGAGCTCCTTGCAGACAGCACCCGATCTCGCCCTTCCCATCCCCTCCAGTTTTTCGCTTGGCAGGATGGGACCCCTAAAACTCTTCCCGCTCATTGTTCGATAATTAGAGAGCCGAGGTCTGTCGGGAGCGGTAAGAGGGGATTTTTTATTAAACTAACTGACATATCAAGGGGGGGCTGGGGAGGGGAAGATAAACTTGCCGACACACAAGTCCTTCTTCGAGGTTTTAAATATGTTCGCTCGAAGCCAAAATTCGTTGCTTTTTACTCGGGGAAAAAAAGAAAAAACCAGCAAACCAAACAACTATAAGCGGGAGGTTAATAGCTTAAATGAGAAACTCGGGCAAGGAATGCAGGATCGACTCCCTCCCCCCATTAATAGCCTCAAACGACTTTACGTTTTTATACCTCGAGCCGAGTACTCAAGAACTCTGAGAGTGTTTGTAAGACTAGAAAGATCTATTGAGAGACTTTCTTTCTTTTTTTTTTTTTTTTAATAGCGCATTAATGTTTCCCAAGACTTCATATTAACTCGAGAATCACCGAAGGTCGATTTGTAAGTGTCTGGACACTATAAAAGTGTTTGTAAAGCAGAGTCAGTTGCGTGCATTAAAATAAGGAGGTTCCTTTGTGAGATTTCATGCCAGGCCAGGAGCCCTTTTAAATGCTATTCAACTGCCTCATTAGAAGGAGCTAACAGGAGTCAGGCCTCCTCTTTAACCCCCCTCCCCCCGTGTCCTCCCCTCAAATCAGCCCTTTAATACATAGACTGGCAGATTAGGGGCTTTTAAAAGCTGGCTCTGTCCCGGGTAGCCGGTTTCCTATCCTGCTATTGTGACAGCTCTTCCCTGCTATCAATTACACCCCAGCCCGAGCCGCCCACCCCT
>WEIT01035335.1:286025-324090 GCA_013389985.1 Dryoscopus gambensis
GGCCCGGCAAAAAAATTAAAAATAGTATGGCCGGCCCCGAAAATCCGTTTCCGAGTAGATTAACAACCCCTCCTGTGTTAACACCAGCTCTGTTCTTTTTCTTATTAGATCGAGGAGATGAAGGAGGCGGTGGGGGGGGAAGGTTGGTCACCTTTATCTGCGCTCCACATGTTCTCTGTGGGTATATATAAAATATAGGAATGGAGTCCCCTTTAAGTAGTCCTTTTATGACTTGTTTTAACAGAAAACACAGAAGAAGCCAATGTTTGATATTACAGTATAAAACACATTTGTGGTATGCTAGGGGCTGGTTTGTTCCTCCCTCCTTCCCCCAGTTCTGTTCCTCACCCAAGCCTGCTCCAGACCCCACCCCTCTTAGTCAAGTGGGCACAAACCTTCCCCCTGAAACAGGGTCCTGCCTGGTCCAGAGCCACGCAGAGCTTCAGTGTCTTGGAAGAGACTCTGGGCTTGCCTCTCCCACAAATACGAGCCTCCAGTTCTTTATTATTATTATTGCTACTAGGCATGATGTTGGAATCATAATTCTCCATTTCTGCGAGGCTCTGGATTCAAAAAACCTATTGGAGCCTCGCAGAACAGAGCTACCTATGAACCAGAAACCAAAGGCAAATGAGTCCTAATAAAAACCAACCCAACGCAAAAATCTAGGGGGGAAACAGCAAAACCCATTCTCACTCCCATACACCAAAGCCCCAGTCCGTCATGACTTAATCATTAAGAAAAACCCCAGGCTGGCCACGAATACAACCCAGAAATGCCGTGTGCAGGCTTGGGGGTGTGGGCAGAAGTGCCAAGAGAAAAAAAGCACAGATGAGAACTCGCTTGGGGCACTTGGTTTTGTGAGGGCTCCCAGGGCTGCGACTCAAGAGTGATGTTTCAGAGAGGGTGAGGGTTCTTCTCTGCTCTAAACCCAAACTCAGCCTCCCCAGGAAAGGATCAGAATCCTGAGGGCTCCTCCTCTTACACCAGGACAAGGCTTTGAGGATGGAATCAGAGCCAATTGCCAGCCGTGCCTTGTCATTGAAATAGGTTTGGTGACACCAGGGCTTAAGAACGAAGTCCCTTTTCACCCAGTGTAGGAGGGTCCCTGTCCCTGAGGGAGCCCCAAGAAATTCAGACACCACAGAAGTGTGACAAAGGACACTGGGGCAAAAGAGAGCAGCATTTGCACTGATTCTCCCTCAAAGCTGGGCTGTCCCTGCAGCGGGAAGGGATCCTGGAGCAGGTGAGGCGCTACAGGGATGACAAACAACCATCACCTGGGGTTCATGCTGGCCCCTAAAGAAGCGCAGTCTTTCCTTACAGCCCTTCCAGTCCCCTGCCCTCACAGAGAAACACAATTCCTGGTTTTTGGGGCCAAATATTCCTTTGTATTCCTGTGAGCCCAGCCATCGAGCCCTGCTGACAGTCGTGTCCTAGCCTGGAAGGCCCCAGCTCGGCAATGCACCCCCTCAGCAAAGCACTTCAGCACCTGCTTCACTTTGGGGCTGGATTAAAACAGCCTCCAGAACACGCTTTCAATTTATTAATAGTTTAAAGCAGCAGGAACACATTGCAGGCGGTGGAATTTAAAAACCAGGCTGCAGCGGGATCAGTATGGGGGGAAAAGCAACACAAAAAGAAAATTATTTAGGTGGCAAAAAAAAAAAAAGAGATGAAAAAGTAAAAAGTATTAAAAAGTCCCCTGAAATAGATATATTTTAAAAGAAATGCCTCTGCCTGACCCCTCCCCCACCAGCATATTTCAAGCACTTTGGATGTTTGTGTCTGTCTTCCTTTCAAGGAACCCTGAGCACATGAATGGGCAGAGCAGCAGAATGAATGGGACACTTCAAAGAAAATGAAAACCATTACTGGGAAATCTGTTTATAGAGAGAATGAATGATTATGAGAGAAGATGCCAGGAGAGAGAGAACACAAGTGAGGGTGCTCTCTGCGCAGTGCACGACATAACTCAGGGGGGTTCACACATCCCCTTCGCAGCACACCTTTGGATCAGTTTTGGGTTAAAGGGCCCCCCGCTCCAGCCTTCCCAGCAAGCCCAGAGCCCCCTCCAACACCACAGGGCATGGCAGCATTCCCAAACCCCCCATGCACCTGCTCCTGAGCCCCCAGTGGGGTGCTCCCCCCTCCCTCCCTGTGTCAAGATAGGATATTAAAAGAAATGATTTCCATTGCCTGGTGCAGATGAGGAATGGATAAACAACGCGTCACTCACGGCCCGAGTGGGTAAACTCCATTTAGCCTCGACACCACCACGCCGAGACCCTGCCCTGAGAACTGCAGATTTTATCTGAACCTCACAGCACTCTCCCAGAGTCTCATCCATCTCCACTGCTGCCTCGTGCTCAGCTTGCAGAGCTCTCTCCATTGCACGTGCACCGCCGGCACTGGTTTGGCACTGGTTCCTCTGGACCCTGGTGCAACCTCTCCTGAATCCATCCCACCCAACTGCTGGCAGGAAAACCAGCAGCTGGGCATCTTTTTTGGGGAAATTAGGAATGAAAAGGGCTGGCTTTTCCCATCTTGGCACTGATGGTACAGCCAGTGCAGCCTTCCCCACTGATTTCCACGCCTGCATTCAGCATCCAAAGGCAGAACAAACAGCAAGGCCCCCTTTAGAACCAGAGCCTTACCCCAGAGCAAGGAGATGGCAGGAGAAAACAGCCCTCGAGCACCCCTGTTGTTTTTGGCACGGAGAGGCAGAAAATATTTGTCCTTCTTGGAATGCTGAGAATATTTGTGCCATGAGCAGCGTGGTCTTCACAGCGCTCCCAGGAGATGAGCGCCAGCATCCCTGGGGCTGGGGCAGAGGCAGGAGAGATGCAAACATCAGATCTCCAAGAGCTCCAGGAGCGATGCTAACACAGCATGATGGAGCCACCCATTTTTCCCAGTTTTTCTGACTTCTACAGGAGAAAAATCCTCGCTAGGCATATGCAGAATAACAGAAGACCCTGAGGAAGATTGGTGCCTTCACGCCGGAACAGCCCAGCTCCTTAGGCTCCATTTAGCAAGGCAAGGGCAGAGCTGGGACTCCAAGACCTCCAAGCAGGATCAAGCTCAAAGGAAAGCAACAACAAGCGTGCCCCTGGTAAAAGCAGCTGGGAAGCTGCCTGGAGACTTCCCTCAGAACCCCTCCTGCCTTGGCATCCCTCTGCTCCTGCCCTCTCTGTGGGATCCCCGCTTTGGCAGCGGATCAGAGCTGCTGCCCACCATGGTGGGCACCATCACCTCTGTGCCACTCGGATCATGCCCGTTACAGTTTGGGCTCGGATAACCCAAAGTGAAGCCTGAAGCAGGCTGAGCTCCAGCAGGGCACGAAGGCAGCCGCAGCAGCTGTGCCAGCCAGCTTTCAGTGCCTCATCCCAGCTGCTCCTCTCGAGGGAAGGAGGGAGCACAAGGCACGGATGGATTGGCTCAGGGGTGGATTCCCCCTTGCAGGGCTCCTTTCCCACACATAATCCCCCAGCCTCTTGCCAGAGCTGTGATAATTTGGCCTATATAGAGATGTACCTACAAAGAGATTCTCACCTCTTCTTATCCGTTTAAATATTTGATTTAAGCTGCCTGTTTTATAAATCAAAATAGAAGTGTCATCTCTGTGCCAGACACTCGTGGGCACAAGGCATTAAAAAAAAACCCAAACCCCTGAAACTGCACCGTTGTCCCACTTCCTCCTCTGAGCTTGGGTGCTGACTGCCAAAATCCTCAATTCCTGTCCCGAGAAGCATCTCCAGCTCCTTATAAAGAGTCCCTTTGGGCGCACTGACCATCAGCTGGTCCCATAACAGCCCTGCCAGTCTGACAGAACACAGGGAGAAGGAAACACAAACACTTCCCGCTTTATTCCAGGACAATCTCCTCCCGGAATCACCCAACAGGGGTGACCACACAAGCGTGGGGAAAGCTGCCAGACAAAGCCACAAAATCCCAAAGCCCTCAGCCTTCACTCCCTTGGTTTACCATGATGTCACCAAAGCCCCCGGCCGTGTGTTTATCTAACAGGAATAAATGATTGGGAACCACAAACTGCAAAATTATAAATATGTCTGGAGAGGTGACATCCTAACAAATGAGATGAGAGTGGAGCTCTGGTGACTCCTGTCGTCATCACAATTCCTGGATGGTTGCAGAACCTCGGATACAATTCCACAGCTTTTGGTGAGGGTGACCGTGTCGTTTTTTAAAATTTGTAAATAAAGAATAAAAGGCACCAGGTCTGATTTCTCTCCATCACTCTTGCCCTGGAATTGGTCAGCTCCCAATTTTATTGATTCTCTTCTCTGTGTTTCAGAGGTATCAAGTCTTACCCTAAGATTATACTCTCAAAAGAAAGGAATAACAGTTTAAGCCAATTAAGTAAATTTTTCTGCATGAAAACCATAAAAGGATATGAGCAAATTATTTGGTTTGTACCCAAGCAGCTTCTGAGGAGCGTCAAAGGATGAGGAAAAGGGAAAGAAATCAGATTTTATGGTAATTCAGTATTTTAGTTTGAATATAACTTGAAGAGATGCTGGGCATCACCAGGTTTCATTAATTTGGAGGAAATACTGGAGGGCTCAGGTTTGCAGGCCACCCTTAATAAAAGTAAGAATTAAAGGAAAAATTTCCAGAAAACCCAAATCTATGGCAGAGATGCCAAAGCACAACCAGAGGAAAAAAAACAGTGAAATCCAGGGCTGGAAGTCACTTCAATCCCTGCAAATTTTACTTTTGCACCCAAAGTCGCTGAGGCACGTGGCTGATGCTGAGCTCTTGTGTGCTGCTGCCAGAAGGCCTCAGAACGGCACAGAAATCCAGAGTCCAGCAGGACTCGGGATGCCAAAACGTGTTCATCATCCTTGGAAATCCCGATTTGAGGCTGGGGAAGCAGCACTGGAAGGCAGAGCTTCTCCTGCTGTAAACAGCAACATCCCCGAGTGAAAACAAATGTCACCCCTCTCCTTCAGTCTGGAGAGAGAGACTGGGGTGGGAGGCAGGAACTGGGAACAGCCCAGGGCTGGAAGCCTTTGCCCCGAGCCACAGGAGCCCAGCTGGGTCCACATCCATGCAGGAAAGTGAATTTACTGACAACACCTTTCCTTTTCTTACAGGGTTTGAGTTTTTGCTTTTTTTTCAGTCCACAGAGCCACTTCTGCAAGCCACATGCTGGCCTGAGCCTTGGGAGGCCAGAGCAGTGTTTCCTTCCCCCCAAACAGACTTCCTAGAGGAGACAGGAATGTTCTACAGCACCTCAGGCCAGGTAGGGAGCTCTGGCACAAAGAAAACAGGGATCAGAGTGACAGAGTTTTGAGACCAAGCACTCTCCACACATGAAAACCTGGGAATCTACAGCTGAAACGTTGCAGGGGCTTCCTGTTCCTACAGCCGGGCAGCACCAAACTTCACCTCAAACCTCACAAAGGGGTTTTTTTTTTGTTGTTTTCCAGACCCCCAAGCCCATCACTGCTTTTGATACAAGCCAAAGGTTCAAACCCCTCCAAACGTGAGCAAAGCTTTGCTCCAAGATGCAAGCTCCGAGGCTGGGCTTTCAATGGTGTATTTACTGATGAGGTGAAATATGAATCTGGTTTTGACTTTAAAAAGCCAATTGTATTTTGGGGGCGGAGGGAGGGGGGAAGGGGTGCTCTGACCTGACCCGCTAATCTCTTTTTCTTCCTTTAAAGTTGTCTTCTAAATCTGAACATTAAAGGTGATTAGATACCTAAGGGACTTCCCATGTCATTAGTTAATACTTTAGAGCTTGTTTTGGTTCCAGCTCGCAGTAATGCAGAGCCCTTTTGATAATACATCACCCTGCTCAAATATGCCTGCACAGTCTCCAGATGAAATACCCCACCCGTGTCTGCCTCGGCACAGCTCGCAGATCCGAGGGGTCGGAGACGAGTTTAATTTAAAGATGAGCCGCCCCTGGGCTGCCAAAGGAAATGGCGTGTCAGCTACGTCAAAAATAGATACTGTTGTGCAGATATATGGGGGGAGAGATGGACGCTGCCAGTGCTATCAATTACCTGGATTGCCTTTAAATGTCAAAGCAAATCCTTGCCCATTCCTTCTCTAAAACCTAAATCACCGGGAGAGACAGGGTCAACCCGAGCGGGCTGGAATGCCGGGAGAGGAAAACACGGACACAGCGTTGCGTGCGTGAGGGGATAATTTGTGTGCACGCACGGACTGGGGGAGCACCGAGAGCAGAGTGGCTCGGGGGGTTCACATTCGCAGGGCTGGGTTTCCAGGTGTCACCAAAAACATCAGTCCCCAAAAGAAAGATCCTTTCCAAGTCACCAAAAGCGGCCTCCTGGGCTAAACGTACTGAAAATTCTCCTGCTGCTCCTATTTTTGCATTGTTAAAGGATTTTTTTTCCCTGTGGGGATAGAGGTGCCTTTGACAGATTCAAAAGCAACCCCACAAGTCTGAAGTGCTTTTGGGGAAGGCCAGAGCAGACTCTCTCTCTGCATCCTTTTCCCTCCCGCTGCTGAGCAAATAATGCAACGCAACATACGTGCACCTACAGATCTGCATCCTTCAGGGCAGACCTCCCGGGGAACAGCCTGAAACCATCCCTTGGGAAGGGCCCCAGCCCTTTCGGGAACAGGATATGGGGAAATTGAGGGCCGGGGGAAAGGGGGAAATCGTCAAATCCTACAGGTGGGTAAATAAAAGGAGACAGAGTTTATTACAATAGAGAGGCAAAACATAAGGTTTCAGCTCGGTCTCTCAAGAAATGAGGTTTCTGCCGTCAGTCTGCACGTGGGATACGTGTATAAAATATAAATAAAACAAACATACTCATCTCCCCCGTCTCCAATAACTTCCAAATTTGTTGGCCAATTCCAACCCAGCTTGGTGGAGGGGGCAGAGGTCTTACAGTTCCTACAAGTTTTATGAAAATAGGGCCCTCTCCCGTGCCCTGAGACCTATTAATGCCCCACACTGAAAGAAATTGTTGAGCTCACGTTGCAGCTTATTAGGAATATTATTAGACACTGGAGAATCCACAGGGGAGGGAGGAATATTAAGAAGGCCCCAACGGCAGGAAAAGCTTCAGTTGGAGTTTGCACCTTCTCAGACACCAGAGGATCCAACCACAAGACACCAACTGGTTGAAACCCCCATTTCCCTGCATCCCCTGCTAAGAACCACTCACTTCTTTTACATAAAGATATTTTGTGTATTCCCAGGCCGGCCTCCTGTACCTGAGCCAGCCAATTAAGCCAAGCTGTAATTTACAGCTCCCTGCTTCCCTCTCCTTCCCAGGAGGGACTCGCGAGCGATGCCGGGACGCGCGGAGCAGGAATGCGCTCACGGGGTGCATTTATCACCCGCCTTTTCAGCGGGGGCACTGATTTCTGTGCCCTCCTTCCTTCGGCAGGATCATCTCCTCTAGATAACTCCGCGCACCAGACGTACATTAAGCACTGATTCCAGCATCCAAAGGCCCGGTCGCTTCCCAGGCACAGGATGGAGGGGGAAAAATGTAAAGAATTCCAGATAAACACATTTGGAAAGCCACTTAAAGCTACTGGACAGATGAAGGCGAGGAAGGCAGGGGAGTATTTTTGCAGTGAACAGACAAAGAGGGACATTGCTCATCTCCCGGAGCGTGTGAGCTGCTCCCCAGCGCCAGACACTGAGTTTTGGAGACCCTCAAGCACCAAAGAGTAAGAAAAGGAGCCCTAAAAGAGCAGGGAGGCCACAGGGGAGGTGGAGGACATGGATCAGCTCTGCATTAGGATTTGCCTGACAGCTGCCACTGGTTTAATCCCATTGGTTTGATGGATTTTGGGGAATACCCAGCACAAGCAGGAATAGGGCTCCCGAAGCAGGGACAGCACAGGGGAATGGGCACTTTTAGTCCCACACAGCCGAGAATGTCCCGAGACAAAGACAATCCACCTGGAAGGTTTCCCTCCCTTCCCAAAGGGAGATAAAATAGATGATAAGAGATAAAACACAGCCCTGACCCACTCCCAATCCTACAAACCCATCTCCAGCATCACTGGGCATCTGCTCTGAACATTTGAGCTCAATTGTCTCCTGTCCTACCCATTCCCACAGCACCAGGGGTACAAGTCCCTCCTCCAGGGGCTCTTTGTCCACTTCCATCAAGCTGGACCTCACTGGGTGGTTTCAGGGGAAAACAGGAGATAATTTTGGGTTTCACTGTAGCTCAGCCAACAGTCAGGACGATGGAGGTGGCTGTAGGGACAAGCCAAGGAGTCAGCAATGTCCTCAAGCCGAGCCAAGAGAAGGCAGGAGCTGCCCAAGAGTGCTTTGACAAAAACCTCCCCTCTCCCCAAAGTGGAGGATCAAAAGGTTATTCTGGGAAGCAGCAGCTCATTACTGCACCAAAGCACTGGGGTGGGTGATCCCATGGGAATGAGATCCCACAGATTTCTGCAAGGCCGGGATCCCATCCTTCCTTTTCTCACCAAATCCCCATGACAAGCCTGGAAGTAACCCCAGCCCACAAAGTGCAGCAAAAGCTGGGCAGAGCCACCTGCCCCGAGCACCGTGGGCTCCGTTCCAGCCTCCAGAAACCATTTCTGGGGTCAGTGGGAAGTTCATCTCGGCCCTCAGGAGAGGGGAACTTACCCATCCACTTAACAGCTCAAACACTGCTGCTTCTCATACGCACAGCTCCCAGTGCTGGGGGGTCTCTATGAATAATTGATGGCTGTGGTTATCAGGATGACTGAAAGATTGTGCTGGGAAGAAACGTCCAACCCACGAGGAACAGCGAATTCTTCCTTCCCTCCTCACACAGGAGCATTCTGAGCCCCCATCTCGCTGCTGCAGCTCCTTCCAGCCCTGGACACAGACTCCCAGGATGGCCTACAAGCATTTCACGGGCTCAATCCTGCAGTGGAGAAGTTGCAATTTCCCCAGGAATGCCTGGAATTTCCCCCTTTATGCAACACATGTTTGCAGGTTCCCACTTTGATGAGGGAATATCTTCATTTTCCAGGGGAGTATTCCCACACACGTGCTGTCTCTTTGAACAACCCAAGCCACCACCCTAAACCCACAGCAGATGAGTAGCTCTTCCTCCTTCTCAGGGCCTCTAAAACCCTGAGTTCTTGGGGTTTTTTTGGTTTTTTGTTTTTGGTAAAGTGTGCACGTTTTGATTGAAACCTCACAGCTCAGAGGTCTTTTTTTCAGCTCTGTCTTTTTTTCAGCTGCTTATTTGCCACTTTGCAGGAAGTGCCAGCTGGAAAAAAACCCCTATTTTTATTGTTATTATTAAATTGTCAAAGCTTCATCTTATTTTGCAAACAAAACTCCCATTTCTTGGTTTATTACCAGAGATGGGTGTTGCTTTAATGTTACATTATTTGATAAATGACAATATAAGGAGGGAGAGATTTCAGACTTGGAACTGAAGATCCATGCTTTCGGGAAAAAAAAGAAAAAGATCTCTCCAGAAGTTACTTGTGCTTTCAGTTTTAAACACACCAAGCAGCTTGAGGAAACTTCTGCAGCCTGAGTTGGAATGAACTCAGTGCATATAAAGATGAATAAAGGGATGGAAGTCATTTCTCTCCTGTGGCACCCACCTAGGAAGAGCACATCCTGCAGCTCCTACTGCTCCCCTGCTGGCTGCTCATCTCCAGGAGTTTCTCCTGGAAACTTTTAAGGATCACACTGGCCACCAAGGGGAATCTCCGGGCCAGACGCCAGACCCGTGTGCCAGCCTGCAGCCAGGGACAAACCCTCAGTTTGGGTGGAAAAGCGAGGAAGGGGAGAACTTTTGAGTGCAGGGCTTCGAGCAGCCCCTTCCAAAGCTCAGCCTGCCAGCACAGCGCCCAGCCCAGCCTCGAGCTCTCATGGACTTTGAAAAACCACGCCGGTCATTTCTCCCCTTTAAAAAGTTTCTCCTGGGCCATGTCTGAGCTCCTGAGTGCGTTGAGGTCCCTCTGCACAGCGGGATTAGGAGTCAGAGCACTGCCATCAGCAGGGGAAGGAGCAGAACTGCCGGGACCGGGCAGGGATTTAGGCTCTGCAGCCCCACGGCTCGGAGTTTTGCTGTTCAGCACCGTCTCCGCTCCTATTTTGCCTGAAGAACTGCACAGCTCTCAATAAACTTCCTACTTGAAGGTTAAAAATATTGTCCCTCTCTACCTGCAAATTCTCATCAACATCCCTGCTCCACCCCCAGCTCAGGGGCTCTCATTCCAAGACGAAAATCTTCTGCCAGAATCAATGTTTCTTGAGACGTGCCCTCTGCAGATCTCAAAGCGTGGCTCAGTGTCCAAACTGCGCCGAGGTTTGCCTTGGCCTCAGCACGAAATGTCAGGCGGAGGATGAAGTGAGAGACTTCCTAGGAACACATCCCGGCCCAGCCAAGCCATCGCCCCAGCTCAGCACGCCAGCACCATCACACAGCCCCTGTCAGGAAGACATCAGAGAACAGGATTCTCCCTCCAAAAGAGATGCCAGGGTGTTGATTTCATTTCCTCCTGATTTCGGGTTGAAAGGAAAAAAATAAAAGTCAAGATCTTGAGATATTTTACAGAATGGAAATTCTGAGATATTGCAAGATAGAATTATTCACTTTAATGTGCAGCCCAAAAGTTGGAACATAACTGAGTAAGGATAAGTACAAGGTCAAAGTGAAAGGGTGAAATAAGCATTTGAATTTAAAACTGTTTCTGAATTTCCTCTGACGCTCAGTTGAAGGAGGATATGTTCCTGCAGCACCTTCCTCCGTGGGCAAGACAGTAACTAATTCTTACAGAAACCTCTCCCTGTCACCCTGTGGGACCAGGAAACTGAGTGTCCCCTGCTTGAAATAAATTCAGGGAAGCAAGACAGAAGCTGGAACTTCTCACCAGGACAAAACACACAAAATACAGATTGGAAATTAACTCCCCTGTGTATCCCTTTTGTCTTCGCTCAGGGCCTGTGTCCGGAATTCAGGATACAGAAACCGGAAGACCTGGGACTCTTAACAGCACTGAAGGAAGGTGAGCAAAATTCAACAGACCTGTGAAAGCTGCGGGGGGAAATTCTCCTGGCAGCAAAGAAAATCAGCACAAAGCAGTGATGCTGGGGGTGCGCCCTTCTGGCCCTGTTTCAAGCTCCAGTGCGCTGATTTATGATTAAAATGTAGGGAGAGAGCAGAAAAAGCTCTTTTTCCTGGTAACTCTGGCCTTGGGATGGTTTGGGACCGGCCGCGACATCGCCCCGAAATCCGCATCCTTCCAGTGCCCTCTCGTGGCCGCCGCTCCCGCTGCAGCCCCAGGGGTGCGCGTTCCAGAGGGGGACACCGGGAATGATCCCCCAGGGATGCCGGCAGGACCCGGATCTTGCTTCGGGACGGCGAGATAACGGCCCGGACTCTGCCCTGTATCTTTATCTGCACCATTTCTCCTCTCTGAGGAGACTCATCTCTTTTCAGACCAGCTTGGGGCCTCACCTCCTGCAGCAGTGACTTTTGGCACCTCGTTAAATCTCACATTAAAGTCTCTTTTCCACCTGCTCTCTGGCAGAGCCAGCAAGGAACCAAACCTCGTACTATTAATCCCTTCCTGAGCAGCAAAAACTTCATTTTGTACCTCATGCCAGGCACAGAGCAGGATCCTCACGGCAGGAAAAGGGAGCCAACCCCTTCCAAACCATCCTCCCAGGCCGTGTCCTTCAGCCTCAAACAGTGCCACGACAGGGACCACATCTGGAGGAGCATCAGATCTCCGTGAGGGAGGGGAGCCGGGGTGGTGCTGGAGGCTGGGAATGCACCTGCACAGGATTCCCACCTTTCCCTCTGCGCACCGTGGGCTCTCTCCAAGGAGGTCGGTGGCTGAGGACCACAAGCACGAGAGGTTCTGCAAGCACAGCCAGGTGTTGCCTTGGCTGAAGGGAGAGGCTGGGAAGGGATCCAGGGGTGAAAGTCTCCCCCAGGCCTGCCAGATCTGATAGCTCGGTCAGAAGTACAGCTTGTACATGCAGGGAGATGAAATAATTTCAAAAGGGGTTGCTCTGGGCAGAAAGACGGCAGGAAGGACTCTCAGGACCTGCTTCTCTGCACAAGGACATTTTCCAAGACCCAGAGACTCCTCCACCATTGTACCACGTTCAAGTAACGGTCTGGGTGTGGGTTGCTCTCTTTTAAACACCTTGAGTGCTGGCCTACACCACAGTGCTTTTCCCAGGGATTGTAGCAGCCTTCAAAGCCTTTCACGTGCATGATTTTGCCTGTTCTTTCAGCCTGCTTTGATGACTTGCTCTATTTCCATAGTAGGCAGGCCTGTAAAGATACCCTGCCTCTGAATTTCTATTTAATTCTGGTAGTATCAGCATTATGTGATCCCCAGTGAACTTTATATGATCCCTTTGTTCCTCCAGATTCATGGCAGAGAAACTCCAGACTAAATGTTAAGAAAACAGATCAAACCCAAATTTAATCCCATTCTGTTGGAAGTTTTTGACTCAAGATTTACCCCCAGAAGGAACAGAGCCCTGTCCTAACCCAGCAGGAATTCCCATGCTGAAAACCATCCCAGACCATCTCTCCTGGACATGGCTTTTCCGTACATACATGGGTCAAACCTTCTCTCTGCAGTTCAAGTGCTGCATTCCCAAATACTGTCTGCATTCGTGTCAACTGCAGTTTACTCTTCAAAATAATCCACATTAATGCCCAGGGACTAAAAATGGGGGAGGAGAATGGGAGCCACCCCAGGCAAAGCTGCTTTCCTCTACAGCTCTGCAAAGACCCCTCAGGAGAGGCAAAAAACTTCAGTTCCTCTTGGTTGCCCCGGTTCTTGGCTCCTCTGGAAAGGGTCAGGGTGAATTTGATTCGATTGTAGCACTTTTCTGACATCCTTCCCTGCAGTGTGGAACAGCTCAGCTTTGCTGTGGGTCCTGCTGAATGGCAAAATTCTGCACGGGGGAAAGCAGGGACAAAGGACTAGGGTTTGGGTTCCTGCTTATCATCTCATGCTCCAGTCCTGTAAAACTGCAGAGAGGAGAGAATCTCTGGGATTTGGCTGTTTTAAGGATTATTTTTAGCTTCCCTCTCCTGTACCCCTGACTCTAAGCAAGAAAAGGGAAAGCATCACATCCTTTTCTTTCTTCTGCCAGCTGGCAACACCTTGGCATCCCAAAATCCTCCACATTTTCCCTGAAATGCATAATTCCCTGTTAGGGTTGGACAACGACCTTGTTCATCCGACCTGAACGCAGGACACGGCTCAGAACCTGCCTGTGTGCGTGGAAAATCCAGGCTCTTCACCCCTCAGCCAGATCTGGAGATCCACACGAGCCCAAGATCCAAGCACAGGTTTGCTGGAGTGACAAGAGGAAAACACTCCCTGACATGAGCCCGTTTGCAGCCAGCAGAAATTCCAGCTGGGAGGAGCAGGAGTGAGAACAAGAGCTCTGCAGAGCCAGACCTGTAACACCAGTCGTACAGCACCCGTGCACAGAGCTGAGCCTAAGGCTACACTCTCACTGCTCCCCAAATCTCCCAGTTTTATGCATTTCTTCCAAACTTTGATGAAGGATCTATTCCCTCAGATCCAAATCCCTGCCTGAGGCAGCGCAGGACAGAGTGAAAGTTCCTTTCTGAGGCTGGATTTCACCGTCTCCAGCCTGTTTGTGCTGTCCCACCCACTTCCCAGCCCCTGCCAGGAACATGAGTTTCTGCAAGCTTGTTCTTGTGCGAGGCAGAGCCCTGCAAAGGGCAGAAAATGTGCTTTGTTCCCGAGTTCTGCCTCAGCTGAGGTTGGAGGTGGAGCGAGAGGATGTGCCCAGGGAAGCCTGGCTTCAAACAGCCCTGCTTGTCACCATCACATTCCCTGAGTCTTTCCCAGCCATGCAAAACCAGCGGGGAGGAGACGAGGTGCTCCCAGGCACCCCGAAGCCATTGACCTGCCAGGGAAACGCCGGGGGCAGGAGGAATGAGAGGCTTTATTTGCAACCCCGTCTCCCAGCTCCCGCTGGGCCCCGAGCAGGTTCCCCTCCTGTGCCACAGAAGCAGCTCCCTGACCTCTGCTGAGCCCCTGCTGTGCCACCAGACTCTCCAGAGGGTGAGAAAAGACCAAGCCCTTCAGGACAGGGACTGTCTCACACTGAATTCCATCTTTCAGACTTGCCAGTGCCCAGCCCAACCAGCCTGGGATCACTTTTGAGGTAAAACCGTGCTGTTTGCAAAGCCCTGCTGCCAGCCAGCTGGTGAAGGCTCTTGGGGAGGAGGAGGAACACCTCTGAGCTGCCTGGTGAGGCTGGAACGAAGGGAAACGCGGGGCAGATGAGCCCTGGCAGCGCACAGAGCACGGCTCTGGCAGCCCCCAGCAGTTTGCCAGGCTTGCAGCTGGCACAGACAGGCCGAGGGGTTTTCCTCTCCCTCCTCCCAAAGGTGGGAGGGAGCAGCCGCTTCCTTGCGGGCAGCACAGGGCCCCAGGCAGGCGTGCCGAGCTCGAGCTCACCCACAGCCCTCCCATCTGCCCTGCCAGCACGGAATTCCCAGGTGATAGATGAAAAGCAAACGCCCTAAACCAGCTTGGAGTCGGAATCCTGTGCAAGCAGAGCTCCCAAAAGGGAATTTATACTGAAAGAGAGGGGCTTTAAGCAAGAGCCTTGGGACCCGGCCTGCTGCCAGGGGCACCAGCGCTCCCTTGGCTTCTTCCCATTACAGCTGGTTGTGTCTGGGCCATCCCTGCAGGCTGAGCACACGATGGTGACAGAAAACCGGTCCCAGGGATGAACTGCATCCATGGAAGAGGGAATCAGAGCGGCCATGGACACAGCCCAAGGAGCACAAACACCAGGGCACTGCAGCTGGAGTCTCATACCCAGCTTCTTTGCACGTCTCGGCTTTTAATTACGTGCTTTCAGCGCTCCTCTATTCCCCCCACCTCATTCTGTGACTCGAGGCTTGGGCTGCTGAGCAGGCCAGGGATTCCCTGGATTGCTGCAGCTGGAGGAAACACTACCAGTATCGGACTCCAGGTGTACTCCACACAAAAGGGAGGACAGATCCCCCCGGCTGCACAGCAAAGGTGCAAACACAGGGAGAGGCTCCATTTGGAGAGGTGGCCTGGGTGCCAGCAGCACCACAATTCATCTCAAAGCTCTAATGTTAAGTCACTTGAGAAAATTCAACTCTCAAAAGGTCTAAAAGTTTCTCATTCAGACTCAGAGCTGGTTGAACACCCCACTTTGGCGCGGTGTTCCCAAAATGATGCTTTACCAGAGGATACTGAAAAAAGCACATTTCCCCACGTCCTCTCACCCACAGCTGCTCTTGCAGCAAACTCCCATCTCCTGCAGCTCTCCAGACTGAGATACAGGACCCACTAATTAAACTTTGGACAGCTTCCCCTAAGCAGACTGCTTCAGAATCAGCTAAGAGGCAGCAATCAAAGCTATTTTCATTTCTAACTTCAAAGAGGATACTCCAAACAAAAGGAAACACTTGAGTAAAGTGTGTATAAACAGGGAGCATCTGGTCTTTCCCCAGCAGCACTGAGCCTTGAGATAGACATGCAAGAAAAAGGCTCCCAATGAAGTCAGGTAACAAATAAAATGTCATGTGTGGGTACAGCTCTTCCTTAGAGCCCCTTGAGTGTTTCTCTGCTTCTTCTAGAGAGGCAAAGCCCCACAGAGAGCAGCACACACCTGGCTCAGCCCCTTGCATTTGTCTCAGCTCTTTGTTCTCTGGATCAGGCACTGGAGGAGGCAGGAACCATCTGCTTCTCCAGGGACACAGATCCTGCAACTTAATGGAAAAGCTCCTCTGGGTCAAGTGGCAGAGCCAACTGCTCTCTTAATGCAACCATCTTCATTTCGGGGAGGGAGGGAATCAATTAACAGCCCCTGAGCAGGGCAGGCTCCTGGTGAGCAGTCACCTGCCAGAGCTCACACCCAGCTTTTAGTGCGCCCGGGCCAGGCCTCCACCCCGCTGCCTGCAACAGCTCTGCTGCAACCTCTGCCTTCATCTGGAGGGCCCAGAAAGCTTCAGGGGGAAGCTGCAGCCCCACAGAAGCATTTGCTAAGCCAGCAGGAAAAGATAAATCCACTGTCAGGGACAAAACGTGTCTGTGAATAAGACAACAAATACAAGTAACAGAGCACAGCCACAAGAAAGAAGCTTCTCTCTGGACAGAGACACTTTCCCCATCCATGATATCCTGGGTGAGTCTCTTTTTGTGTTTAAAATACTGATATCACAGAAGCTTCGCAGCTTCATTTCTCCAGCTCCCTCACAATTCTCACACCTCACTTACTATAAATTAGCGAAGAGATCTCTCTGCCTCTGTCAACTTTGAGATCTCCTGGACCACAACCCAACTCTTTCACCTCTGGAGGGGCAGTTTGGAAGCATCTCTAAAAATAACTAGCTCTGATTTTCTTCCAACAACCTAGAAATTCCTGTGGTGCCTAATCAACCTTGTCACAAAATTATAGCAACGAGTCCTAAGAGCACCAGGAGTGTGGCTTCCTCCACTCCATCTTAACAGCAGTCTGGATGTGTATCTGAAAATTAACCAGTGATTAGCTGATGGATTAAAATTGTCTGTGCCATGTAGCCCAACTCCTGAAGCCAACTTTATTTTTAAAATGCTTTCAGCCCGGGCAGTTTCCAAACAAAACAGTAAATCACTGATGTAATCAAGCAGAACTCATTTTGCAATTAATTCTCCCTTTCTGTGGGACAAAGACTCCTTGCTCTAAGTCAGGAGATCAGAACATGGCCTGCAGGGCTGAGAGCTTGGGTAACACCTAGAAAATACCAATACAGCCCTGCCATGAGCCTCATAAATAATAATGAGCATGAGAGAGGTGAGGAGATCGTTACAGACACAGAGGCTCAGGTGTGTTAAGCACAGCAAAGCTGTGAAGGGCATTAAGGGATTTCAAGGCATGTAGGGATTGCTGACACGCAATTATCCTGGCAGAGCAGAGGGCAGCACCTGCCTGAGCAGTGGCAGATGCCAGGCTTTTAGGATAGAGCACGATCATGGAATGGTTTGGCTTGGAAGGGACCTCAAAGACTCTCCAGTTCCAAGCCCCTGCCACAGGAAGGGGCACCTTCTGTGAAGCTTTCATCCAATTCTTCATCCATGAAGGTTTAACTCAATTGAAGCCAAAAATTATTAAATAAAGCAACAGCAGATTATCAGGCCAAGGTGTGAAAACTGCTGCAGCCTCTTAAGAGTAAATGTCAGGGAGGAGACAGAACCAGAGAAGGTAAAAGCAACAAATGCCAGTGAAGAAACCAAAACCTCAATTCTTGCACAAGTGTGAAGTTCTCCCACCTTTTTCTCCAAGGAAGACCAGCTCAGAAACTCTGTCTCAATATTTCACAGGCTTTCATACTGAATGAAATCCACTTCTAAGCCAACACAGCTGCAGTGTGACCATTCATACCCTTTATATCCCTGTCCTTGTTAAGAAATGCCACTGAATTTGCAGTGTTGCAAGGGTGCTGCAAGAACTGACACCCACTGTGTCCAAGGGCTACCCCCAAGTCACATTCAGTGCCTCAGGTGTGATTTCTGCTGTAAAGATGTGGGATTATATATTATTTTATATATTATTATGTTATCTTGGTTTGGGATTTTCCCCCTCTTCAAGGTGAGGAGGGAATGGGGAAAGCAGTAGAAGACCAGAAGTCAAGAAAACCCTTCTCTCTGACAAATTAACACCATAAGAATTGCTGAACTGTCACAGATTCTACCCAGTTATGAATCCCTGAAGCAGCTACTGACAGGGAGTCACAGGGATTCAGCTGAAGAGACTAAACCAGAGCCTGAGACCTCACTATCAAAGCTTTCAATAATTTTTTTAAACCAAAACAGGCAACGCTGTCCCAATATTTCAGGGGAGGAGACCCTGGGGTAGAAGCTGGGCAGTCAAACCTAAAGCTGTGATCCAAAAGAGCTCCTGAGCTGACACAGGAGCTCATGCTGCACTCCCTGATGCAGCTGAAAACATTCCCAGGAGTCTTTTCAGAAGCAGAACAGCTCCTGCACGCGCAGCCCAGACCCACTGGGCTGCTACAGAGAAACACAGATGTGCTCCAAGGTCCTAGCCTGAAATCCCAGTTTATCCTGGTGAGCCAGGCCTTCCCCACACTGAACCTTCTGGAATCACTGTTGTATCCTAGCTAGTGACTAAACCACTCATCCAGTGCATGGAAGACCCAAATTTAATCCCTTTCTGAGGGAAATGGTTCAATGCTGGCATGGAGCTGCAGCCTCCCTGAGCTTCACAGAGTTTGGGAGGGATTTCCCCATCTCTGTCCTTCATTCCCACTGAAGTCAGCAAGCTTCCAGGGGAATTAAAGGCAACAAATTTTAAGCCAAGACCATTTTAACAGCAAATCCTGACTAATAAAACAATAAACGTTCCTCAGTCTGCTCTGTTGAAAACTTCCTGCTTTCCCTGCACATCAAAAATAGACTTGAGCTGTCACTCAGGGCTCTGCTGTTTTCATCAGAGCCATCCAGCTATGGGTGAAAGATTGCTCAAGTCCATTTAAGCACCATCTCTCAGTAATTCCCACTGCAAGGCTGCATTGCCATTACATGCCCAGCACAATCCATCAGGCTGGTGCTTCTAGCAGATTCACTGCAGCTTGCAGAGAGCAGGAGGCTCTGAATTCCCTGGAGCACCTGCAGCTGGCCTCAGCCTCCCGCAGGATGTTTTCACTAATTGAAATTAAGACAATCATCAGACCGTGGGTTTGATTAGAAATGCTGCTGAGCCTCACTCACTTTCCCTCTCAATTCCCTCCCTCCCCATACACAGAAGAGCAGAAAGTGCCTTAGTCCAACTTCTATTTTTGTTAAAAACAGACATTAGCCTTGTTTCCACTAAACTTTGGAAACCCAGACAGGAGTTTCAGCATTAGGCAGGATGTATAGAAATCCACTTCTTGCCAGGACTTTGTGCTTCTCTAATAACTTCAAGAAAAGCAAAAAAACCCTGAAAGCAGAGCCAAAACACACCACTCGGCCTCGCATGGGACCTGATCAAACATCCAAAGGCATTTGAAATTCCAGGAAGGCAGAGCTTCCTCATTCTTAAGGAATACACCAAAATGTACAGAAGTAATGAATTTATTTCATTCCACGTCTCTCATGATCAGTGCAACCCAAAAGTGCCTCAATATTCCAGGTACTTGCCTGCAGTCTATGGGAGATAGAGGACACTGTTCCATTAAAAGATAATAGAACATGCTCAGCATTTGTTTGTGTGAAATTCAAAAGGAGTTTCAGGTCTATCTCCTCCAAAAGCCATAAATCTCCTCCAGCTAAACCAAACCATATTTCTACGTTTAAATCCTAGGAGTGAGCCCAAAGACCAGAGGAATTTGCATGCACCAGCCCTTTTCCTCCTTCCCACCACCCCCTGTGGCCTTTGACAAGCCTCAAAACTCCACCTTTCAGGAGCCAAGGGAATTCTTGTCTTTCATTTGGGAAATGGTTTTTTGAAAGACATTTTGCTGCTGGCCTGCTGGTGTTTGCACAAGAGCATGCTAGGGCTGAAAAGGATCTGGAAAGGATCTGACTTGATCCCAAAAATGCTATTAAAAGGCAGGGATGTTCCCTGCTTGCCTGGCTGATAGCCAGCACTCATCTGAAAGTCACCCTGAACACACAACTGGGTGGAGGAAGTCACTGATAAACAACCAGCTGATATCCAAAGCAGGCAGCTGAGTATCAGATCATGGCAAGCAGCACTGAGCACAGGAATAGCAAAAAAAGATGGAATTCTGGGCAGCTCAGGCACAAGAAACAAGCAGCACATCGATCCTGGCTGCATTTCCCCCAAGGATCCTAAAATACCACCATCCACCCTTCCTGAAAAAGCGTCTTCCCAGTGCCAAAGGTGATCCCACAACCTGGGCCTCCCTCTGAAGGGAAAAGTCCTCCAAGGAGATAAGGCCTATCAGCTGCAAAAGGCACCAGCTGGCTCCCATGGAATGCCAAGGTGAAATAGGATGTTCAAACCCAGGAAGCTCAGGTAGGAATGAGTCCATAAATCCTCCTTCTGCCAGAGCCTGGGCTGTGCCTCATCCCACACTGGGCACAACTCAGGCAGCATTCCGCTGTACCATGAGGATGCTGAATCCAAGGGCTCATTCTGGAGGGCAGGACCTAGCTCTGAGATGCTGGTGGAATCCCCGAGAAGCCTTTCAATCCCAGATTTGAGAGGAAGGCAGAAACAGCCTTCAGTGTTTAGACTTGAAACCCCTGGAAGATGCAGAGAGGTGCCTGGAGAGCAGGAGGTGCCACCTAAAATGAGAAGGACGCTGTGAAGGGAAGCCACTGGAATTTGTTCCAGGGGAAGGTTTAAACCCTCCCCACCCCACCACTCCTCCATGCAGGAGGAGGGAAAGCCAAGAGCAGAAAACTGAGAACAAGGCAAAGAGAGCTCTGTGAATTCAAACCGCTTTCGCAATCCTCAAATACTTTGGCTTCCCTGAGGATCCATCATCCCCTCTTCCAGACAAGCAGCAGCGAGGTGGTCTCCCCCTTCGGAAGGCTTTGGATGATAACCAGCAGGAACATTATGTCTGAGCCTCGAGGACTGAGCATTCCCACAGCATTCGTGGATGGCAGCGCCAAGCCAGAAGGATGCATTTAACAGTTGCTTAAGTTCTGGCACCTGCGCCTATTTCCCCATGATAAAGTCCAACACAGGCAGCCTTCAGATGTTGTGTAAATATTGTCAGCGCTCTGGCAGAGCTCCCCTTTTTTATGATTTGTTTTACACAACCCCCAAGTGGTTCATAAACACTAATTATATCTCCCGATCCCTCCAAACGAGCTGCGAGTGCTCCGCGCAGGACGGAACAAAGGCAGAGCGAGGTTCTGCTTCCCACCAACAAGGTGAGCAGGCTGGGGGAGCTTTCCCTCCTCCCACGAATGAGGCCACTACCTGACAGGACGTGACATTTAATGGGATTTAGCACTGTTGTCACCTCAAATACGATTTAAGGTTTCCAGAGCAACAGGCTGAACCCTGAGACCAGAGGTAGGAGCTGCTCAGTGGCAGCTTAATTTCTCCTTTCACTTCCAGCATCTTGTCATGAACTGTTCCACTCAGCTCCTAGGCCATGGATCCTCTCCCAGATCTCGCAGATATCTTCAAAGCAGGAACAGTACAACCAGTTCTGTCCTGGCACAGAGATGTCTCCTTTGCATTTTGCCCCACAAGGCTGAAGACATCACCTGGGTCCAGATTTTCTTAAAGGCTCTTCTGTCAATTCCTGTGAGCTTGCCAGGCCTCTTGGGGTGCCAGCAAATATCAAAAGAACCCAGAGCACCACAAATGAGGTGGGAGCTCAGGAGAACGCTCTCAGAATTTCCATGGGAGCTCTGAGTCTGTGAAAAGCTTTTATTTTATGATTCATGACTAGTTTGCAAAAGAGCAGCAATAAACCCAAGCTTCAAGAAGTCACTTTGGCGCAGAGCCCTCCTCTGTTTTCCCTCACCTACTGCTGAATCTAGAACTGGGTGTTGTTTTTCACAGCGATGGGTGTTGTGAAGATGAACTGAGAGATTAAACACAAGAACATTTTAAGGGAAGATAAACGGACACGATATCCTTGGCAAAGAGCAAGGCTTCCAGTCTTAACAAAATGTTTCTTCGTCACCTGGAAAAGGATGTTTCAACAGCTGGAGATAAGTGGAACATGACCAGCTAAGCTCCTTTCCTTCCCCTGGAGCCCAGGGAAGCAGCAGGGAGCACTGCAAACCACATCAGCTCACACCAGACATGCTGCCCACCACGGAAGGCGTTTCAGAGCCAGTGGAGCGTGCTAAGGAGTGCTGGGGAGCTGCATTTTGACACGAAACCAACCTTAAAGAGAGGTTCAGAGGCGGCTCTGCTGAAAGGAAAATAAAACTTGATTTTTGCTAGGCCTTGACAACTCCACAGCAGCTCCCCATCCCAGTTTCAGACAATAAACCAGGAACAAGCTGCCACTGACAGGGAGCGCGGCCACAGCTCCCAGGTGAGCTCCAGGGCCAGCACTGCCGGGATATTTTGACTCCCAAAAGGAGCTCCTTTCAAACTCCAGCACAATCCAAGCATGGAAGACTCCGTGAGCCTGGAGGAAGGCTGGGATGCCACCTGAGCCCCGGGTTTGCAAAAAGCCTTCAAAACACACCTTAAAGGGAATTAAAGCTCACCCAAGGCTCCATATTTGAGCTAATTGCTTTAGCTCTGAGGAAAATGCAACAAGACACTAAATTTGCTGCTGATTCCCTCAGCCATTTGTACTCCCGGTCCCATTTTCCCGCTGATCCCAGTGTTTTGGAAGCCCCCCTAAAGCCTCCCAGCTGATGTGGCTGTGCCACTGAGGACTCAAAACCAGCCCGTGCCATGAAGCCAGCAGCCCTTTAGCCATGCCTGGCACAGGGCAAGGAATTTGACAGGAATCATCCCAGCATCCCCATTCTCTCCCATACTGACCAGTCAGCTGCCCACGGCACTGTGCCACGGGCAGAGATTCACGGCCTCTCCGCCCCCTCCAGCCACATTCCCCAGCACCTCCTGCACCCCAGCCCTTCCTCCTCTTCCCACACGATGGGAAACGCCACGGATGAAGAGGAGGGTTTATCATTTATGGCCCTGCAATGCCTCTTAGGGACAAGAGCCTGCCACAACAGGCAGACCATTAACCAGGGCTCAGAGCTCTCCAGAGACACTTGCCCCAAAATGTAGAGGTAAAATACACCTGATTCAGCTGAGAGTGACTTAAAAATAGTATCAACCACCAGAGAGTGCTGTGTCTGTAATAGAGAGGTGAAACTCCATGTAGTACATAATTTGATCTCTAAAAAAAAAAGGGTTTTAGAGTGGGAGAAATTTCTTTTTACAGGAACAGGTTACACCTAAACAAGCTTGAGTAAGAGGGAAAAACAACTTCACCCTCACTGCAAAGCACAGCTGACAGGAGTTAAATACCAGCATCTGGGCATCAAAATCTGCAAACATTCCCTCTGCTCTGACATGAAAGCACCAGGATTTTGGGCAGAGGTTATATTTTTATTATGCCTGGCACAAAAAACCCCCTCCACTCTGCAACAGCATGAGAAAGATGTTAACAAGAGCAAGAAGCCAGGACTGACTGCTTGCATCAGATCCATCTCAGGGGCACGCTAAACCACTGAAGACAGAATTTGCATCCTGGATTTCTTAATATTCACTTTATGGTCAAATTGAATAAACCCCACGGATTTTCTGCTGCTACCCCCAGTGGTCTGGAATAAAAGGCTGTGCCAGCTCAGCAGGCAGACTCCAGCTGGGTTCAGGATGAAGCATGTGCACACCAGTTTGCTCTGTAACTGGGGCAGTTTAAGGCATTGCACCTTACACCAGGATTAGACTCCGAAATTCCAAGCTTAGGCTTTGTTAGCAAGCCTTGCCTTACTTGTGGCAACAACCTCCCTTTACACAGCATGAAGAGGAATTTGGAAAAGGCACCAAGGAGAAGAAAGCAAACCTGAGGGAGTCCAGCTAGTGTGGGAAAAGTGAGTTTTCAACTCTTCCAGCCACACACATCCAATCTCTCAGTGTCAGCAATGCAAGCTGTGGGCTGAAAAATCCCAATTCAGCACTGGTTTCTACCTGCCACTTCAAGACAATAATAACACACACTAAGACTGACAAGAAGTAGCATCCGCTTGTTTCTGTGTTTGAAAATCATGAAGCAGAGGATCTTTAAAGCATCTTGAGAACAAAATCACCATAAACAAAGGGTGTGGGAGGAATATTTTTAAGGCATATAGAATTGGATTTTGTCAACTCTCTTTTCTGAAAGATATATTGCAAAATCCTTAAAAAATCGTGAACCATGACCTTACTTTGTCCCTTGAACCCAGCCTGTCTGGAATGTTGAACCCTTAGATTTGAGTCCAGACAGGAACCAGCAGAGCCCAACTGATGGAGAGAAGTTTCAGTTGGTGACAAAAAGTGTTTCAAGCTTTTGCCAATTAATACAAAGCCTCAGAGGTGTGGCCCTGCTCTGATGGCATCCCTCGAGAACAGGGGCTGCATCCTGCAGAGGACAAGTGAAAGCGAAGGGCTCCTGGCCCGGGGAAATGATCATTCCTGACTTCTGCTCAGCCCAAGCAGCTGGGACAAAGCGAACAAACTTCTCAGAGCAAAATGCAAGACACTCCCTTTGCAAAAGCCAATATTTAGTACTTGCTGCTCACACACCGGGCCCGAGCACAGAGCAACCAAGGCAAAGCCACGGCCAGGGCTTGCCTCAAACACATGAAGGGAATCCTGGCACTGTGGACCCAGACCAGGCTGCAAACACAGCCCAGCTCCACGCGGGAGCAATGGTTTGAAAGCTCTGCATCAAAAAGATGCTTTACACCTGCTACTTCCCTCTCTGGAAACAAAGCAACCACCCAGGCTGGGAGGCAGGTCTCCATCTTCAGAGCAGTCTGGCAGATTTGCTTCCCCTGCCTTTCCTGCAGGACACAAAGGGACATGTGGCTTGTGGCATCGTGCAGCCTTCAAAAGCTTCCCCACCACTGCAAGTTAATTAATCTCAAGGAAGGAAGAGCACACCAAAACAAAGCAGGCTCTACGCAGAAATGCTGCCTCCAGGGAAGTTCTGTTGCCTCCTTCTCCTGCCTCCTCCATCTTATCCCTCCATAAAATCCAGCTTCAAGTCCCGACAAGCAGCACTTTTAATGTTCTGAGCTGCACAAAGCAGCAGGGTACACGTGCTCCAGAGCCAGAGCTGCCCCATCTCCTCCCAGTCCCTCCCCTGTGCACCTCTGTTCACCCCAATTTCCAGGCCACTAATTTAATGAAGATTAATGGGAGCCCTCCAAACACGCAGCGCGCGCTATTTCTGGAAAAGAAGCATCACGTCATTTTCATATTAAAGGAGCATTTTCCCCACCCTGAGCACATGAAGTTGAAATGCTGCTTTGCTCTGGGTGCCTGTTGCATTAAGCCAGAAAAATCACTCCGAGCTCCATTTAAAGTGGAACAACTCCTATTTTTCCATGTTTTTTCTCCAGAAACAGCTGCATGTACAAAACTGCTGTAGGGTATTAAGAGGCTGCAAAAGTAGGGATGGCACTTTAACATCAGAGGGCCAGAACAAGATAAACACACAGCAGCTAATATATTAATATTTATCTCTGCCAAGTGTTTCGTTGATGATCAGTAGTACCCCAAGCTGGCTGTTCAGATTCTGCTCCAGAGTTGACTGAAATTGCCAAAAAATTCATGGATTTCCCAGTATATAGCACAGGGGAGGGAAAAAAAAGAACCAAGACCAGCGATTTTTCAGCCAAGCTGTGTGTAACCACAGTTCTGAAACTCCTCATTGTCTAAGTGAGCTTAAACCATTCTTGCACTGGCCCCAGAGGCAAAGCAGCTTAAGCCGCGTTGGTTCAGGGTCTGGAGAAGCTGCTGCACATCAGATCCTCACCCTTAAATAGGTGGTTACACCACCTCTAGGACTTTCTGTCCACTCCAACATCATCTGGGGGGGCTTGCAGGGATCATAACTTGGCTTTTAGGACATCCTTGACCTTCTTCTCTCGTTTTGACTTCATCCCAACTCTAACACGTCCAAAGGCTCCTGCACCTTGCACCAGTACCAGAGGACTAAAGAACAGAAAATTCCCTAGATTTTTCCTCAAATTGCTTGCACATCCCCTTGCCTTGAAGGTACTTTGCTCTTTAGCCCACAGTCACTGGCCCAGCACTGGGATCATTGTCCAGCTTTGCCTCTTTCTGCTTGGAGAGGCAGGAATTTGCCTTCTTCCCCCAGTTCTGGATCAATCGCACTCTTAGCCACAGGGAAAAAAAGTCTTTGCAATTTGCAACAACTTCATGATTTAGGACACAAATCCTCGTTTGACTAAATCATTGCACAGCAGCCCCGAGAGTGCCTGTTGGGAACATGCCAAATTCATATTTCTGTCATTTTGCCCATCCTGCACGTCTGTATATCCGTTTATCCTCATTTCATTAGCAAATCGCCCCATCCATTTACTCAGCTATTTGTCAGTGGGGCTGTCACTTTAATTACCTCTCTCTGCATGGATTGCTATTATTTATCTGTCTTGTTTGCAGTGCAGCAGCCACCAAGACACGTCCCTCCCTGAGCACAGACACTGATGTTATCGGGGAGCCTGACCCAGGGAGCAAAGCTCTTAGGAAGGCAAACTGTTTCCAAGCACATTGGTGAATTTTCCTGTCTCCTCGTGAACCAACAGCGATGCCACCCATGGAAAGTCAGGCAGCACCACGCCCCGAACAGTGGAGGAGTTTAAACCCCACGGGTATCACCCACCTCTGCATCCACACAAGGCACAGACAGCAATGGGGCCTGGCATGGGTATCCAAGACCATTGCAGTCCATGGACACATGCCTGAAGCATGGATGTCACAAAGCACTGGAATTCTGTGAGATTTGGGTCCATCTCCACCTGCACCAACCCTCTAGCTGAGTTTTTTCTTGTACATATCTGTAGAATTTGTTGTGACACTACAAGGATGTCCCTTTCCCTATGGGACACCTGAATGAAACAGTGTCCCTCTAAAAACACCCTGCACATTAAGCCTCCCTTAACTCTTTCCCTACATGTTCTACTCTATCCCTGTCTCTGGAAGATTTTTGAAGAAATCTGACAGAATTTTTCCTAAAATGAACACTTTTGTTGGTAGAAACCTGCTGGAAAGGCTTCATAGGGGGTCCTTTGGGCACCTTTATGTGCAGGGACTGGCAGCCACACTTTGATTGGGGGGATATGGGGAAACCCTATTCCCTTCTCCAGGGAAGGGACCTTTTTTCCAGCATCTGACAGGGTTAATCCATGCTGGGGTGGTGGAGGAAGGAGCAGCTCCTCATCCACACGGCCTATTCAGCCAGATTCCCTTCCAGAGGCAGCACCACCATCCCGCTGCCTACCTGGGGTGCTTTTCTGTCTGCTCACCACACAAATGAGCCCTGACTCAGACCTGCTGACCAGGACTGGTGGATGAGCAGTGGCGAGAGCACAACCATTCCCAGAAGCTCGTTCCAGCTGCGGTCAGCCCAAGTGTCTCAGCACCACTTCCACCCATGGAGCCACACACAGCATCAGCTGGAGGCTGCACACCCCTTCAGGCCCCCGCCAGAAGCCACTGGGAAGCCCACAGGTGTGCACAAACCAGTTCCCTCAACCCTTCCAAACGCAGTTCATAACACAGCCCTGCTAAGCCCGGCTGCAGCAGCCAGGCCCGAGGTGAGAACGGCAGCCTGGCTTGAGCTAGAACCATCCCTGGCCTCCACCTGACAGGCTCAGCAGGGCCCACACAGCTTTCCCACCGTGTTTTCCCAGCCTCTGGCGCTCCGTGGTTGCTCCTGCCGTGCTCACATGCACGCCCAGCCCACACATTTCTGCACGGATCCCCTGGAGTCCCACAGTTGTTCTGTCTCCCTTTTCCCGGTGTCGACACCGGCTGTGTCAGTGCCTCACACTCACAGGGCCCCGCTGTGGACACGGCCATGTCTTCTAAATGTTCTTTTCTTCTGGGGCTGTTCCACCTCAGCCAGACCTGGCCCCTAACGCACCCCACGAAAAACAAGGTTGGTACAAGAAACCTCCAGCTGCTGTTGCTGCTGAGGGTGCAACAACTCTATAGAAAATAGTGGAAGGCATCCCTTAAATCTGGTGGAAGTCTAGAAGGTGTCGCTTGGTAAGGGAGTTGGAGCTAAATTAGCTTTAAGGTCCCTTCCAGCCCAAACAATTCCATGACTCTGTCTCAGCAGGTATCAACAGTGTGTTTTCTTCTCCCTGTGATCTCCGGGAGGGAAACACTTAAAACAAGAGGACTCCTGGAAATACCATCCCCTTCACAAGCTCATCCAGCCCCTCAGGACAAGCCTAAGGGCTCAAAGCAGAGACCAAAGGCCACAAGAACGAGTCTGTCACAGGAACTGCCAAGATCAAGGGCACAGCCAGTGTCTGAGGTCCTTCAGAAGGTGGGAAATCCTTGCTGAAAGAAATGCTAAGCATGATCTTGAAGGCATGGAGAAGTGACAAGCTCCTCTTGAAGGAGCAGAGGATTTCACGTGATCTTTTCCCGAGAGGTACACGCATGGGTGGAGGCTGAGAAAGAAAACCCTCAGCCCTGGAACAGGGGAGTACTGCCAGTTGTGATGGGTTTGTGATAAGCTAAAAAACATCCATAAGCATTCAACTTCAAAAGCAGGGAAAGGAGGAGGGGAGCTGCACAGAGTCAAACGCCCGGGGCAGCCCATTTTCAGTCAGCGTAAGGAGCCTATTTTTAGAAAACCTGGCTGCACCTACAGGAGCACTAAGGCTGGAAAGGAATTCTTCATTTTAAAGCCCCCTTCTTCACGCCACTGTACAGGTGGCTTTTCTACAAGAGCCACTCCAACCTCTGTCCCCGAGGAAAGCTGTCTGCAACACATTCCCCCCAAATGAAAGAAAATCAGGAAGCATTATTGAAAAGAAGGCATTGTTACCAAAAAGCTGTTCCAAATGTAAGGTGCAGACAAGGCCTCTGCTTTCCTGTGTGTGACAGATTCCTGCCCACTTCCCACCCGCTGTGGCACTTTGCATTAGGCTGTGGGAAAAACAGCCAAAATTCCCAACAGGGACCTCCAGCTACAATCTGCCATTAGAGACACAGCCCAGGTGGGAAACCTGTTCATGGAAAATAGGCACATGAGACACCTGAACTGCAGCTCCTGCACCAGCTGCTTCAGGGGCCCTGCAAGGTGAATGAGGATCAGATCAAAACCGATATTTTCAGACCCTTCTCCATATTAAAGATCCACCAGCTGCAAAGGTTACAACCCAAAAGCACATTCTCTGCTTGCTCCATTCAGTATTCCAGCTTTCTGTGGGATGAAGGGTGTGGAGGGCCATGGTTTAGTCTGGGGGTGAAGGTGCTTGGCTTTGTCTTGTGTTTGCTTCCAGCTCAGAGGGACAAGACAAAGAAGCAATAAAAAATGGAGCCAGGTTACACACCCCAAGATTGACCATGTTCGGCTGTCTGAATGCAATGAGAATTTGGCCGAAGGGTTGAACTGTAGGACACAGCAGAGATGGCACCCAGTGTCCCCAGGGCCCGAGCCTGGCATCCCCTTCCTCCTGCCCGGACTGTCACCAGCTGAGAGCCTGCAGCCAACATCCCTCCACTGGCCAGCAGTGGAAAACAGCAGGATGCCACAAGTCTTTTCCTTCAATAAGATGTCACTTCTCATTCCAAAAGCCAATATCTTAATTTAAAACACCCGAAACATAATGAACCTGCCAGTGATCCTCTTTTCCTGCACCTTTCAACTGTTAGCTCGGTGCTGGAGTACCCGGAATACAAGCACATGCTCCCAGAAATGAGCTGCCTTGAACACTATTTCCAATCCTCCTCCTTCAGCTAATCAGGAGAAATTCCAGTCAGTAAAGCTGCATTTCACACTTCAAAACCCAGTCCAAACTCATTCTGGTCTGCACCTTATTCCATGAAGCTGCCAGATGGTCCCCCCAAAAATCCCAGAATCTCCTTAGCAGGAGCTGTCACAGAGAGGTCAGTGGGATTCAGGAATTGTATGGATAATTTATCCATGAGTCTTTGGTAACATCACCAGTGGTTCAGAAGAGCTGCCAGCCCCAAACGCTTTGGGTTTGTAGCCACAAGCTCAGGGGAGAAATCTCTGAGGGCTTAACTCTCCCATCTCCCCGGGACAACTTTTTTTCTAGGTTGACTTTCCATTTCTGCTTCTGCCACAAGGCAACTGACCCCAAATCCATTCACCAGTGCAAGGTGGCACTGCTGCTCCACCCCGTGTCCTCAACGTTGTTCCATGTTTCCAGTTTCCAAAATCTGTGTTAAAAAACACCTCAAAACAAACACTTGCAGAAAAAGCAAAGCTGCTGTTCTCTGTCCTTCATACAGTTGGTGAAGGCAGAGGTGCAGTGACAGTGGAGGAGGTAAATGAGAAATAAAAACCACTCATTTTTCTTCCCAATTTTGCCATCAAAACCAATCTGTCACCAATCTGTCCGCCACAAAGGAGCAGGACATTTTCCCCCCCTCCGAGGGAAACATTCCCCAGAAAATTTCCGCCTGTTCAAATATCTCAAGACAGCAAAGAGAAATCTTCTCTGGAAAGCCTGACGGCATCTGCCCCCCTGCTTTCAAATGAGCATTGCGGTTTCAGCTCAGCATTTTCTTGTTTGCATGCTAGACACACACTTGGATGGCATCGCGTTTCCCAGCTGAAGCCAACCACATCCCTGCACCTGCATAGCCAACAGCAACAGGAGAAGTCTTCAGCAGCAATTCAGATAGAGATCTATTCAAGCAGCTTTATTGATGTTAATGCAGTTACCTGGGATTTACACGCACGTAAATCAGAGCACAGGTGGATGGTGAATTCCTGCAACTGGCAACAATGTAGGGAGGGCCAATTTCACCCCTGGTATAACAGTGCTGATGTCAGAAGCCGTGCACCAAGCAGCAGCTGTGTTCATCAGTCACCTTAATCAGGCAAATCAGTTTATTGCAAATAAATCTGCAAATTCACACAGCAGCCCTTGCAAGCTCCACCTTGGGAGCCCCACTACAAACTGATTGTGTTGCAAGTTTACTGCTTTAAAATGGCGTTTTCAGGCTTGGACACAGCAGGCATTTGGGCATGGTCACCTCACCTTTTGCACAGCCTTCACCTTTGGACAGCCATCACTTTGAAGCCACAGTAGGAGCTGTTTGGGGAAGTATAACCCAAACTGGCCTTCAAAACAAGCCTGTTGGTCTGACTGGGGCAGCTGGGGAGGGATTTCAGCCAAGGGTTGTGGTGTTCCTGTGCTCATCCCTCAGCACACCGACTGGGAATCCGGACACTTTGTCCCTTGCGCTTTAAGTTTTTGCCCTCCAGCCCACT
The DNA here is from genome assembly GCA_013389985.1 of Dryoscopus gambensis. NCBI lineage: Eukaryota > Metazoa > Chordata > Aves > Passeriformes > Malaconotidae > Dryoscopus > Dryoscopus gambensis. Next base: position 316,946 of record WEIT01035335.1, read on the forward strand.
TCCTCATGGTCCCCAAAAGCCTTAAAAAGGGGTGACAGTGGCAGTGCTGCGTTGATAGTTGGGCTTGATGATCTTAAACGTGTCTTCCAACCTTGGGGATTCTGTGATTTTAAGTCCCTCAGTGTTTTCAACTTGGTAGAGTTGCAGAGCTCTATAAAGTCACTCTAGTTTCCTGTATGGCCAGAGAGGCAAGGAAGTTTGCTTCCAGTAGGGATCACCAGCACCCAGGGGATGAGCAGGAGCTGCCTGATGCTCTCAAAGACCAGTTATCCAGGGAATCCTGAGGTAGGGATGAGCTAAGCAGCACAGACAAGGAGATGTGAAGGTCAGAGATACAGGAGAGATGGTAAATGGCCAAAACACAGCTTCTACCCCTGGACTTAGGGCACAAATCTGAGTCTTACAGCAAGACTTGGAAGTCAGACACTCAAGCAGGTCAGGTAGAGTCACACCTCTGAACAGATCACAGAAATCTGGGTTGTTGTAGGAATCTCAGGCTCTCAACCCTTCCAAGTTCATGGGCAGGCGGCCTCAAGGTGTCCCTGCTTCCCCAGCTGGCCACCAGGGTGTAACCAGCACCCAGAGACCACCACACGCTCCCTGGGCTTAACCTCCTGTTCCATATTCATCGTTTGCCACCCTACCATGACTAATCTGGATTTACAACCCGGAAAGCGGCAGGGAAAAGGATCTGATCAAAAGGATGATCCTCACAGCCAGAAAACAAGACAGAGCTGTGCAGCCAGTTGTTCCAGGACACTTAATCCATGAAGCCTTCGCCATTCTACCCTTGGGCTTAGGCTGAGTCAGTTGTGATTTGCTTAAAACCATGAGAATTCCCTCCTCCTCTCAAAAAAAAAAGCCAGTTATAAAGTTTGTCAAGAAGTGGGGGGGGGAAAAATACGGGGACTCACACTACACTTTTACATTCTGAGTCAGTGGCTGGTGAGCAGCCAGCTGGCAGCTCTCCATCCAAGGTATCTCCAAGCTTCTGAAAGCCAAAGCAAACACTTGGTGTTATCTAAAAAAGTCTTTACATTCAGCTGAGTAAATTTGTCCTTTTGCAGCTGGTTACACCTCAGGTGCCGGACCCTCAGGCCCACAGAAGTGAGACCTGACATCTTTTGGGGCTACGGAGACACCTGGGCTAAGCCTTGTTGCAGGGTCTCTCTCCTGGCTGGGGGAAGGAGGAGTTTTGGGTGCAAACACTTGTTTTGAAGAGAGGAAAGAGATGTATCACAGCAGAGGCTGTGCCAGCAGCAGCCTTGGCACTCTCCTTTTATCCAATAAAGAGACCAAGAGGAAATTCCCAGTTCAGAAGCTGCTCAAGTGCCCCAGTACACAAGGCTTTATCCTCCTTCTATCCCACAAACCCAAACCTTTTCCATTTCGGGTCAATCACTTCCTCCAGAACCGAGATCCAGATTTTGCCAAGATTTCTTTTTTCCATTCCCAGGAGCAGAGAGTTTCCCTTGGCTTCTAGATCTAACATGAGCTGGGCTCAACCTTTCTCCACTATCTTCCACCCTTTGGAAGTGATCCAGTATCTCCCAGACTCAGGGGTTTTCCATTGGTTTTACTGAGTTCTGGATAAGGGCTTAAAGATGTTTTCTTGTTTTCTTCCCCAGCAGAAGTCAGAACCACTTTGCTGTGGTTTTACAAGAGCCAGCTGGAGAAAGGTTGGATAACCAGACATCCCCAAACCCAGGGGAGTCAAAAAAAGCCCCCCCTATGCGTGGGTTTTTATGCCAAGTTATTCCTTACAACTTCCTTTTTGTTTTCCAGGAGAGGGCTGCCTATAAGCCAGAAGTTCCTTTCCTCTTTATCTAATGATCAAGTTCCCTTTACAAGACAACTCAAAGACACCGACCAGATGTGCGTTTTAACTGCAAATTCATGGGGAAAAATAAAATAATTTACTACAGAAGTATGAGGCAGGGAAACTGCTTATTGTGCAAAGTGGGATCAGTCTTTCCTCAGCTGCAGCCTTCTAGATCATGTTCACCTTGAGCCTGGTTTCAGCTGAAGATTGAACAACAATCTGAGATAAGTAGGTTGCATTTTCAGTCGAGGTTTCCCGGAGCAGCAGGAAACATGAACACCTCGTAACCTCCGCAGAATCCCTTCAGATTCCTTGGCAATAGGAGACACAAACAGATCCAGCACAGCTGTACATGAAGCAGGCAGAACTTCAGCAGCCTCAGAGCGACGATGCCCACAAACCTGAAACAGAATATCGGTTCCCATCCCACTTACAGGAGAAACTCCTCTTGTCTTTTCCCCACAGAAGATAACTGAGAAAGAACTAATCCTTTAATCACCTAAACTGATTTTAGAGTGGGTGTTCAGGATTTTGTAGGTCAAGGGGAATAAGAAAAAAAAACCAACCAAACAAATCTCAGTCTCCTTATAAGCATCTCACAGATGCTATCACCAAGAAAAAAATTAATTATGGAAAACTTGAACCAAAAACTGTAATGGAATAATAGGATCATGGAATGGTTAGGGTTGGAAGGGGCCTTAAAAATCCCTTAGTTCCAACTGTTCTGCTATGGGCCAGGTAAGAGATTCACCTGAATTCTTTGCTCTTCTCTGGATCCAGAGATTGCTACCAGCCAGGCCTTTCTCTGACTTCCTCCACCTTCTGGACAAGCTCACACACTCCCCACCGGAACAGGGCAAGATTTAGACCAACTTACTCCAAAAGTTACAGGCCACTTGAAAAACCTGCCCTAACACAAGTCTATTATTGTACACCCTGTTTACTTAAATTCATTCCCCAGCCTGGGAGACTTTGCACAAGGAAATTTACAGCTCGTGTTAATAGAGCAAAATGTAAAACTGCTGGCTTTTGGCTGAGGCTGCAAGCAAGGGACAGGCACAGGTTGTGACTGGGGGTGTTTTCACAGGGCCACTGACACAGAATGTGTTTTCAGGGAGTATTTGTTTTAAATAAGGAAAGTTTATACAGCTTGAGAAAATTATTGGGAAGGAAATTAAATCTTGTTCTGGTGCTCTTCCGTCTCACCTTGACACTCGGAGTTCTCCTCCCTCCCCCAGGGCTCGGTGAGGGCAGGTTTCGCTTGCAGAAAATTGCCTTCCTCGTGCATTCTGATTTACAGCCAGCTTGTGGACCAGCCTTCTGCACCCACTGTAGGGGAGAAGGGGCACACAAGGCCCATTTTCCCCCTGCCCTGACTGCAGGCTGCAGTTTATGGGCACAGGGATGCAGTACCTGGAGGCTGGGTTCATCCCACCCTGACCAGTGTGAGAGGAGATGGGTGGGACCTGCCAGTTGGGATCCCCCGGTGAAGCAGGGGCTGGGAGGCACCAGCTTTCCTCCACAGCTGCTCCAGTGCAATGGGAATGGGAGCAGCTCTGCTGAGGGAAGCACGGCAGTGGCAGCGCTGCTGGCAGGGATCAGCATTCCTTCCTCCAGCCCAGGCACAGCACAGGGCCAGCATAGCCTGCTCCTCTCCTGCCCCAGACCTCCCCACCCCGGTGAGCTGAAGCCCAACACGAGGCACAAACAGCCATGGAGCAGGGGCCTGGCACCGTTTAAAGGTCTTCTCATTTCTTTCTATCATCCCAAGAGTTTCCTCCCCATCTTGCTGTGGAATTTCCAAGGGCTTCCATGAGTTTTCACACAGGCCTGGAATGCCGGGGCAAGGGGGAATGGCTTCCCCCTGCCAGAGGGCAGGGATGGATGGGATCTTGGGAAGGAATTGTTCCCTGTGAGGGTGGGCAGGCCCTGGCACAGGGTGCCCAGAGCAGCTGTGGCTGCCCCTGGATCCCTGGCAGTGCCCAAGGCCAGGCTGGACAGGGCTGGGAGCAGCCTGGGACAGTGGAAGGTGCCCCTTGCCCATGGCAGGGGGTGGAATGAGATGGGCTTTAAGGTCCCTTCCCACCCAAACCATTCTGTGGGTGTGTGAAGATGGCAGCACAGACTCGGACGCTGGATGCAGTTGCCACCCTGTAGGGTGGGAGTGACACAGGCTGTAAGGAGCCATTTGAGGCNTCTGGACACAGTTGCCATCACGCTGGTCCTGTAGGGTGGGAGTGACACAGGCTGTAAGGAGCCATTTGAGGCAACACAACCCCAAGTTCCTCCAGGCACAGCCATCCACACTATTCTCCATCCCAAAGGGCCCACTGAATTCCCCACTTCCCCCTCCTGCCTCCATCACACACCACAGAACATTCCCAACTCTCCCACATTGCTAAAAGGCCTGAAATTCAAGACACTAAAAGCCTCAAGAGGCACCTGCAGTCAGCTGGATGAATTCCTAGCACACATCCTCCATAGTTCCCAGATCACAAGGGATCCAAACCTACCACTGCTGCCACTTAATCAACCAGGCAAGTCTGGGAATAAAATCCTCAGGGATGCATTGGTAGGTTCAGTTCCCCGCTCCCACAAAACCAGCCATCGGAGCAACCGCTCAAGCGCCTCAGCAGGGCCTGCCCCCCACAGAACAGGTTCAGCTTGACTCCAAGTGCTCAGGAGTCATTCCTGCTCCCTTCTGCATTTCCCCTTCCAGAAATTCCTCCTCCCAATCCTGGCTAGGCTCTTCAGCAGGTGTCAGGCAGGGCGCTGCCCTTCCCATCGCACACAGCAGCAGAGACAGATTGACTCAGCAGATCCTTGCCGTGCTGCAGCTGGAACTAAGCCTCCCTGACAGAAAAGCAGCAAAATCCAGCACATCCCAGCTCTGCTCAATCCCAGCCCAAAAGGGCTCAATAGCAGGTTTCAGTTTACCTGTCAGAAGGAATTTATTCTGTGAACAGCTATTTTTACAGGATGCTTTCTAGAAACAGGGCTGGGAGGGGGGAAAAAAAAAAGCTCTGAATTGATATTTAGGGATGGGGAGGAATAAGATGAAGATTTTCAGAGAAAATCTTCTGACTACAGATGTCAGGTGTCTCAGCCTCATCCAGCCCTTTCTGAGCCACGCTTAACTGGATTTATCCACGGCCGCCCAGGGACACTTCCTAGCAAGGGTTATTTCAGCTCACACTGGTTATATCAAGACCAAAAAAAAAGGATCTTTGTGGCTCAAATCTGCATTAAACTCCCCAAACTGAGTAAATTCAGTTGTGTCAGTTCAAACACAGGGATAGAAATTTGCACTTCCTACTTGAAAGACCTGAGCTCTGTCCCGACAGCCACCAAAGTCCAGCTTGTCCCAAGGTTTTCAGCTGAAGGTTGCTTTGCTCCTTAAGTCCAGGGGTCTTGTGGAGGAGCCACATCCTCTCTCTTTGACCAACTCCTAAATCAAACCGCTCCTAAGAACACTGTGATTCCCTCCGGTACCCCATCAATCCCTGCTGGCATCAGTTGTCACAACAGAGGGGCTTTTGTGTGTCCTTCAGAAAGCAAAGTCACAGAAGGGACCCCAGTCGCTCCTCTGAAAGCCAGGAGGCAGCAGTGCCTTGTAAATTCAAACAATGGATGGCACAGGGTTTTCTCAGAGCGCTTGGAGCCTGATGAGTAATTAACTCTGACACCCTTAGGTGTTATTAATCCCACTAAACAGGGGAGGAAACCTAGAAAGGAAACCAGACAAGCCCTTGGACTCATCCCAGTTTGCCTCAGGAGCAAAGCTTGGCTTGGAAGAGCAGCGCCGCTCGCCTGGGGCCCCACAAGGATCCCATATCAGAGGGAAGAGGGACACAGCTTCCCTGTCTGCAGGAGAGCAGGTACTTCCCCGGCTGGCGGCGAGGTGCGAGGCAGGGCAGCAGCCGGGGCAGCCCGAGGGGAGCCTGCCCTGCAGCCCTCCCTGGCAGAGCTCACCCCTGCCTGCAGCGCTGCAAAGCCTCCCAGAGCTCGTTCCAGAGCAGATTGGTGCCAGCACGGCCCAGAAAGCTGTGGCTTGGTGGCAGCTCCAGTCAGCTCCTTCCCTGGCTGTGCTTCCCCTCCTAAGCCGGCTCACACAGCAGCCATCGCCTCCCGAAGGGCTGCCAGGCCAGGCTCAGTCTGTGCCATGGCCCAGCACTGTTTTTCAGCTCCCCAGGTTAGCAATTTCTCCTATCTCCTCCATCAGAGCAGCTCTATTCATTAAATCCTCCACAGGAGCTCATCAGCACACCAGAGAGAAGCGCTGGAACCATCCACAGCCTCATCCCTGCTGCTTCCCACAGGCTCAGGTTTGGAGTATGAACCACAGCATGCTGCAGCCCCTACAGTCCCCTTCTAACACTGGGATGAAACTCTGTGCTCCCTCGGAACTGAGTGTAGCTATCACCTACCTTTCCTTCCAGAGGACCTGGAGTTTTACATATCCAGACCTAAATATCTGTGATCCTATGTCCAACTGAGGCAGCAACAGCAACCAGAACAAGACTCCCGGAACTACGGGATGGCTTGAGTTGGAAGGGACCTTAAAGACCACCCAGTTCCAACCCCCTTGCCATGGGGAGGGACACCAGGCTGCTCCAAGCCCCATACAACCTGGCCTTGGACATTTTGTGTCTCCTTCTAAAGATAAGGCTTCTTTGCACAGTGGGGGAAAGGAAAGGCACCTTGATGCCAGACACAAGACCATCCCCTGTAGAGCAGCCCCAAGCCCAAATCCCACCATCCAGGCCAGCAGACCCCAGGGTTTGCTCATCACAGGGTTGACGTTGTCATTTATCCCAACACGTGACTTTGGGTATGGCTGCCAGGTTGATTGTAGATGGAAGGGGATGTTCGTGAGCTACCAGGGCTCCAAGTAATCTGCTAAATTCTCCAACCTGATGAGGACGCTCAGATACACAACCTCTGTGCAGGTTAGAGTCACCTGGGAGGGCCAGGATTGCTGGGCTGTCACCCATTCTGCTGATGGGTGCCAAGGCAGGGCACCCCACACCATTCCCTGGGGGACACAGCCCCGGGAGCCGATATCATTCCCAGGGGGCATGGGGCCAGGACAGGGAGCCAACACGGGTCCCATGGGCCATCATACCAGGACGGGCAGCCCACACCATTCCCGGGGGACACAAGACCAGGGCAGGGAGCCGACACCGGTCCCATGGGCCATCACACTGGGACAGGCAGCCCACGCCGCTCCCGGGGGCACACGGGGAGCCCACGCCGCTCCCGGGGGGACACGGCCCCGGGACAGGGAGCCCGCACCAGCCCTCCAAGGGGCAGCCCAGCCGCG
>WEIT01035336.1:1729-50284 GCA_013389985.1 Dryoscopus gambensis
GCAGTTGCCTAGCTATACACTACTTGCCAGTGGGAACGTCTCGGACGGTAAATCTAGGACAGCACTTCTGGTATCCCCAACAGTGTCAGGAGCCTTCTGTCCTTTGACTACTCCACAGGTGCATCCACATGTTGTGCAAATGGCACTGTCACTCTGCACTGCTCTGCTCGTTCTGTGTACACTATCAGACAGGTACTTCCAGTCTTCAGGGCCCTCTTAGGAACTCTCTGACATTCCTGATGTATGATGGGATTTGTAGGTTGCCTGTACTAAGCCAAAACTTCTGCTGCCTCTCAAGGGACAAAGTGAGTGCCAAATACAGAACTCAGGAATTCCCAGTGCTCACAAGACCATCCCACTAGATGCAACACAGGTACATTCACTGTGAATGTGTCCAAAATACTTCTGACTGATCAGACATGTTCACTGTTGTCTGTGAGAATGTTTTCTCTTGGCTCAGCACACTAAGAAATGGTAGAATTGCTGCTGTCACCCCAGAGATTCAGATGCTGCTACTGCTGCTACTAATAGGGGAATAGGTGGTGCTGCACTGAAACTTCCCTTTCCAGCAATAGTCCCTTCCTCATAGCTCACTTCATGCCTTCCCAGCCACAGGCCCTTGTTAGAACAAGAAAAGGAGAGCGCATGCCACTCCCTCAGCTGCATTTCTTGACGAGGCAGCTCCCTTTTTCCTCTAGGGAAAATAAAAGAGTAAATGAGGTAAACACATGGGCTCTCTGTGCTGACCTGCTCATCTTGTTAGGGAAGGAGATGATACAGCTGTTCCCCCAACACCTGCCTTTATCCAGGTGTGAGAAAGAAAACTGGTCATCAGAAACATGGATCCCTACTGAACAAGGGAAATTAATTCATCCATGCTTCTACCTGATTCACCTTTTTCCATATGTCCTCAGGAAAATCAAAGGACAATGATTTCTATAGGCTCCAACTGGGTATTACAATACTCTTAAACCACTGCTGCAGTTTTCAACAGCAGAAACCTCTCAATTTTAGCCATGACAGCCCTAAGAAATTCCTAGCTGCAGTCTGGAATCCTTGCTCCTGGACAGCATCAGCTACAGAAACATGGTTGCCCAGGTCAGGAGGAAGTCCTTCCAAAGTACTAGGATTTAGCAACAGACTAGAGAATTCAGAGTTAATTAACTACCATAGCAGAAGATATTTTCGTTTAGTCAATTACTAGCTAATTGCAGCTAATAATTTAAAACCCTTTAGTATTATCTGTTCTTATAAAATAATTTCTTTATATGTGGTAGCCATCACTATCTGTAAATTTAGAACTTTAGCATGGCACTTCTTTTATGATTTTCCTACTTAGAGAGAGATTTGTATAGAATTTTTTAGGGTGAAGGGAAGGGTACTTCATAAATGGTCTCCTTCCCTCCTATAATCTCCTCGTTCAAAATGCAGGATAGGACAGCATTTGGAGTCTCTTTAGCACTTAGCCCTAAAGATGGTTTTTTTAATAGTCACAAAATCTGTGGAGGAAACAGGTGAACTAAAATATTTAATGGGTGGCTCACATTGGTGGCTTGCATTCTACTGAGTTCCACAGGGACCAGGTGGTTTTACATTCTATATCTAAACTTCCGTTGAAGGTGGTTTAGAATTTCCATTTCAATCAATGCATAGCCTTTATCAGTGCTCTTCCCAAAACCACATCCATTTTCTGGGGAAATTAGATTATATAAACTTGATTTCAAGATGTTAAATCATTGTCTGGGAAAGACAAGCCTCCATGAACTTCCACAGATTACTCTGTAGCATCAGTAACAGATTACTATGTAATCCTCAGTATTGTCTCCTATCCAAAATTTGTTTTCAAATAAACCACATTTTATAAAGAAGTTGGAACTGGAGATTTAGGGTAGCTTTGTGAAACATTTTTGCTAAGGAAATTAACACCTTGGTGCTTTCTTTGTGGAGCTTTGGATTTGAAACCTCTCTAGAGGGGTAGTTTGGAAGGGTAGTCATTGTTTAATTAGTTCTCATCTCAACCAGCATCTGGAGTTAAAGATTCACGAGTAGGTATTCATTCAAGAAATTCTCAGAGGAATTAACTACCAGTAACTGAATATGCAAAGTTCAGAAAATTGCTCATCCTACCTCACTTCAGCTTCTTCAGAGATTTTCTTCTTTTAAATTGGCAAAAACAAATGCAAAGTAAGCAGGAGTGCACGCTCTTCTTCTACCTCCATGCCTAAAGAGAATAATCCAAAGGCAACTATAAAATCACTCTCTTTTTCAGTTCCCAAACTCCACACAGGCACACCTAAGAACATATGCACGTAAGGTATGCTCTGAAAACAACAGTAATACCATTAACTAGGAAAGTTCAGTAAGGTCCTACTTAGGAATGCATACAGCTGGTCTGGGTATCAAAACTGTTATGGACTAACATCTGCTCAGAACCCTGGAAAAACCAGGATCTTGTACACAGATTTGGAAGCCAAGCTTAAGTATCAGTTCAGCCATGTGGAGATTTTCTCAGCTTCTAAGGAAACCACCCTCCCTAGCAGACTGTGATTGTTTAGTGAGCCCACAATTACTCCTTGTTGAAACAGCATATAGACAACAGGCGGAAATGAACATTTAGTAGGGAGACTTGGGTGGAAAAAAGAAATTTTCCACTCACCAATTACTAGCTGTTCTGAACTATTACTTCAAGGACTTTAAAGGACTCCATTAGATTGATTCTTTAGAGATGTTAGGCAAAACTAAGCCAAAACACTGCACTAAAAATTACAGGTCACTTATTCTGATTTGTTACTGCTTCACAACAAATTCCCTTTTTTTCTTCTTAATACCTGCAGTTTCGGTTATGGACGGCTGTTTCAACCCAGGGGAAAGCAAGCTGTTCTGTATAGGTTACCATATTGTTGGGAGTAGCAATATGGGTCCTGCTCCTAATTCACCCCACCTCTGGCAAGGACAGCTATGCTGGCAACTACTCCCGCCTCACTGAGCAAGAAAAGAGTTGGAGTATGTAGGCAGCAGTTATCTGGAAGGGGAAGGAAGGGGTGCTTACATCAGTGCTTCTCCTCTCCCTATGGCAGCAATGGCATTCCTGTCCTGGCCTTCATCCTCAGAGCAGAGAATCATAACTTTGCCTTCACATCTGAGATACCTTAAGCTGAGATGTGGCTCAAAGCAAGAAAGCTCAAAGGAAGCATACTGAAAGCATTAATTTTTGTATTTTTTATTCATATATACAAGTACACAAACAGACCAACAATTTCTAGTTAAAAATCGTCTGTGGCATTTAGCAAACTCATTTTTATGCTGGGAGCAGCCATGATGAGGAATCTTTCTCTTTAATTCATAACAATCCTGAAGAACAAAGTCATCCAACATCCAGGGAAACATCAGCTCCAATATTCTTAGCAAAATTAATTTATGTCAGTTGCAAGTAATTTTATTTCCTGGGAAAATAATTCCATTTGTATCATGCCAAAGGCAATGGAAGGCCACAGGTATTCCTCAAGCAGACTGGTTCTTTCCCTTCTGAAATGAGATGAGTCAATAAGAAACTAATTAGAAAGCCAAGGAGAGTTGCCCAAGTGGGGATACAGACTATAAGCTGTATTTGCACCATCACCTTTCCCCTCTTTAGATGTAAATTCAGTATTCCAGGTCCTAGGCCACTTGGTGCCTAAGGAAATGACATTAAATCATGAGTGAGCCCAGGAAAACTAGGAAGAGAAGACGGGAATGCCAGTTGCACAGCTTTTAAACAAATCCTTATCTGATCACTCTTAGAGCACAACACTTGTTCTCTCTTGCTTTATTAGCTGGAGGTAAGGTGAATTTACTGTGAGTTAGCTATGGATAAGAGGAAAATATTGATAACAGAACAAAACATATAAAATCCTGGAGACCCAGCTGGTAGGGGTGCCCAGTCTACTTTTGTATTCAGCAAGCAGGAAGATTTTTCCTCCTGCTCACACAAGCTCCCCTCCCCAAACAACCCCCCATGGCAGGTATCTAATTAACAATGCTGGCACCTGTGTGGAGGATGAGCCTGCCTCTGGGTTCAGCTCTGCCCCATGGCAGAGGCATGCTTTATTACTAATGGAACAGTTTGTTGCTGATCATGGAATAGAAAGAGATTTCATCTGGATATATATGTATGTCTTTGTTAGTAGAAATAAAGAACATCTATCAAAACCCACTCTTGCAGGTCTACACAAAGTGCCTCACACCTAAATACCAAAAATGAACAGGAGAGAAATTCAGTAATACTGTGGTGCAACTGGGAAATGGTAATCATAGTGTATTTATTCTCATGGAATAAAAACATTGGAGTGCCAAAAGCATACAAAATATTTTAGCAATCACAATCAAGCAGAATCAGGGCCCCGAAGATCCTACATTCTAATAGAACCATGTATTTACAAATATATCATTGAACTAAATATTTAACTGGCACATGAGAGATGTCACCAAAGTAAGCTTTGGTTTTCTTTCATTCTGGAATTTCTACTTGCTGAGAAAAAAAATGTACCCCAGGGCACAATTCCTGTTGTTCCCCTCTACTTCCACTCATGCCCACCCATGTCAGTTCCTGCCCCTTTTTTTATTCCATCCATCTTGCTTGTTCCTGCTCTCTAATACCCTTGGTTCAATCTCAGCACTTCTTGCCCCCATCCTGCCTGCTAACTCTTCTCCCATGCACCAATCATTGGTCCCCCTTCCTCCTGCAAAGACCCTCCCCTACTTTCTCTTCCACCTACTTGCCCTCCAGCACACTTTCCAGCTCCTACCCCTCCCTCCCTGCTCTCCCCAGTTCCCCAGGCCTCTCCTGGGGTTCCAACCCCCCCGACTCTGCATGCAGTCATGCCAGCTTTCCTTTAGGCTGCAATGGCACGAGCTCTGTGAAGACAAAGGGAAAATCAGTCCTGGCACTGTACAGTGCTGGAATGGGAAGAGATTAAAAACAGAGAGCAAACAACTCAGATCCCAAAGTCCTAAGTGTATTCAGCTGAGCAGGCATCAGAAACACCTGAAGGGTCAGAGCTTGCTGCATGGACACAGAACCTTTACAGCCCCAGAGCAATGCGCACAAATGTACCAAGGCTTACAGCTCGTACTTAAACACGTACTTCTCTGCCCCCCAAACCTAAAGCTGGTCAGAAAACTGAACACCTCTGTAAATCAGCCATTAGGTTCTGACAAGTCTGCCTTGCTGTGCAGGCTGGCTTAGATTTTCAGAGGCTCACAAACTGACCAAAAGTGGAGAGCTTAACATAGCTGTATGTAGACTTGGATGGATGCCCTGACAAATTTCAAGTCTCTGCTTGAAAACTGGCTAGAGCTTCAAAAGCAAAACAGCTATGCATCAATTTCAAGATAGGCAAAACATCTTTACTCCTTAACCTTGTTCTCAGAAATGGACAAACTTATCTGAAACTCTCCCACGATGCTGAGGCAGATGCTTGGCTTGAAGAAATTAATCCCAAATTCTTATAATTTGAAAATCTGTTTACAATTTAAAATGAGGTCACACACAAGAAAATCAAAAGAAGGAATTCATTCACTACTTCCCATGGGCAGGCAGGTGTTCAGCCACCTCCAGGAGAGCAGGGTCCCATCACACATAATGGTGACTTGGGCAGACAAATGCCATCACTCCAAATGTGTCCCCCATGTTATAAATAAGAGACCAGATTATCAATTTAACAATTGTCCATTCATTTTATACTTCATTGTAGTTTTTTGTTCATTACCTGAATGTTATATTTCGTCCTTTATTAACTGTTACTGCTAATTATTCTGTTGTAAAAAACCTCCAACTCCTTGTCAGTAAACTACTCCTTATCAGAATATGTAAATTTAAGGAATCCCTACCCTTCCCCTGTTGCGTAGCTACCCCCCCTCCCCCCTCCAGGCCTGTCTGAAGATACCAGAGAGAAGAAAAAAAGAGAAAACCTGATATGCAAACGAAAGCCTAAAGGACCCTTGGGAAAAACAACAAACCCCTAGAAAAAACAAGTTAAAGACGAGCCAATGAACTTTTTAAGAAAAATCAACCCAATTACACGATCAAATGGAAGGAGAACATCACCTGACCAGCTTTTGGGTTTCCTTTTTGATCACCACAAACAATAAGAAGGTTGACTGAGAACACTCCCCCCTCTGATGAAGAGTTGAAATTGCCTTCCTGGCCACTCCCTTGTGAGGAGAGAAGGCCCTGCCTTATCACTTTGAGTGGCAAAGCCGAATTCCTCCTCCCCCACGTCAAAGCCGGGAGCAGCGGAGGTGTGCGCAGCCTGCCGGGCACCCAACCCAAGCTGATCACTTTTAATAAAGGCTTTTAAAGGACTCACAGTCCTGCCCGTATTTTTTTCACCCCACTTCCTCCTTCTTTCCCCCTGTTTATATACTGAGCATGATGTCACATGGTCTGGAATATCCCTTTGGTCAGCTTGGATCACCATTCCTGGCTGTGTCCCCTCCCAACCTCCTATGCACCCCCAACTTCCTTGCCAGCGTGTCCATACAGAAAGCAGAAAAGGCCTTGGCTCTGTCCAAGCCCTGCTCAGCAATAACAAAAACATCTCTATATTATCAATGCTGTTTTCAGCACAAATCCAAACCACAGCCCTGTACTAGCAGCCACTGTGAAGAAAATTAACTCCACCCCAGCTGAAAAGAAGCACAGTGGCTTTTGCTTTCCCTACTAAACTGTCTTTATCTCACCCACGAGTTCTCTAGCTTTTACCCTCCAGATTTTCTCTGAGCGGCTGTGTGGGGCTTAGTTGGTGGCTGGGGTTAATCCATGACAGGTGTCTATAACAGAAAGCACCAGATTACACTACCTTCACTCATAATTAGAGCATACACACTCACCTTTTTAATAGCTTTTTCCACTTTCTTGCTGTTACACCTGCTTTAAACCTCATCCTTGAAAATTCAGCCATTGGTTTATGTCAACACTCTTTTGTCCTGCTGGGGGAACAGGCCAGTCTACTAGGTATTTAAACAGATTCAGTGACCAGCTTTACAGCTTTTCAAGAAGGCACAGACTGTGATTCCTATCAAAGATTCTCTCTATTTCTTCTCCCAGGTTTCTTCAAAATATTGAAAATGGTTATTCAGAAGATAAAGCATGTAATGATACCTGTATGTGGTCAAATGTAGCAAACAGCTTGAAAGAGTAAGAAACTAAACAAGAGTATGTTTCCTTCTTGTTCAATGTTGCTGTGACAATTCATGCTGAGGGTTCTTGGCTCACCACTGATGTTGGTATGATTTGATGGTGCTCAAAACATGCACAAATGGCTTCTCCATTTCAAAACTGGACCTGATTATTTTGCCTGTCTCCTCTTCTGAGGAATGAACATCAGCAAAAAGATGTAAAAACAATTTAAGAAAACATCTGTGTATGTCACATGCATATCTTTGTCATCCGGGTCTCCACAGAGCAAGAATTCACATCAAGAGTTACTAGAATTGTGAGTTTAGTCACCAACAAGGTTTCTTTGATGGAAAAAGCGTGTTACCGTAACCCAAAATTTCCATTGGTGTTTATTTAATGTGAAAAGGTCCATCTTAGGTTTCTTTGCAAACAATCAAAAAAAGGTTAGCAGGCATGCTCCTGCTTCCAACCAGTCCTCCAGGACCATCATATTATCATTGTTATTATTATTAAGGGTGATTTCCCCTGACTATCAGTCAAACCTGTGGCGCAAAGCAAAGCTGAACTGCCACACAGCTTTTTGCATATGGACTATGCCAGACATTCTCAAGAATAGCACTGGAATATTTTTAAAGCTGTTACAACCTGGTATTCTTCTCCTTCAATAATGTCAGCATAAATCTCAAAAATCATGATTCAACTTCTGAAACAAATTGATGTCTTTACCAGAACAGAAAAGATACTTTAAAATGGGTCATACAGATCAACACGTGCATTAGAATGGGTCACAAGAACCTGATCATAACTTTCTGTTGTAAAGGATGTCATGAGATTAAATAGCCTAAGACCAAACAAAAATTACCAAAGATTTACCTCATTATCTTTCCAAGGCAGTTTCTGTTCAAACAATATAGGCTATTTCAGCAACCTCTACAGTTCTGTGAAGGTTATGAAGATTCTGTAAAAGTAGTGCAAATAAAAAAATAAATGAATAAAACATTTCCAGTAACATGGAATTCTCTTTACTCAAACTTTCCTTAGTCAAACTTTTTAAAAATAGGTTATAAAGTCTCCTAATTATAGAGTACTGAACCTCATTCAGTCAATCACAGCTCTGGATCCTCTCAGAATAAACACTACACTACTGATAAATGTACAATATTCTTCTTAATACCATTTAGCTCCTTATATGAGCAAGGGCATAACTAAGGTGCTTGATGCTGATCTATGCAGAATACTCATGTTTAAAGGAGTCACTGTCAATATTTCACATTGCTGGATGAAGCATAACGAACACTAATGAAGAATTTTGTCATGGTTTTCTAAAGGAGAAGTCTAATAGCCTGGGAATCCTGACACTGAACACATTAGTTCATTCAAATCTCGTTTTCCAGTCCTTCACCTCAGCTACCCACCTTTGATTCTAGTCAGAAAAGTTAATTTATTTTTTTCCTCTTTCAAATATATAATCATTCTACTCTCAGGAGTCTGTTGCATGAATCCAGACTCTTCATACACTCACAAGTACCTATCCAGAAGAGGCAAAGCAAAACAGGCAACATACAGTACCATACTTGCACAATGCAGTAAGGAAGCAGGACATTAAAATTACATATTCTCATTTGTTCAACAGAGTAATTTTACATCCAACTATTAGTGTTTTCACATCCTGTATTATAGTTATATGTGCTTCTGTAATGCACATAATCCTCTTCTCTTTAGGAAGCTCCAGGAAACACACTTGTTGATTCACATTAGAGCAGAACATTATTAAATAAAACTAGTATTTGTGTGTGAATGTGCAACAAAAAGCAAGTAAAGTGGATCCCAAAAGAGCATCTTGCTTATTTTTGCATCTCTAGTTTTGCTGAGCTTATTCAAAATGCTTCCCAGTTACAAGAGATCTCACAGCACAGCTATTACACTTTGTGCAGGCATGCCATTCAAATTAGGTAATAAAACCCACTAAGTAGTAAGATTCTACGTCTCAGTATTTGGTGTCGCACAAAGACTCTAAAATAGCTTTTTTACGATATTTGAATGAGCTGAACAGAATAACCCCAATAAATATACAAAAGGGGTAGCTCCTAGTAGCTCTGCCCTACTTTTAATGCTTTTACTCTCACAGCAATGCTATTCTCTACCTCCCCTGTAAGAGATTGCAGCTTGCTCCCTTCTTTGTAGCATGGCTAATAAGTTCTGGGTTAGAGCAGCTTAGACCTCAGGCTACTAGTATGTTGAAATCAATTATGCAAAGCCCATTCATTTTGATACAATGTACTAAACTGCTGCTGTCACCGCAGCAGAATGGCTGCTCAGACTGTTGTTTTGGATTTCTCCCCCCCCACCCCCCCCGCTTTTTTAACATTACAATGTCCTCAACCACTGGCAAAGTTGGCATTCTTTACTGAATATACTGCCTCCTACCTAGGATGTAATGCCCACTTCAAGATTAATCAAAACCAACTTGAAATTCAGAAGCAATGAAGGCTTAAAACATGAATTCTGTGTATAGCATGAATTTTGTGCACAGTAAGATTAAGAATCCGATTCATTCAGTATATCAAATGACTAATTTGGTTACAAATGACTATTCCAAGATTAAAGAAAGAGAATTCTCTGAAAATGTAAGAGCTGCAAAAATTAAGACTTTCTCAAACTTTTGTTTTTAAATGGATAGACAATGTGTGTTTTAACAAGATACTGAGATATAATTATTTCCCTATAAATTTAGGATATAAATGGATACCTTGCAGTTCTTAAAACTGAAAATGGCATTAGCTATATCAGATTGTCAAATTTAATTTTCTAACAATCTTCATTTCAATGGCAATCATAATTCTCATATGAAAATATTATTTATAATAATAGAAAAAGACACAATAGTAAAAATAAAAATTAAAACAGATTCAAGACACATTGTGACTATATATACCAGGGTTTTTAGGACACCTGAATCAATCTATTAATTCAAAGGCACTGATATAGCAGACTTCTCAAGGCACTTTTCAACTTGCAACACCGGTAAGAAATCTTCTTTTTTGAAAAAACTGAACATTACTCTGTCAGTTTAGTATGCCAAGTCAGCTCAACATAGGGTCAGACAGGAACCAGAAAGGAGGAGGGAGCAGGATTACCCTTTTTGGCAGCTGCAAATTATTTCATTGGCACAGCCAACTCATGCAACCTTCACATCCTACCTTACTAAAGGCTGTGAAAAATGACATGAAAATACACTAAAGCCACTAAACATAATGAACTTAAAATGCACGATTCCACATTACAATTTGCTCGGCTCTTAGAACTCTCTTTGAGCCAACAAAGGAAGTAAAAAATTAGTAGCTAAAGAATCCCAAGTGGCTTATATGTTGCCAGGGAGATAAATTCAGAAAGAAACAGGAAACAATGCTTCAGTCTATAAATGTGAGGTGCTAATGTGGAAGGAGGGGCATAACTTTCAACTTGCAGATCCCAAACTTATACAAAAGACCCCAAATAAAGGACACACAAGAACCCCTCAGGAGGGCTGCTGAAAACAAAGTATAAGTACTTCACTACAAAACTGAGCATGTATTTCCAGGTACATTATTTCTGACAGCAAAGCCAATATCACAAGTATCTCACTTCCCTGATCCGTTCTTCATCTGCTTTCCTTCACCTCTCCATACACAGCCCCTTGTTCCCTGCAAGGTGCCAATGTGACTGAAATGTCCCAGATTAAAATAGACAAACCCCCCTTCTAATTAGACTCAATAACTGTGACATAAATACTTTCCTATAGTAAGAATGATACAGCACTTGAATACAGAATAGGGAAATGCTCAAACTAAGTCACGCATCACATAATGAAAGGCTGCAGAGTTAGAGAGCAATTTCTCTCTAAATGTACAGTCCTGAGTTTCAAAGACTACGTTTCAAGATGCCTCCTGGACAGATGAGCACGCACTGTAATTATTCTGAACCTAAGTTACTCCTTCACAAGATTTCTTGTGAACTAACAAACAGAAAGCACGCAAACTAGGTGTAAAAGGATTGCCCGGTGACTAGCCACACGATGAGCTTGGACACTGTCAGCTGCAACCATCCTCAAAGTTATGCAAAGCCTGGGAAAGAAAGAAGGTACAACAGGCCACAGGAGAGCTATGCCCACTGTAAACACTGCGGGAATGTAAACACAGTGCAGCACAAATGCTGTGGGTGTTGGCAGAAAGCAGCGCTGCTGCTGTGGGACCAGCTTGCCAGCACCGCAAAACTTGTTCCTTTCCCATCTCCCAGCCTCCCCCAAACCCTTTCAATTCAATCTCAAACTGCAATGATCATTAAAAACAATGAGTACGTCTGGCGCAAGTAAACGTGCCTTGACTATCAATGATTCATTAAGTACCTGGCACTGGATCCATAATATGGGATTCTGACATGGAAAGAAAAGCTTTAGAGCTCATTCAAAAGTACGAGGTTTACATATAAAAGACTTAAAAGGTGCATCTTTGTCTAACAAGTAAGAGAAGGCTAGGTCCTTTGTGATGGTGTTGATAGTTTCATCCCCTGCATAAGCTAATTTTCCTATTTAGATACCACCTTTTCCAAATCACAGATAAATTAAGTCAACTTTAGTTAATGTGGTAATGATTTGTAGCGAGTGGCAGAAATTCCCCTGTAATTATGCATGAATTGATGTGTGATTTTCTAATGAGCTAAAGTGAAGAAATCATCATTTTGTGATAAATGCTTTATTTCTTAAAACGCTTGTAACACATTTCTAATAAATTTAATCAAGCAACTCGCACTCATGTAACATTTACAATTATTAAGTGTGCAGTCTTTTACACCGCCTTATCGTTTTGGCTGATTGCTGTGTGTTAAAGTTTAGCATTTCATAAACATGGTTATAACAACCATTATGTTACTTTTGCTCAGAACCATGAATTATTTCAATTTGAAGTTAATTTACATTTTGTAAAAGCTTTGTGCCTCAAAGGCAAAACTCTTTTGCCATTTACAAATAGATGTACACATTAGGAAACAAAATTAAGTGCTTCTACCTTTCTGGACACACCTTGTCCTTCAACATGTCGTGTAAGGGACGGCAAAGTCTCACTATAGTAAGCTTATTACTGGATTCCAAATTTAAAATAATTCCCAGAGTACAACTTTTTCATCCCTCTGAAACATCCTTTATCAGCCACCCCCAATCCTGCCAACTCTCCTACACTGAAAACAAGTACATATTCAACCTGGTAGCAGAGCTGAATTTCTGTGGATGCTGGAGAGTCAGAAAGCTTTCTAAAATGACCTGAAGGCACCTTATCCTGTGGTTTCCTCACCAGGAATTTTAGCTCAGACCTTTCCTACTATAGCAAGCTGCTATAGGGAATGGATGACCTGAGGGGAGTCACAGTTCTAGAGACTTCTATGAGTTGCCCCATCTTTTAAGACTGGAAACCAGATACTTCCTACAATTCCACACATTTAGATGCTGGAACTTAACTATCCCAAGTGTACCATGTGGGTTAGTGACTTCCTAATAGGAGGTCTGCCTGACCAAGGGAAGCCTCCAGCTCCGCTATGCTTCCTTACACTCTCTTTAACAATCTCTGATTAGAGCTTCTGAAGAAAAAGGTGAAAGAGGAAACCTTTCTCAGCATTCCACATCTGTAACTAATTTTTTTTCATTTCTCACTACAAATAAAAACCTTATATAAAAAGAATATTAAACTTGAGATGTTGAAGGTGGCCAGTTTTAAATGCTGAATTCAATGTTAAGTGGTACCAGTAGTAAATCTCAAACAAATTCCTTACACAAGTGCTGTCCCTAGAGCTAGAAAATGTATTTCCAAGAACCAAACATTAGCACCTCAAAAGACAAGACAAGACCTAACATTTCATACATACATACACACACACAAATTTTTATTTTGATGCAAGGGTGGTCTGAAGCCATTTAAATTTTAGTTGACATGAAGAATATAGTCTAAAAACAAACACATCCTGCTATCTCAAGACAATAAGAAAGAGGCTTGGAATAACTACTTGAGCACTTGAGTACTCTGGAACACATCATTAATGCATAAATAGCAGTGAATACATTGATTTTGGTTTGAACTTAGTAACTTATCAGTGAACCCACGTTCCAATGGTCTACATCTAAAAGGATTTTATTACATGTTCAAGCCCCTTAAAATACACAGCAGAATTGTAGCAGAAACATATCTTAGCAAGTTTTTCTCTTAAGAAGCTCTATATTATAGCTGTGAATAAGTCCATCTAGATTATAAGCTTTCTTGCTATCTTCCCACCTGTTCTCCTGTGAGGTCAAAAAGGTGAGTGACAGTGACAAACTCTTCCTTGAGCAGGTATTCATTCCTCCCTCATCCTCACAGGCATTTTTCAAGTTTTTTTCAAGCTTTTCCCCCCACTGGTATGAAGTTCAATCACAGAAGTCAGAATCAAGCTTCAGACTACTCTATTCTGCCAACCTGTTATTGCCAAATTTTGTCCTCCCACAGCCAGAATGTATTTCACAGCCTAATTCAGATCATTTAATCATCCTCCTTCAAATATCCAAACTCCTCCTCGTCTCAGTTACACTCCCTGATTGTGTATTTCTTACAGTTTTTATGTTACAATCAAAAACAATGCCAAAGACTTAAAAAAAAGACTAGGGTCATGTAAGGCTGGAGTTTTCGAAGGAGGAAGATACCAAACTTCCACTGGGCTCCAATGGGAGTTAGACTTCCATTTGTTTTACATGCCTCTGAATATCTCAGGTCTAATATACCAAATGCATAGTGTGGGAAAGACAGAAGGAAGCAAAGGGTTTGAAAAATGTAGGAGCACTGGTTCTCCTCAAAAGAAGATTAAAATAACTGTCAGTTAACTTTAATGCTCAGGCTTCAGCAAAACCAAACATCTCCTGACTTGATTCTCTTTAGGACTCAGTCCATAGTCTTAATTCCACTGCTTGCTTACAACAAAATACTAGAGTTTTGGTTTAAAGTTAACAAAGCTTCAATTTATTGAACCTCAAATGTCAAAATTTGCATTATTTTCCTGCAGCTGTGTGTGCTATTCCAACCGGCTCACACCTTAATGTTACTAAAAAAGCCCATCAAAAAGGCAAACAATATATGCACTATTTTATTAAAAGCTGTTAAAATCTTGCTTTTCTGTTGTAAAATTCTTCTGAATAAAGTTGTGCACATTTTTCCCTCCTCTGAAAGATTTATTTAATATAAAAAAGAAATAATACATTTGGAAGTATGTGTGGACAGAGCATTGCAATTATCTTTTCTGAGGAAGCAAACAGATATTCAATATTTTTCACTTGCATAAAAAAACATGCATTATACTTGCACATTTTTTAATGCAGGCTGAGTCAGAGGTTCTCTCCTAAAAACATTTTGTTTCATTTCTCTCTTAGAAAAGGTCCCATCTCTAGAATTGTTTAAATTCTAGAGAAAACTTTTCTTTATCAGGACTTTTATTTTATACGAATCTAGAGGTAATATTTCTCTAATCTTGTATTTTGTATATTGGATCAGTTACAACATTAGCAACCATTCCATATTTCAGTGTAAAAACCCTTTTAAAAGGTAAAACACTATAAAATCATCAGGAAATTGTAATATTAGCATTGTGCTTTCTCAGCCTACAATCACATTCTGTAGTAAAATGGAAACATTGCATTAATCTGATCTGGATCTCAGGTTAATTCATCAATAATATTTTACAATTTTATCTAGCCATCAACACTTTATGAAAGCTATTTGCACTTTCCACTGAGCTGTAAAAATAATGAACAATATAAATTCTAATTTTTATTTTTCACTGAAACATGGAATAGTCAAACCTAAACCAAAACATCTCTACAATGCACAAAGAAAGATGTCAAATAAGACCATTTTTAGAGACTACTGTTGAGCTACACACTTCGTTGTTAACTTTGATTAGTTTTGTAAAATGAAAACAAAGTATGTTCTTCCTCCGTTCTACAATCTATCCTGATACAGATGCAGTCTGTCAGGCAGTGAGGTACACTTACATACATTGTTTATTGTTTACCTAATAACATTGGCTAACTAATTTTGGAATAGTGCTATCCATCATGGCCAGCAGACAGTAACAGTAATAGACATTTCACTTGAGCAAAAATCCTTGCAAATTCTGCCAAAATAAGGAGAGCAAGTCGAGGAGCAGTGCAGCCATGAACTGTTCTCTAATTGACTGGCACCATCCCTGCAGTGAACACCCCTATAAACAGATATAAGACACAGACATTGCAGCACGTAGCTGCTTTTTACAGCTCCAGCTCAAGAAAGTGTTCCAGTACATACCTAAATCAAATAAATTCTCAAATACCTTTCAAAACACACACCTGTCATCAACTGTCTTGTCTGTATTAGCGCATTCAATTTAAACTGTAAAAGAGGACAATTAGATCAATACTAAAATATTTATACCCAAATATGTTTTAATATGTTGTTAGCATTTCCTGTGGCAGTGAATGTTTTTATTTTAACTGAAAAATTTCACTTCATCTTGAATTACGTTGGCATAAACAAAATGCATGGAATGGATGGAACGGACAGAAAACAGGTAGACTATCCCCAAACCTATTTCCAAGAGTGAGAGGAGATGCCTTGGATGAGTCAGTAAAGACTTTATACTAGAGTCATAGCTCCTGAAAAGTTAGTGGTAATAAATGAATAGTAAATAGTACACTTTAAACGCCAAAATTACAAACCCACTCATCATTTGCCCATGATATTTAGTTATTGGAACACACTGAAGATTAATGAGCACACTGAAATGTACCTACCCACCTGTTTCAGTGCCACTTGTAGTCAAAATTATGGCATTAACTCACAGGCTCTGCATCCCAGGAACCAGCAAGCAGTGCCAAAGAATCCTTGTTAAGTTATAATTACAAGATTTCTGTTTTGCCATCCACTTCAAGGCAGACACATGTGATCTCAAGATGCCAGCTCTTTAGTATTAGATGGAAGCAGGACAAGATGGCTAATTAAAACTAGTTAAATAATGAAAAATTTAAAATATTTTCTATAAACTACTCTCATTTTCCAGTGCACCACAGCTACTGCTTGCCCTAAAAAAAGTCTACATGGTTTTGTAATTAAAGTTTTACTGAAAAAGAGGAAATACATTTCTAAGGCAACATCCTTTCACACACTAAAAAAAATTTTTTAAAAGATACATCAGAGTAGGTGCAGTCCAGCATGCGATGAAGTATGGTTTAGCTAGATTTTTATACTTAGTTTTGTTTTTGTCACATTACTTGCTCTATATGAAATTTTAAATAAATTCAGAATTATAAGGGGAATAACTTCCTAGCCTCATGCAGTAGTAGAAAGAAGGCTGATGGCAGTAACTTCTATTTTCTTACATACTATAAAACCCTTGAGACATTCCTATTAATAATCACTGACAAGTGCAGGGAAAAAATAATAAAATAAAGACCTGAGTAAAGTTTTAGGAAGAAGGGGACTTATCAGTTGTGGAATTCATCTCAGTATGACACAGGTTGCTGCAGACATAAAGCCACTGAAAGTCCATGCTTCAGGGTTCTGGAGTATAAAATATTCATGGTGTATAATTTTGCATAATTTGTTTAGCTACTGAAGCATGATTTAGTTCCTTGGTGCACAGATACAAAGAAAAGAATGAAGGAAAGAACAAAATATTTGACCAAAACTAAAGATTTTTTAGTATTCTCTTGTGCGTGGTGTATGAAAACATTCACATGCACACAAACTAGTCTCCAGATATTACAAATAAACAAGTGTGTATGGATATCAATACCCAAACATCTTTAATGTGTTCGGTGTTAGAGTCTCAAGCTTCTGTTCATTTACTGAAGACACCGACTTCCCCCCAGCCACACGCTGCACTCTCAGAAATATATCTGAGCTGAGCATAGACAAACTCTGTATTCAGAAAGGATCTTCTGTATTCACCAGCTCTAGGCTACTTCTTACTTGCTCCAATGCTCTGTATACAAAGAACAAACACAGCGATGAAGAACCCAAGCGATGTTGTGGATAGGGTATTCAAAGGTATTGGTATTTCAGCCTGATCTCCCCTTGAGCCAAATCTAATGCAAAATGAACTCTGCAATTCAGAACACAAAGCCACACACTTTACCCTGGATTTGCAACATCAAACGCAAATACAGGAGTGCCCACGACAAATCCACATCCTCTTTCTGACAGTGACTCTGCACCAAAGTCCCAGTGACTAGACTCAAAAGAACACCACAAAATAAGAGCAGGTGCTCCTTCCTCTTTAAGCACTCTTGTTTGTTTTCACACTTTTACTCAGTTGTGTAATAAGACTGATTGGCCTACACTTCCAGAGCTCACACTTAAAAATACAACAAAAAACAGACAGTGAAGGGAAAGAGTGGCAACAAGGTAATGAGAGTCCATATTAAATTTTCTTTTACTGAATTTGTTTGTTCTGCTTTTTTAAAAATTACTTATTTGAAATAGTTAATTAAAAAGTGTAACTTTTTCCATATACAGAGTCAAAAAGATTATGGACAACATTGCTGTGAATCAGTCTGTTAATTACTATTTCAACATACACACGTGCACTCCCTTGGAAACACCTAAGTAAACACATCTAGATAGAGAGCTGTTAGAGGGACTTTTAAGATAAACATTTTGGGAGATTGATTTTCCACTGTTACAATACTTTTACAACCATCTATAAATCATAACAGACTTTATACTGTTAAATAACAGTTACATTTATCTTCCTTCCTCTCTTACTCCAAACACATTTCACTGGGAGTTTGGCCTAATCAAGAGCTTTTGGATCAGGACACTACCAAATAGGATGTGGAAATAAAACTGCAAACAATAACAGGAATTACATCTTAGGGAAGAAATCTCAAAAGTTACTAAGGGAGCTAGGCTCTCCATTTCTCTAAAGAAATAGATCAAACAGAACATTTAACTACCTGTAGACCTTCTCAGCTATCCCACCTTAGGTCTTACGAAACTCACCTGGAAAAATACAGATAGAAACATAGACAGGTTGACAGATGTATTGCTCTGCTTCTTCACTTTAGCCACCGATTAGCCACAGAGGCCACAGGGCGCTGCCCTTCCCTGTCACAGCACAACAGAGCCCAGCACTGGAGAAAAGAAAGGATTAAAATCCTCATGAAACAGGCTACAGGTATCTGATTTTGAGAGACACTTTGTTGAATTCGGGTGACTTTTTGCATGGGAAATGACTTCTGTATATTTATTTGCAATCTAAGTTTCCTTACATAAAGAACACTATTCTGTCCACTATGCCAGTTTCAACCTAACTAGTAAGTCATAATCTGTGAGGCCAGATGAGGAGGAAAAAAAATACCAATAACTGAAACATGTTCTGACTTTACTGGTGTGTAAAAAAATGTGAGACAGGAAACCATCTATTAAGTGCAACCCCAAATCAGCTTCTGACCTGCTGTTGCCAGAGGGAACACAATCTTTTCATGGAAAAATTACTTTGCTACCATTTTAAATTCATGTAAAATTCAACAAGTATGAAAATCAGATAGGAAGGGACGACAGAAAGAGTAAACACACAGTAGAAATTCCTTAAAATTTTCTTCATAGTCCCTAACCAGCAAATCAAACTTGACCATTTCCAAGTAACTGCTTGTCAGTTCTGCCTATGTACCTCAAGAAGCTCTGGGAGCAAGAATTAGTTGGCGTTGGTCAAGCAGCAGCAGCCTCTGCACTGCCTGCATTTAGCGCCTGTTTGCGAAAGTGGAGAACGACAACACATAACATAAGAGTTATTTAAAGTCCTTTGGATAATCACGTCACCACTGCTGAGTGTTTCCATACCTCAGGCTATATGAAGACAAGTTAAGTCTTGCTGATTCCGAACTCTACCATTTTGTTTTATTTCACTGTGATGGGCAGGCTGGGAGTCACCCAAGACAAAGAACGTAGCCATAGCCCTTCTTCATGGTAAACATATAATTTCCCCAGTGATCCAGTAAGCAATAACAAGAAGTTATGTGTAGTACATATAGTGTTTCTATTCCCCTGGGTTTAATATGGCTCACAGTGAAATTGATTTTCTGGAATCTTGCAATAAACCTCATCAAAGTAAATGAAACCCACGCTGATTTTTTATAAAGTGATTGGATTTGGTGTGATAAATTAACCCTCACCGTCAGAGAGACTCCCAGTAATGCACTTGCTCAATTAAACTCCTCCAGACTCTGTTTAGATTTTAATTTTTCTATGGGACTTATTTAACTCACTCAAAGCTTCCAACTTAATGCTTGCAGAAAGGATAGCAGCTGAAAACCATTCTCTCTCTTATCAGACTAAATAGATCAACACAATTTATATTTTTTGAGCACTTGCTTGACACTATTCTCTAATCTATATTCAAAAAACCACTGATAGCTACTCATTTGCTGTGGCAGCGAGTAGCAGAAAAAAAAAAATCACTTCCTGTTTACTAAGAGTTCCTAATCAAACCAGGAACTAAGAAGGATTTAATAATTTTAAACTTTTGTACACACATGAAATCAACTTTTGTAAGAGATGCTAGGGCAAAGTCCATTGGATATCCTGCAGAAACATACAGAAGCTTGGCTCATGCTGCACTGTCCCTTCCCAATAGATGATTTTCATCTTAAATAACCACCTAGACCTACCTAATATTTTGCCAGTATTTCACTTATTCCACTGTTCAGCTGCCATTTCAGCAGGAGGTAAAATGTGTTAAAAAAAAATAAAAGAAAATTTCAAAGTGACCTTCCCTAACATTCCACAACAGCCTCTAGTGACTTTGTCAAATGAAAAAGTGTCTGATGTCTATTCACAGCTACTGGGCAATATGTATGAAAACTATTTCTGTTGTCATATTTATTCCTGGTTAAATGAAAAAATTATTCATTTAACCAGGAGTAAAACCGCTGAGATTTTTTTTCTCATTTCCCAGACTGTCTGGGGAAAATATGCTGCAGTAAACAATCATGCCCTATTTTATTCCTACTTAAATGAATTATAATAATAATAATTACTTACAAAAACATCTGGTTTCTGCTCAGCACAGACAGCAAATTCTTTGACACATTGCTTGCATTTCCCCTTCTTCTTAGTCTCCAGGCTGAGGGTCTCAGGCTTTTTTTAGACCAGTATACATGCCAACCACACAGCATGCCTGATGCTACAGATTTATGGAGAGACTCCTGATGACTATGAAATGCTTCCTCTTTTTTCTCTGCCTCTGGAAAATTATGCCTTTGTAATAATACCTTCTCTTTAGAGCATTTCCCTGCTTTTTATACAGATGACATTTGCATGTAAACAACTTCTTGCTGTTTTTCTTCGCTACTAAACAACAGCCAGGAAAAGTAATGTTCCCTTTGACATCATATTAGCCTGTTACTGTAGAATGATCCTAATGTCACTAGTTAAGGTTTTGAATTAGAAAATGGGGCTATCCAATAGAGGAAATTTAACTTCCGATTTAATCAATATTTCTACTATACAGAGCGGTCTTATTTTTGTGGAAAAGCAAAAGAAAAATTCAAATCAACTAATTTATCAGTGTGAGAGTTTGAACCGTACTAATATCAAGTACATTAACAGTACCAGCTTTTGCATTTCCATAATGCCTTTTATCAGAGGTTCTGCAATCCTGGCTCCTTGAGTTGCTCTGCCTCCACTGAGCAACACTGAAATGGAAAGGAGAGTTCAAACTCAACAGCAGCCATAGTCCAAGCAGCACAGAAGCACGAAATAGTAGGGGATGGGGAGAGGACCACATGAAGAGAAATACTATCTGCTGTCATGATCTCTGCGCAATTTTTCTCAAGGTACAAGGGAATGTAAGGCCCCCCCAGAGTCTCACTGGGTTTTAAGGGGCGATATGCATGAAGAAGCCTAGACAGGGCCCAAAAAAGGTTAAGAAACCACCAGACAAGAATGAGCTTAACATATCACCTAAAAGCCATGAGATTTAAAATGCAAATCCCCACTCTGGGGAGCCATTCGGCATCTCTGGCCACCGGTGCTATGCAAAGCTTCTCAAAAGGAGCAGGCAGCTCTAGTGGCAGGATGGGCATTAACTTTCACAGTGCGCCTGCAGCCCAGTCTGTTACAAACAAACTCTGCATGCAGCACAGCCTTTTCCAAAAGAGTCTCCCTGGGCCCTCTCTGGCATTTCACCTTCATTTAATGGCCACATTTCTCACCTTCCATCCTCTCCAAGCCCTTAGCCTGGGGAGGTGCCTTTTCCCTAGCTGAGCAGGCAGGAAGGGTGCCCAGAGGCGTGGAGAGGGCACAGAGATGACTCTGCCCCAGCGGTGTTGAAGGCCCTCGCTGTTGCCCGCAGCTGTCTCAGGGCTGCTCTGCACTAAAGGCTCTGTGCTGGCGGACACGTTTCAGCTGTACAGCAGCCCTGAGCTCCCTCGGCACTACAAGAGTGCATCAGGTCACCCCAACCTCATGTCCTTGCCAGAGGGACTCCTATGCCAGAAGTACAAAGGGGATTTGCCAGAGCTTGGCTTGCAAACAATTTATTAATATCAAGCAATTTTTGGATCTCAAAGTGTTTGAAAAAGTAAATAAACATTAATCTCATTTCATAAATGGAAATGAGAAGCACTGAGACATTCAATAATATGTAAGGAGCCAAGAGCAGAGTTGAGAGATCTGCACTTCTCTATCTGACCACTCCTGCAATGGTCCCCTCTATGTTTTTCAAATAATCTGTTTATAGAGGCCACTGGTCTGCTGGCCAATTCCTGCTGAGCTCGGTGGTATAAATATTTGTTTTGGGTTCCCAGTGATCCTGCCCTGCAATCTCTGTGGTGTCATTCACAAAAAATGGCTTAGTCCTATACCCACCAATATGATCAGCATCATCTGTTTTACATCCTTGTTTGAATCACAGATGCTTTACCTTTCTTTCACCTAAATTTAAGTTAATCACAACTGCCCATGATATGTAAGATTTCAAAGTTAATAATTATTAGCTCAAGTTTATAAAATCCCTCTTACAGGAAAGAAGCAATTACAATTAAGAATGTATTCACTTAATAATAAAAGGCCTACACTAACACATGGGTCAATATATTTAAATGCTTTCAGCAAATGACTATAAATCTTATTATAACATTTTACATTCTTTATATCTTCTTTATAGCCTCCTGTGAACTTTCAGGGTTATTTCTTTGTCACTTTTTCAAATTTTATAACACTGAAAAGTTATCTTCAATCTACCATTGAACATTTAAGAAACAAACCACATCCTTCCAAACACAAAATACTGCCAGGATTCTACCATGTAAGAACATTTTTAAACCCATGAAGGAAATATGAGAGAACTGTTATCTGTTATTTCTAATGTTACATGGATTTGAGTATATTTACAGCTCACAATATATGATCAAAAAATTAAGTTCTTGTGACATTGTATTTGATGTGAGTCTTTACCTAGAGGATAACCTCGGGTCCTGAGTATGAGTCAGCTGATTGATATCTAACTGAAGTTTTTCTTAATAGGAAAAGTATGAATTCTTTTTCTATTAAAGAATATGCTAAGCATGTGAAAATAATAATTTTTAAAACGACAATTAATTTGATTCTATTCTGGTTTAAGACCCTAATCTGTAGGTCAGACTGATAAAAATAACCTCACGGATTCAACTGCATATGAGTATGAAGGCTTTAGTATGAAATTATCTGTTCTAAGAAGAAATGAAAACCAGTGGAAATAGTCTTCATGATCCTAAAAGAGAAATTAATCAGAACCAAACATGAATTTCAGAGGGAAACAACTTAGGATTTATCCTTGCCAATACCAACCTCAGGTTGCTTTCATTCTCCAAAGGAAATGAAAAAAAACCACCACATTTTTAATTGCTGTTATGGAATATATCCATTTTACTATGTTGTCTTTCACACAGACAGAACAAAGAGTCCTGTTGAGTGGTTTGATTTTTCTACTGCATTTCAAAGATACAACTCCAGTGGCACTGACTGAAGAAAGAAAGAAAGAAAGAAAGAAAGAAAGAAAGAAAGAAATTTTATAGCATTCTAAGACACCTCAAAAATCCATTTCAGTGACTAAGCTTTGGGGCAAAACCTGTACTTAGGCATTTATGTCCATAACTCATATACACCAGGTACACCTGAGGGTGTATTCATTGTATTCATCAGCGCTTAGATCTGGCATCCTGGTTTATTCACCATCTGTGTTATTGCATGGAGTGTACCTGTAAAAATACGGGATTCCTCACAGCAGCTGCCATACTTCATAGCAGGGCAATTTCTACAGAAAGCCTTCATAGAGATGACAGGGAGGAGATAGAAGAAAATCAGGGAAGACAACCGCTCTACTGAGAACTTTGCTCAGAATCCACGTGAAAAAAGTAAAAACTAACAAACTAAAAGGTCCTTCTGGATGCAGCTGTTGGTATGCACAGGCTAAGGCTGCAGTAACTTCACCTACATTTCTGTTGCACTCTTGCATTCCGTTAGAAAGGATTGCAGGTTCTTCTATTGTAAAAAAAAGGAACCTTGCACATCCCAACTCCCGTGAGAGCTGGAGCCAACCACAGAATCCATGTGGTATAGCAGCAGGTATTTCACCTCTACAAAGCACAGAACAGAGATTGATACTAAGAAATTTGCAAAGATCTTCACTTTCTCATTCCAAACCCATGATAAAATTAGATTCAATTAGTAGACAGAAATATCCAATAGTAACAGACACTACTTTTAAATCATATCATCAATGAAAAACATGAAAGATGGAGGCCAGAGATGAGTCAAGCTCAATTGCCCCCCAAAAAGATTACTCTGATTGAAACTCGTTGTCTGTAAATAGCAATTCTTGAACCTCCACATTTTCTAATAATGCACTTCTGTACACAAAGCATTTTCTTCCTTACTGGCATCACCAGAGCACTCAGCATTGCTGAATATCAAACTGCTTCTATTTATATGCCTAAACATCGATTTAGGAGCCTATTTTAAGCATCTCAGTCTGAAAAGGTTTCCATTTTCTCTGTAAGAAAGGACTGAAAGCAGCATTAGGGCACTGTCAAAATGTATAGCTTGAGTAGACTAGTGAGCCCCAGTAAAACTCTATCCAGATGCCCACACTCTTTTTCTATCTTCCCCTCTCCCTCAAAAGTTCCTCTGACTTCTAAATTCATGTGAAGCATTCAACATTTACTGTAAGAGTCCAGAACACAAAGGTCAAGAGGCTGGCAGTGGAGGCATCATCTCCTTCTCATACACAGTGGTGAGCCAGGCTGAGTTCCAAGGTGCAGACTGCTGGTTTTGCTCTCTCTCCAGCCAGACATGGGCTGGTCCGTTCTGATGAAGCTGAGGCTTCTCAGTTACACAGCAAGGAGGACCTCCAACTACTCTTTATGGAGCTGGGCTATGCAGGGAGGGGTGCTTTATTCTGGTCCAAGGACTGGTTACGGCAATAGCCCTGAAGGCAAATAGCAAGTAGATGCTTTAATAAGCCTTGGACGCAGTACTTCCAGTGAGGAAATCAAGTGCAACATTTGGAGAAGAAGTAGGAAAGTGGGAAGTTGTCCTGGTTTGAGACAAAATTCAGAGGAACGTCCGAATTTGAATGTCCTCTCTTAGAAGGCAGGATAGAGCCACCCCTGCCCCACCAGGTTCAGGAAAGAAATATTCCTCAGAGGAAAGTGAAATGGAAAAAACCCTATTTATTTAACAAACACACAGGAAAAGAATAATAATGCTAAATAATAAAACCTCTTGCTCTGGAGAGAAACCTGGTAAGATTTTAGAATCTTTCTATGGGTGTGGTCTCTCTCCTCCTCTTCGGAGCTGGGTCGGCGTGGGCCCACCTCCGGGGCCTCGGTGGAAAGTTCTCCCGGTGTGTTCAGATGTTGTTGAAACAGTCCAGAAGAGAAGAAGGAAAAAGACGAAGTCCCAGAAAAAATGTTTAACTCTCTGTCTCCCTCCTGAGAAAACAGAGCCGAGGGCTGGCTGAAAAGCAGGAAGGGTGCTTCCTCTGCTCCTCTTGCCCCAGCAGAAGAACGCAGAGGAGTTAGAGCGGAGTGACCTTGGAGCACAAAACTGCTTTGAAAAGTTCAAGGGACAGTGAATTGGACTTTCAAAACCTGGCTTTTTTTCTTTTTTTTTTTTTCTTTCTCTAGCACCCAGTTTTAAAGGCACAGAAAGGCACAGGATTCATATCTGGGCATAGAGCAGCTGTAGGGGATACAACACCATAACGTCACCCCAAGACAGAAGTCAAATATTTGACTAATATTTGTCAAATATATGTATTTGAATACATAAATATATGTATATTATTAAAAGTAGGACAGTTTGGAATACAGATAGCAATACATGGATGTAGGGAAGTTCAGATAATGGAAAGGCCAGTACAGGTGAAACTGGAGTAAAGGTGGTGTAAGACAGCACAGCTGACTGGCTAATAGACCAAAGGACTTCTAACTGGATTATAATGGAGGAATGTTTCTCAGACTAGAAAAAAATGTAGGTTGAAAGTGACCTCAACTTAACTGGGAGGTGGAGGAAACATGTCTTTTAAAAACAGAGACTCAGGAGGGGAAAAGTCCCCTCAGTGAAAAAAAAAAAGTTCTTCTGCCCTCAGACAGGGACAAGACAGAAAACCTGCCCACAGAAGGGTCTTTGGCTCACATGCTGAAGGAAAAGGCAACTCTGGGAATGCAGAACAAGCCTAGGGTTGCAATGCAGTGCCATCACTCTCCTGTGGAAAGAACCATACCCATCTGGCAGCAATGGTGGTGGCAGACCCAAGCAACAGAAGTCAGAGCTCATTTGTTACCAAACTCACAGCAGAACTCCCAAGCACTCATGACTGCAGCATGGGGCTGGTTCTTAACTACAGAGCAAGGGGATAATGGAAACATTAATCACACTGAAGAATATCTGTATTCACTAGGAACCCCATATTATCACTAAGTAACACGCATGAGCTTAAAAGAGCCTCCTCCTGATGTGATTACAGTGTGGAACAAGATTTTTAGTGATTTTCAGAGCATAACTCCTTGAGATTCTCCCGTTCTTTCAAAGAGAGTTGGCAGTACAAAGGACAAGAAAATTGATTCAAGTGTCTTGCCGGGACACACCTAGATGGACTAGGAAAATGGTGTTGCCTAATCAAGAAATTCAAATAATGAACCTGATGAATTAGCATTTGAAATCCATTGTAAGGCTAATTCTAGAAACAATTTACAGGTTATTTGGAGAAGAAGTCTGTCTTCTAGGGAAGATATCTGTACTTGAATCATGTGACATACTAACTTTGAATTGGAAAATATCCTTTAAACAGATAAATAAAACACAAATCTCCTCCCTGCAATTTCTC
Source organism: Dryoscopus gambensis (assembly GCA_013389985.1). Classification (NCBI taxonomy): domain Eukaryota; kingdom Metazoa; phylum Chordata; class Aves; order Passeriformes; family Malaconotidae; genus Dryoscopus; species Dryoscopus gambensis. Next base: position 28,284 of record WEIT01035336.1, read on the forward strand.
TGACAGAGATTCCAGCAACTTTCTCAAATGTCTGTAGCAGTAAAGATACAAACTCCTCCCTCTATCCTGCTCTTTCTTCCATCTGTAACTTCAGCAGCTCCTGCCCAGACCAGGTAAGATAATGAACAGGACATTAGACTGTCTTATTTGGCATTCACTGTCCCAACTCATCACTGAATAAATCCTTTCTTTAGACCTGGATTTCTGGTAATCTTATCAAGAGACCTCATTTTATGCATGCCTCATTTTTTCCAACACTAATCTTCTACTTCACTGCTTTCTCTTTCTCTGTTTTTCCTCTTTACCCGCTATCCCTGTGTTTCCAGAAAGTGCCTACCCTTCCACTCATCTAGACTCTTCTGCCTCCTACTTACACAAATTTTCCAACAGTGTCTTTCCTCGAGCCATCAAACCATCCTAGCCCTCACTGTCCTTTTCAACTCAGCTTTATGTCCTGGCCTACAGTTCCCCAGCTGCTCTACCCCTCTCTAAAGCTGCCTCATTCCCAAGTATATAAACTAAATGTCTGCATTCTCCTCTCTCCCTTGGTATTTTATTGATGTCAGAGTAGGTCTCCATCTCCTGACACTATGTGAAAGCTCTTTACCAAGAGAGCAGTGAAGATCCAGACGAGGGTCAAAAAAATGTGTGACCCCTATCCTAAATGCAAATGCTCAAAGGAAACCATGCCCAGCTTGATTCAGCACAGCCCAGCAAAATACAAAGGGGAAATAGTCGACGCCCTGAACAGAAAACATATCCACATTGATCTTGATTATGTCTGACACAGAAAGAGGTTAACAACTAACAGTATCTCTTACCATGGGATTCATTATAATGTCAAAAGAGCTGGCATTTCTGGGACAATGGATGTATTAGTGTGACACATCTTGCTAGACTAAAAAGGAGGTGGATTGCCAGCACTTAAATGCAGGAGATCCTCTGCATTTTTAATACACTGAACAATACAGGGGTCATGTTTTTTCACTTTTTACTGTGGGATTATCAACTCAAATCTCTAAGAATGAGAATATCTCCTGGAAAGTAGGAAGACTTTATCTGTCATCTTGGGAATTGACATAAACTGCCAATGAATTTATCTGCATCTGCTAGAGCACACTCAAGTCATCACAGGATCAGACCTACGTAAAAATAAACAAATACAAATAAAGCATCTACCTGAACCTCCTGACTCGCTTTATCAAATTCATAGCTGTATGGTTCCAGATGAAGAAGTAGAGATACTAGTTTTCTTATTAATTTTTCTATTTCAGAAAAATGTGGAAGACTGAAGATTGTAACTTATCTGAAGATAGGGGACAGGAGGGAGGAGAAAGTAGAAGGATAACATACCAATGAAATTTTGACAGTTTTCTATTTTTTGCCAATTGTTGCTAAAATGACAGACAGTGATTTTTATGAAATGTATAATTCACAGGAAACTTGCCTAGATAACAAAGTTAAAAATGCTTTATCTTTCCTAACAACATTATGCAGCAATCAGTAAAACCCAAAGTACATAATACAAACTGAAAATGCAAGAAAACAAATCTTTTCTTTTCCCCTAAGTCAACAAATTTTCTGAGCCCAAATAAAGTTCTTGGCTTTCTTTCAAACCTTCACAGCTTCTAATCAATAGTTTAGTCATACGATGAAAAATGATGTATCCATATTCTTCACCATTGACATTTGCTAACTGTCTCCAAGGTCGCATTGATTGCCAGTTGTTCAGTTTACCCAACTTCTGTTTTGAGCCAAATAATATGATCTTTGTTTCATTAATATTTAATAGTAATTTAGATTGTGCCAGATGATCTTAAAGCTCATTTAAATCAGCTTGAAGATAATATTAAGCTTTCTTCTAGTATAATCTATTACCATAAATGATTGTGTCATCTGCATATAAATGGTGAGTTGAATATGATAATGAAGTGCAAAGATTATCAATATAGAATGACAAATGCATCTGACTTAAAATAAATCCTTCAGGGACCCATTTATTCTGTTTTTAGTGGTAAAAGATGCATTGTTTCACTTCAAGTATTCTGCAGAAAACATAAAGGATTTGGATCATTAGTTATAATATTTATCCTGTGTGAAAAAAGAAAATAAAAATTCCAAATTATAGAAGACCTTCTTTTCAAGTGTGACAATTACAGATTGTATAGATCTGTATAGTTTATATTTTTTTCATACAGCAGGCTTTGATCAATTATCAGGGTTTTTTGAAAGAGCAATTACAACAAAGAATGTGTTTTTATTTAGACTTGATTTAGTGCATGTTTGTTTTTCACTAGCTGGCCATTTAAATTACTTCACTTCAATTACTGTTAAATGCCTAGCCCATTAAAGAAAAGTACCTGAACGCAGTTTATGGTACGAGACCCAAAACTATTTCCTCTAAAAACAACAGCTGTGAGGGTTGCAGGGAAACCCGGTTTGGCAATTAAAAGAATTTAAAAGAATTAAATTGTCAAATTCTCTAGACTCATGGGTTTAATCAAAATGAGTGGACAATTTCAGGGTCAAAAGGAGCTATTACAACAGTGAGAAATACTAGAAAATACATTAAAAAATGGTAAAACAGTTGAAGAGAATATAAGTGCATGTACCAGCAGATATTGTCTAAGGACATTATATAAAATAGTCATGACGTGACACTGAGGAAAATACAGCAAGGTGAAAGGGACTAGTGAAACTCAGCACTTGGTGAGAGCTGGAAGAACAGATATACGGGATCCACAAGCCCTCTCCTTTGCTTTGCAGTCTGAATCTTCCCACTGAAAATTTCAGGTGTTTCAATATCACAGTCACCTTAATATTTGTAAAATTTTACGTATTTGAAGAAACATTTAGCTTGGATGGACGTACTTATGGAAAAAGATCCATTTTGGTCCCCTAGCATCTCAGCTCAAAAGTTCTCAGCATTTGTTCTGGCAGATTCATCTGTTGCAATAAATTGGTCATAAACAAATCTGGACTAGAAAGTGGAAGTTTTATTTAATCAAGAACAAATTCTGGAAAAGCCTTGTAAATGTGATCATGGGAGCAAGAAATGTCGGAAGCAAGACCAACTTACAGAAAGGACTGTAAATTAAATTAAGAGAACTCCTAAACCCAGAAAATTAATTCTGCAGTGTGGTTTCTAGGGAATACAGTCTTCAAGCATATGCAAAGAGTTTTGAGAGCCAACAGGATTTCTGGGTGTGTGCACCACACTTAGAGATGGTTCAAGACTCTAACTTGTGTGGAACAGAAAGGAATTTTCTTTTCCTTCCTTAGTCTATCATTTGCTTCTGGGAATTGGATGACACAAAACCCAGGATGTAAACAGACTACAGCTGTGTTTCTAGTGATGCAAAATTCTCAGATGAATGGTGTCCTGCTCACACACAAAGGATTAAGCTATTCATCCGATTTAGGATCAGGAGGACATCTGTTCTCCAAGTCAGATTAGCAGGGATCAGAGGGGTTTTATTTGTCCTAACAGTAATTTAGAGCATGATCAGCTTCTTGGGATCACACAGAAGTTAATTTTCTAAATATTTTGCTAGCCCACAGGCTTGGAGGACTAGAAATATCCTCCACTCCTGCTTTCTGCATGTGACACGGTACAGGTGCAGCCTTTAGATTTTTACTACAATTTCTCTTAAGTGTTGAGAATCGTGATATCTGGTGTTACAGGATGATTTACGGATGTTTCTGAACTAGTATCTATGGTACGGTTGTCTGCCAGAGCAAGACAGGAAGGATTCAGTTGCCCAGATCCTGCCTGCTGATCCTGCATTCCTACTCACCTACACATATGTACATTGAGTGCAGTGTGCTCATACAAACTCCCTGTTATGCCAGAGATGTCCAAGGTACAGGAAGTAATATCAAACCACCTTTATACATCAGACCCTACAGGAAAACTTCCCACACATACACCCCATAAATTATAAGGCTACGTACATGTCAACAGTAACACTATTGTATAGTAGATAAAAAAGCACGAGCACAGACAGATCTTTCTCTTTGCAGGGGAGAAAAAAAAAAAAAGGGCGCACAATCTGATGGAGAGAGATGCTTTTTAAGTCCGTATCACTTCTTCTGTACCAATTATTTTTCATTAAAAATTTGAATGCAGCTCAACTTCAACTAGAGCATAAAGCAGTGTGAAAATGATGAATGATTATGGAAGTATTCTTATGAAGTAGAGCTANNNGTAGAGCTATTTATTCTTTTACTTAGATTTGGCATTAATGATTGATTTTTAGTCTTTTTAGCACGTAGAGTTGTAGCATTTTGCTTCATTCAGGTTGTTCCCTTAAGAATCAGCTAGGACACTGATGATAACTTTGAGGAAAAAAGTCACCAAACCCAACAATTAGAATTTGTTTAAGCTTATCATGTAAAAGATTTTGATGGTACAAACTGCAGAAAGGTCAAACTTTGAATCAGTAAATTTATCTTTCAAATTAAAAAAGCCTCTCACTCCTGAAATTATATTAGACCCTAAAAGAGAAAATACAACCAAGTGAGCTTTTCTTTTCTAGGTTTCAAGTTCAAATCCAGACTACCTGGGTAGATAATAAAATTGTTGTCATCTCATGGATATCTGGTGTCTCCCTAAATTAGTTCAGTAAATCTCACCTCAAACTCACCTCAATCCTTTGCAGTAAATGACAGGATGTACAGGCAACAAAAAACCCACGTGGATCCTGAAAGGCCACGCTACTTCTGTTAGTAAGAAGGAAGGACTGCTCCTTTTTGGGAGTTGGTAAGCATGCCTCCACCACACAGTTAATCCAGCTCTTGCTCAAGCACCTCATCCACAAAGGTAACCCACTGACACGAGTTATAAGCAATTTATCAGTCCAGACTGACTTTTACAGGCTGGAACTTGGTGTCACAGCTGTAACTCAGACTCAAAGGTGAGTAACATACAATGAGAATGAAAGGGGAGCTGGAGAGAGTGAGGAAGGAAAACATTTTATTGTCCTTGATCTTCCTGCCCCATCTCCTGCAATACTTAAGGGATGAGGTGATGAACAATACATACAAGACAGATTCCTATCAGATAGGTAAGAGAACAGCAACTTTTTCTAACTGCCATCACCATCACATCCAACTGTGAGGGAAGGATGATTTTAGTAGTTGTGTTTTCTGTAGTACAGAAAACTATGACAAAAAAAGTCAAGGAGGTCAGAGAAGACAGTATTTCATTAATCAAGGTGAGTAAAGAAGAGGACTTGAACAAAAGTTGCAGCTCTCTGAACAACATGGAAAAAGCCTGATTCTCATGGTAGTGGTCTGGAGACATTAAAATTCAGAACCAATCTAGATGGCAAAGACAGGAAAAAGGAAGAGCTGGAGGCAATTTGCAGGCTACAAAAGCTTCAGTGACAAAAGGTTAGGGGTACTGGGACACTCTACTAATCTGCCCATCAATGTACAGCTTCTATTTAATGCTCTGAATATCTTTTGTACTTTGATACTCAGCAAGCCAGTGTGGATTAGAACTACTTTGTGAGGGAAGACTTGACTGAGGTGGAGAGGGCAAAGCTGGGCCATCAGCTGAAATGGCCTTACTCAAACAGGCCACAGCTTGAGTCACTGACCTCTAGTGACCACCTGGCAGCGCTCTGAAGAGTCAGAACCCACAACATTTCAGAAAAAGCAAGAAAAATATGTAAATTGGTTTAAATGAAATTGTGTATTCCAAAGGGTTTGACACTTACAGGTACAACAGGCTCCACAAAGAGAAATGAAGGTAGAAGCTCAACTGGTTAGAGCCTGGTGATAAAAATGCCAAGACTGTGGATTCAATCCCTCTATGGGCCATTCACTTAAGAGTTGGGCTTGATAATCCTTGTGGTACCCTTCCAACTCAGAATATTCTGTGATTCTGTGACATTCTGGACTCTCTGAAAACACTGTCCAGAACTTAGAAGACCTTCAAGAAGGGGAAGAGTATCAAGGAAAGAATTTTTTTCAGATGAATGTTACTACTCATATGTCAGCAATTCTCTCATGCTCTCTCTGTGTGACACAGATCTGTTTGTCTTGCACCTATCTGAGCAGAGCCAAATAGAAAGCAGTCATCATCAGTGCCCTTTTCCTCCATTTCCCAGAGGAGAGTGCCTGTGGAGGTGAACCTAGGGATGGTGCTTGAATGCAGCCAAAGCTCAGTTTTACCTTAGAAACAAAGAGGCTCATCTGGGGCTAGGCCTAATGCAACTAGGAAAGAAAAAGGGACAAAGGACTGCGGAAAAAACACCTACAGCTTTTCAGTTTACTAACCTAGTCCTACTGCTACAAAAACACAGGTTTTACCTCGCAAAACAGGGACATGAAGGAAAGACTTAAGTGGCTTAAGTTTAAGTAGCTGCTAAATGAAATGCAGATAGTATCACTGAAAGAAGGCAAAATGTGTTCTTGAACCTCCATTAACTTACTCTGTTCCAAATTGTCTACAACAGGTGGCAGAGCCTAGATGCAACGTATTTTGTACCTTGCAACAGCTGTGAAGAGGATACTGACTGAAATGTTAAAGAGATACTGCTTGTTGCAACTGTCTCACATGACCAAGAGCAGTTCCAGAATTCAAAATATTTCCTTGTTCTGAAGTTAAATTGGGCCACTGTGACATTCATTCTGCAATTTAATACTCAAAGGCTATAACAGACAAACAGTTAGAAAGGAATGGGAGTAGAAACCTTCAACATTTTCCACATTTTGATAGGTTTTTATATGATATTAGTACAAGACCAGGTAAAGCACTTTTTAATATGACAGACTTCAGGGGCCAGTTCTTCAGCCAGTTCCTCAGCTAGTCTGTTGACTTTAGCTATGATTATTCACATTAGTCAACAGTCTCTATACTACACCCTGTGTAGTTCCATATTTACAGCTTCATCCAAACCAAATTATAATGGCCAAATTAGAAATCTAGCTAAAACTTCCATTAACTGACTTCCAAAGCAGAAGCCAAAGCAGCTGAGTAACACCCGGCTAGAGTATCTAAAACTACAGGGGTTTTTTCCTAAATAATCAGGGGAAATCAAAGGGAGGAAGTGGGTGAATGAATGAATGATTGAATCAGTGAGCTTCATTTCAAGGCCTTCACAGAACCATCTCTTTTTGGGCAACTTGAACATAATATACACTTTTTCTCAGATTAATACTGAAGGCTACCCACAGAAATGCACCAGTTCATCATCCTCATCAGAAAAAAATGCAACATATATGGCATCTTACAGAAGACCATAAATACACTTTACAGTAACTCCCTTCTTTGGCTATATAAAGCCCTTCCAAATGCAAGGACCCAGAACCACAAGAGCTCAAGGGCTTTGTGTTGTCCCTTTTCTGTGTGCATGTGTGTGTTAAATAAGCATTCTAAATCTGTTTTTTGTTATTGGCAATGAAATTGTAAGAATCAATACATACTTTCAAGAATATAAAGTTCATTTAAAATACAGGACTATGTGTATAAATAACAGTTTATCTGCCTTCTATATTATAAATAAGTCTGGGCAACTGTCCTAGTACCCATTAATGTTAAATATAACTGTTTTCAGAGATTAAACATCCTACAACTTGATAAATGTAATACACTTATTACATTGTGTATATATAAGATGCATGATATCATGTTCTGTGCATAAAAATCAATGGATGCTTCTATTTTAAATATCATTTTGAAGACAATTATAATTCATAATTTAATTTAATCCATCTTAAATTTGAAATGTTTATTCACTGCCCAGAAATTAATCTCTTAAAAAAAGTCTGAATGCACATTTTGCTTCTACCATCATTTATTTTCCTAGTTCACCCTAATATTGAAATAAATAGATTTTAGAAAGCCCTAAAGGAAAAAATAAATGTAAAGCTATATGAAGATTTTTGAATACATAGCTCCCACTTGTATATACATTTATTATTTTTTCATTGATACAGCATTTTTATCCTTCAAAAAGATACTTAACTTTTCCTCACCAAAAAATGAGCAAAAGTAAAGAAAAACATTGAAATTTAGTCTTACTAGCTGTAGTACAGTGACAGTCAGAGAATCAGTGGTAAACAAGTTAAAACTATGGGCTAAATTGTGGCCACATGGTCTTCATGGAACTCAGCTCTAATAAGTTTCAAGCAGACTTCCTTAAATCATAGGAACTGCCAGTAACATCTGTTGGCTGTGTCTCCATTTGATTTAAATAATGTGCTTGTTAGCACAGTTTCCCTGCAGCCTATGTTGTCCAGGCATCTTTAGACTTCCAGCAAACAGCTTGCAGTACTCTCTGCGAGCACACAGACAGCCAGGAGGACTCCTAAGATTCAGCTCACAGCCTGTGCACCACGCATGGTCTACAACGTACATGTGCCTGGACCCCTGCTAACAGCATTTCAGTCTGACATGGAACTGGTGCCTCTCCTTGGGCAGAGTCTGCTCTCTCCTCTTCACTCCAAAGGGATGCCAGCACAGCAGTTCTGACACTACTGTCCTGTTATGCTGCCATTAAATCCTGGACCTGACCTTGTGCTCTACTCACAAACACCGTCCTCAGGTACCCTCTCCTGGGGAGAAGAGTCCATGCTCTCCCAGTCACCACAATGAGCGTTTACAAGGGCAAGGCCCACAGCACAGCTGTGGGAGAAAATCTTCACGGGCATTTTCAGTTTGTCATAAAAGTGGAAACAGGATGGTGGTCGTGGCAGATAACGGGTTACAGATTATTTGTTTTGATCCTATGTACTTCTACTTTATATCCAATATGGTCCAGTTAATAAGCCACTTGAAGAATCTTGATGCACAAATGACCTTAAAGTACTTAAACCAGTACTTGCCCTTTTCCAGACAATCAAACTCATCACTGATAAGGTCCCCTCACCTCTGCAGCAAAACAGAACCAATTTCAGAATCCGTGAAACACCACTTTGAAAAGACCTTTGAAAAGGCCTTGTTGATTTATTGGATGGACTCAGAACTCAAAGTTCCTCCATTTAGTAAGCTTTTCTTCAAAGTACTTCTGTTGCATTTACTTAATTATTTCATTTATGTGTTTAGATAAACTATTAAAACACCAGAGAAAACATACAGCAGTTCCATTAAAATGACGCATCAGATTCAATCCTAATGTCTATGAACAACCTCCAACATTTTATCAATAGTGCATCATCAGTTTTGCACTTAGGCTACCATTCAAAAAATCTTAGCAGTATCCAGACATTCACAAATCCCACAAGCCACACATGGGATCAGACCAAATTAACTCTTTCCTACAGACCATCAGATCAGCTTTCTCCATTTTGTAGCTTCCGAGACATGCAGCTTTCCCAGTGGACAGGGCTGCCCTCTCCACCATGCTGTTTGCAACAAAAGCTTCACCATAGCAGGGTGCTTTGGCAGGCTCTCTGCAGAGGTGCTGTGGACACCACAGCTGTGTCACCAGAACATTTGACCAGACACAAATTAAGGGCCTCATCCTGATGCAGGATACTTCCACACATCTCCTGTACATGTGTTACTGAGAAATGAGTAATACAGAGCTCTTCTTGTACCAGCAATAAGGAACACTCAGGGGAATTGAGAATCCTTGAGCCTACAGGTTTTTTTCCAGTATAATTTACTGAAGGCTGAAAGCTGGCTACCGTAGAAGGTGACTGTGCTTAGCATCTTGAACCTTCAGAACCTCCAGCCATAAAATGAGGATAAAGCTATTTCCCTAACTCGTCGGAATGTGAAAATCAAAACTGCAAGGCATTCAACTTAGAAGGTAACAGGGATAGTAAACATTCTAGAGAGGGCTGCATGAAAAAATAATTTTGACTAAAAGATTTTGGTTTAGCACTCCCTGGCTACTCACAAATTAAACATCCACTGAAAAAAAGTGTAAAATAAAAGGCCAAGAACCCCAAAGTTTTAACAGGCCTAATTATATTTACTTCAGGCTTCTACTCCCCTTGCTGGGTAGCCCATTTAGGATGCCGGTTGATCTCATACACAGTAAAACACGCTGCAGGACAGTAAGTGGAATTACAGAATAGAGTATCAGCTTCTGAATGCTCTGTTGTTTAGTGGGTTTAAAAGTGAACTTTATTGTTAGGTGGTTTTAAGGTGGGTTTTTCTGTGTCTAATTTCTGAACTATTATGCACATGGACATTCTTCTAAAACTGCCAGGTAACTTGGTTCACTTGTGAAACTGAAATGTAACCTTTAATTTTACAGCCTATACTTTAGAAAATTATGCCTTTGAGTGGCTGAGACTTTTGGAAGGTGGGAGTGGTACATTAACCACATAAGAAGTGGAATGCCACAAGAGAATTCTTTGTGCTGTGAATAATGAGTCAGGAATACAGTTATGAAAAGCACATAACCCACTCTTTCATCAACATGCAGTCTCCTTCCTAAAGCTATTCTCATCTTCTGCAGCCACTGGTAAAATGCACAGACATAAACTCAGATCCACTATAAACAAATGAAATGTAAATGTCAGTGTGGTTGTAGCTACCTCCCCTGGAGCTGATTTTGCCACAGGATTAGGCTGAATGTAAATAATAGGGAAAGTACAGCACTTTGAAAGAAACATGTCAATTTAAATTAAATAAGGCTACATAGTTTATCTCACAAATCATGATCCAAATAAGATTATCTGGTTTTCTGGGAAACAAGCCCCGAAGACCAATGAGTATTTGCCTTTCGTGACACTTGAAAATCTTTGGACTAATTCATAGCCCACTATTTGCAACCCAACTCAACAACAGCCCACTGCTGAGCTCTCATCACCTGTCCCTTTGGTGTCTGGTATACCTTGCTAAACAGAGCATCCCCACAAGCAGATCTCCCTGGGAGCACAGACAAGTAGAAACAGGATTACTGCCAGCCTCCTACGCTCTAGGGATACTTAATCCACTCTCTGTAAGCATGTACATAGACACTCTCCCCCTCCCCAGACACCACACCCTGGAACAGCTGAAAGAACAGGCCTTAACTCTGCTGTAACTTGTCCAGCATGTTCAGTTTGGTAGCCTGCATTTGATTCAAACAAGGTTTAGTTCTGATTAAACCTGCCACAGCTGGTTTGCTTCCCTAAACAAGACAAAAAATTTATTGAAGCACCTCATTGGTGCTTTCTAAAACTTCAAATACAACCTTGAATAAGCAGGACAAGTTTACACAGCTCTAAGTATTACTGCATTAATATAATCTTTCTATCTTCAGGAATAAAACATATAAGAACCATTATTTATAGTATGTGGTGGTGCTAGATTGTTCTAAGTCACAGAAAACCTTGTTGTTAATAGCATGTCTTCCCTAAAATTAGCATAAGCACTCTTTTCCTTTAAAAATCTGGGCTAAGTAAGAGGCTGTACAAATCTCCTTTTAGGTTTGGGTCTCAGCTCTTTAGGAATTTTTATTTGGGATTCCTGAAATATCTTTCAGCCTGATCCTTTTTCCTAGAATCTTTTCTGGGAAATACACACATAGAGTTTTCCAAATAGACAATTCTAATTCTATTGCTGCATACCAAACACAATACTGTCCAAAATATAGGGGTTTTTTGGGAGATGTGGTTACAGATGGACATTCTGAGCCATGGATTGGTCCAGCTTGCTTTGACCCACTGATGACAGACCAGGCACACCTCAGTCCCTTTTACAGGTTGACAATGCAAAGATGGCCTTTGAACAGAGGCTTCTGCAGCATCAGATGAAATAAGACTTTTGATTAATAATAAAGTAATTGTTTTACAGGATATTATAAATAGCAATAATATTTATATTTAAATAGCTAATGTTCCAAATTACAAGCTACCCATCTGATCAGTATATACTTGTAACTTCACACAGCAATACAAGGGATGTTTTCTGAGCACATGTAAACCATTATTAGAGCTTCACATTGCGCTATTCATATTGAAGCCTATGACAGTTATCAGACAACCCACTACCAGGACCTGACATCTCTGACACTGGTAATACTGAGCCATCATCACCAACAGAACAATATCTTTCTTCCTTGATACTGTTTTAAGGCAAGACTATGACAATTATACAAGGAGAAGCATGCAACAAAAAGAAGGCTGACTGCAAGCACCAGAGTGAGACAGTGGTTGGCAAAACCCATGAGGCTGAAGGAACTGCTGGCACTGGGGGTGAGCCTGCAGTACCCATCTTTCTTCTCTCCGTGTGAGGCAGCACTGGACCCAAACAAATGAGCACAGACCCATCCAGCAGGCAAAAATAAAATAAGGAGTGAGATCAAATCAAAGCAAGAATGCAGACATTTTATCCTATTCCCCTAAGCACTTGATTGTTAAAGCTGCTGTTATTGCCTTAGGCAAAGTTTGACCCACTGACTGTCCTGAAATCAAATACGGTGGTACATTTTTGAAAAGTACAACCTCTACCCACATGTCTCAGACATTTTTCAGGGACATTTAGTTCAAGTAAGCTGCCACAGAATAAGCACAATTACATTTCTTCTCCTACATCACCCTGCAACTCAGTCACATTCTGGTTTAAACTTTTGACTCATTTAATTTTTATGCTGGTTGTTCATTTTATAATCCAGTTGTTATATGTTTCATTCTCTTTACTGATTTCCTTTTGCAATCATCCTACGATAGGGACTAATTATTTTAATAGCTCTCATTACAACATGTTGGTGCATTTGCTTTTCTTTTTTAAATGGAGTTACATTTATACAACCTCTTTTTTTTTTCTTTTTATTCTCACTAAACCACAAGCGAAATTGCAAACTCCCTTATGAGTTATAGAAATAAACAGTGCTTTTAGCAAACTTTTCAACAACAAATCAGGAGAATGGGAGTGAGCATGATGAAAGGGTGGGAAAGACTGATGCCCAAGGAATTAAAAGGATAGAAAATACTGCAACATCTTTGCATCTAAGTATGCTTCGCTGAAAAGGCATAAAGTTAACAAATGCTTGAAAACAGGACCATTTCAAAAATAACTTTCTCATATATACAAGCTTGAGAAGGATGTGTGGATATACCTTATGATAACAGGAAATATTAAAAGGCAAAATAAACTAATCCCTGTATGCATGCATACACATCTGCATGTGTAATCATCCAAATTCCTCCTCCCCAAAGTGAGCAATTTTGATGATCAAACAGGTTTTCCCTTACCCACATCTTTGCTGCTTGCACAGCCCTGATTATAATTAGTCCCTTATGCAAATGGCATATGAAGCCTTGGGAGGAGGAGGGTCTTGGAAACGGGAAGGAAGTTCCTTGAGAAAATAGCAAGAGATAAAGAGAGGTGTCCAGGTTCTTGGACGTAACAGATATTTGCCCTGCTGGCAGAGCTCACAGACCTCCTCTGCCAGGTGGATCCATTTGTTTATGCCTGTGCCTGCACCTGTCACAGACACACCTCTCCTTCAGAGCAAGAAGGTTCACAGGTTCCTCTGTCAACTCCCCTCCCACCCCATGTTTGCTCACCCTCTTAAAGGCAAACAAACCAATGCAATGCAGACTCAAGGACGAATGCAGATTGGTAGGGACCCCTGAAAGTCTTGGCTCAGCCCCCTGCTCAAAGCAGGGCTGCCTCAAAAGCTCAATCAAGTGGCACAGGACCTTTTCCCATGAAGTCCAGAGATGGATTTTCTGCAGCCTCGGTTGCAACAGCCTGACTCCAGGCTCATCCACCCTCTTTGGGAAACTTTTTTTCCCCAATTCCCAGACAACTCTGCCCTTGCTCCAACTTGTTGGCTCCTGTCCTTTTCCTCTCTGCACCTCTGAGAAGAGTCTGTCTTCTCTGTGGCTCTTGCCAGGTATTGGAAGTGAAAAATTCCATCCCCTCAGTCTGCTCTTTCCTATGCTGCACCACCACTGGGCCCTGCTCTGGATCTCCTCCAGGCTGTCAAGACTGGTCTTGTTCCACGAAGTCCCAAATCTGGACACAGCGTGCTCCAGATGAAGCCTCACGAGCTACTGAGCTGAGGGCCACAGCCCCCTTTCCCTGTACTTGGCAGCCACACTGGTGCTCAGGATGTGGTTGGCCTCCAGCATGGCAAGGATCCACTCCTGACTCGTGCTCTCCCTCTCGCCTGCCGGGCTCCAGCCCCGTCCCTGCAGGGCTGCCCCTGGCCTGCAGCCCCAGCCTGTGCTTGAGCTTCCTGGGCGTCCTGGCAGGTCACCCCTGCAGCCGGCAGTGACAGGGAGGGACCAGTGCCCAGCGTCCCTTTGCAGGGCTGGGGCCTTCAGCAGCCATCAGCTCCCTCCAAGTTGGTGTCAGCTGAGAAGCTCCCGAGGGCAGGCCCTTCTGTCCTGTTGATCAGGTTTTTGCTGCAGATGCGATGCAATGGCTGCCCCAGAAGTGGCTCATGAGGAATGCCAGGTATACTGAGCCTGCAGCTAAAGTATGATAGTTCTGCTGGAATTTTAAGCCTCATACTTCAGCCATTTTTTTTGCCCATTTTGTAATTCTGTAATTCCTATTTCTTATAGTTGAGTATGGGCATACTACAAAAGGCAGTGCTGAAAGCCTTGTTAAAATAAATCCACTGTTCTTCCCTCATTAAGAGAGCCAGTCTTTTCAACACAAAAGGCATTCATGTTGATCACCTTCAGTTTGTCCTTCAAAATCGGCATTGTTTCCAGCCCCCTTCTTATCTTCCACATGCCTGGAAATAGTGTCTACGTCAAAATTTTCAGGGCTTAGAGAACATAAGACTGTCCAACCTGTAGTTTGCCTGATGTCTGTTTTTGAAAAAGAGTGCACCATTTCATTCTTTCCAGTCAACAGAAACCTCCCTGGATTGCCACCTCTCAAGATAAGAACTTAGATTTACAATGACACGTGGCAGCTTCATCAGCATCCTTAGATGCAATCTGTCTTATCTGACGGATTTTATAAATCCAACTTACTTAACATAGTCCTTAACTTGGTCTTCCTGACCATGGATAGAAACCCTTTTCCCAAAAATCTCTGTTGCTAGGCACAATCTAGAGATCTGGGAGGCCTATACATACTTAGCTGCTGTAAATACACACTCACGAACAGACACTACAGGCAGAGTACTCAATCAAATGACAACTGTATATATATAAACCTGCCTACTTGTCAGTGTTAGTATACTATACGATTAAATACAGCAAGAGACATAATTAAAATTCCTTAATTTAATTTAGTACACAAGTGGACTTTGCCAGTATGAGGATACTGGCCTAAAGGAGTACTGTTCACCTGAGAACAGAAAGACATGCCTACAACCCATCTGACACCAAAGGATGTTATACTTAGCTACTAATAAATGCAACATGGTATTCTTAGGGGGCACTGCTAATAGTGAATGCTTGAAATGAACTTATTGTCCAATCAGTGCTGCTCACACTGAGGAAACGAAACCAGATTTGGGCATCGGCCAGTACAAATTCCAGTTTGGATTCTGTGCCTTTTTCTTGTTCTCCAAACTCTGTTACCCTGCATGTGTGCTGTCTTTGAAGCATGTTGACACCCTCTGTCTTGATGCAGCTGGCACCCCAGACCAACTCCTGGATGCCCAACTTGAAAGCATTTGAAAGGAAAACCACAGGGCAGGTGATATGGTTGGCTCTCAAGCCTGCTGGATTTTGGCTGACCCAGCATAGATTCATCCCAGCAGAGTTCCTTTATTTTGTATCTCTTCTCTAAAAACCATGGACATTTGCTAATATCCTGTGTACTAATTCGATTTTCCAGTAGCTATCACAACATCAACATCATAATTAAAAACATCATTTCCTAAGAAGCACTCTGAACTTTGAAAGCAGCCTTTTTCTTTTTATTCCAACATTTTAGTCCAACTACCTCCAAAACCCAACTTCCTTTTGATCCTCCCCTGCAGAGATACCTAGAGTAGCACTACCGCATGTTGGTCATTCTGACCAACAACTGATAACACTATCAGCACTCAGACTTTATCTGGCTTTTGTTATAGTTCCTCACAAGCTAGTTTGGATTAAGGCAGAGCCCACTGCATATACAGATAGATTAAAAGACTCCCAGTTTTTATACATCTTAGCTAAAAAAGCAAACGATCGCCACTCACTGCAGGAGTGACGGCTCTATTGAAGATGTGGCTTCCAGCACCGATTCTGCAAACAAACTCTGTGGCAGTCAAATAGCTCCTGCTAAAAGCAGCTGATGAGCTTAGGCTGTTGCTATCACTTACATGCAGCAGCTCTGAAATGGGTGTGCAAACTAAAGCCCTGCTTTCCACCACCAAGGGGGACTGACTCCCATATTTCCAATGTGTAAAGACAGTAATATCCTGCTCTATCTCAACACCAAATATTGCAGTGGCAACAGCACTTCTGAAGCCAGCTCTCACTGTTTCTCTTCTCTCCAGAGAGCCCCTCTTTAGATGCCAAGGTACACTAAAGTCCTGTGCCTGAAGCTTCATGTCAGTTCACAGTATTAATGAAGCCATTAGGGATTTTCATTTTAGGGAATGCTTTATGATTTTGATACCTGGACAGCTTCTAATCAGGTAAATCCAACGTGAGGAAAAATTTAAAAAGTTGTTCTCTCTCACTGTTCATTTTGTCTGCATGGGGTCCTGCAGGGTTGTTTTATCTTTACTTAAATTCTAATAAAAAGAGACAGTTCCACTATATGAATATCTCCTCATTCTTCATGCACAGCCAACATTTTTATATATTCACAGCCAACTTGAAGCCAAGCATAAGAACCTGGTTACTAATATTTTTCATTAAGAGCTGAGTGAGCATCCTTCTCCCCTTAGTATTAAGTTTTGTCATGATTTAAAGGACACTCAGTTAAGATGAACCATTTGTCACTACTGTGTCACTACACGAAAAAACCCCTGCTTGTTACACTGAAATACCTAAGGACACTTTCCATTAATACTGAGCCCTTTGTACTCACTTCTCTCTGGTTCTGGCAGCAATTCCCTATGACCACTGCATAAGGTTTCATTATGATACTTATCCTTGAGAGGCACTTTCATTTGCCATAGAAATGACTAGAAAGATAACTTTGTTGTTCAGTAGTGGGCTCTTCTCTCCCATCCCCTTCCTACTCCTTTTATTTAATTTAAGGAAAACAATAAGAGAGACTTAACTCCACTTCTTTTCCTCTTTTTCAGATATGATGAAAATAAGATAAAAAACCTGTCAGGTCTGTCACTGAAATTTCAGTTTATTTATTATGAAATAACTTTGTTTTTCCAAGGGAACATGCTATTCAGCATCTCCTGTCATCATTATATACTAAGAGGGAGGGAGGATTACCTACTTTTGATCAATAAATTCTTTTGTGCCAATAAATGTGAAAATTTCAGGACAACAATTCGTAAACAACCTACTGACTGGCTTATTTTTCCCATGTAGGAACCTCTGTGCACTACTGCCATTGCTGCTTGGAAAATTTCTAGAAGAGATAATAAAGAACTCTGACAACCATTTGGGCATCTCTTCTTTCCTCCCCTTGCAGTGCAGCATTTCCGCACTCCTTTTCTTACTAAATATCTGCCCTTCCCACATTGTTCTCCCTTCCCCGCCCCTAGTTCTGACCACTCCCTTGGGTTTTCCCTATTGGTTCCAGTACCCCAACTCTGTCCATATACCGCCCCTGCGCCCTGAGACCATTAGTCCATGTGTTCTCTCCGCCCCCCTCGTCCCCATATAAAACACCAAACTCGGCGCCGTCTGGTTCTCTCTGTCTTTGGGAACCGGCGTGGTAGCCTGTGAATAAAGTTCTTCTGTGGTCCCCACGCGGAGACCCTTCTTGCCTCCTTTATCGCCACCGTGTTGTGGAGCTGGCAGCTAGCCGGAGCAGTGCGGGGCAGCTCGGAAGGGCTACGGGAAGCGGAACAGCCGCTCTCCCCGGTGCAGGCCCGCAGCACTCTCCGGGAGGGTTTGTGGCTTGCCATGCCAACACAGAAACTACAGACTGCAACATCCCCCCACCCCACATCTCTTTTTGCCTTCTCATGTCTAAAAAACACATCCTCTTTCCCTTGGCTGGATTTTACATTCTGCTTTTTGTTTTCTTATCTGCCCCTTATTCTTCATCCCCCTCTCCCACAAGAGCTTGGGGGCATTCCTCCCTCCCTTTCTCCCTCACTGTGAATACCATTACCCTAGGGACATCAGGAGATTTTTCAGATGTAAACAAAAAGAATAAATCCCTTTGCTTTGCTTTTCCTACTTTATTTTCTTCTCTATTTCCCTTCCACCCACTTCAGAAGTACATTTGTATGTTTAGCCACCTGCAGAGACTGAGGGTGGAAGACATGAAATCAAAAGCAAACAAAACCTCTGCTTGCTTTAGCTTAGTCATTAATAGCACCATTAGCTTATTGAACTCCAGGATATATCATGTCACAGTTCATGATTCAGGGTCTCTCAATTGCTCTTGCATTGTTTATATCCTGAGTCAGAGTCTTTCAGATAATTTAGGCTTAATCATTCTTCTGCAACAACAGTCTTACGGGTGCCATTTAATCAAATCAATCAGTTATGCTCCGAGACATCTTGAGGTTTCAGAGGAATCACCAGACACTGCCTTAGCATTTATTTACTCACAGGAGTAAAAATGTTATTTGTGCCTCAGCTTAGTGAAAAGGCTAAATGACAAGGAAGCTGAGTGAACCGAGGTATCTGTATGTATCTGATGTCGGTTTGGGAAGAGGGAGTTCGACCAGAGCGCAGAAATATGGGAATGAGGAAAGAACCTTGACCTCAAACAGCAGCCATGAACCAACCACTCTGAGTTAGTGCACACATTTTGTTTGGCTTTCTTCTGTGACTGGACCAATGCAGACACCAACAAAACCAAGTAAGTACTTATTAAAACTGTAAACAACAGAAAAAAATCCTTACTCCAATGTGTTGCTACAGCATCTGTCATCTGAATGCTTTTGAGAAGTGTTTTACAACACGGATGTATTTATTCTTATGCTCACCCTTGCTCTTCAATTGAAAACCTCAACAGCCTGAACTTGAGTTCATGTGTGATCTACAAATCTACCTTTTGCCACTTCAGTCTAGCAAAGTCATCAAAGCAAAATACTGGAGAAATGGTATAAGAGCCCTTGCTGCAGGGAAGAGCTGTGCCCTTAATTTCGCATTTGTTTTCAAAGAATTAAGAACACTAAGGGAAGCTCCAATCATTAAGTACAAACAGGGTTTTTGAGGTTTTTGTGTTGTTGTTGCCTTTTTTTTTTTTTTTTAACATGCAGTCTTACTGTTGTTTTGTTGTAGGAAACATTACATTAAAGCACTGGTTGGCAAGGAAACCAGGCTCTAATGTGTTGTCTGCCAATTCAGACACACAGTCAACACAGATATACGTGTATCCTCTACAGCCCAAAAGAATAAAACTGAAGAAAATTTAATCTTCCATTGTTGTTATTTATGAAAATGGTACTTAAGCATTTTTTTTTCTGCTTTTGCTTGGATGGAGGAGTATCACATATGACCTGGCTCCTGGCAATACTAGGAAATTTATTTAATTTAGATGAGAATTAAAAATTTCCCAAATCTAATTCATATCACTTAAACACTTTTTAAAAAATTGGTCAAATCCAATTCCTCCACAGTCTCACCCAACTGACAACTTTTAGAGAAGTACTATTAAGCAAACAACATCCAGCATACTCTAGACATATTACAGCAGGATGAGAAGCTTGTTCCAAGAAAGAAATTTCTCAAGCTTTGTAGAAAAAAATGTTCTACTTTTAAATCACATGAAACCTACAGACAGTTAAGCAATTTAATTCACTAGTATTTGCAAATTTCTCTAAAGCATAGAATACTATTAATCTTTGGATTATGGATAGGGAAACCAAGACCAAAAAAAAATTAAGCTTCCCAAAGTTCTTGCAGCAAAACAAAGAGCAGAACTAATATTTCAAGAGTAACAGCTATGTATCTGGAGCCTACAAACACCCTTTGCTTAAAAGGTCTCCATGCTCCTATTCATGCACATGGAATAGTTCATGCAGTGTGTTTCCCTCTGGGAGACAATTCCCTTTTCACTTTTTAGAGAATCCTATTTCCTGCTCAATACTGTTGCCTGGTCCTTGGGAGCTTCTCAACAGCTGTCTGCCCTGGGACCTTCCCTACCACCCTTTGAATTATAAGTACAACATTCATCTGGTTTGCTTTCAAACCTTGTATTATAGGCATATATATCTATATCATCCAATTCCTCTTTTAATCCTGCACTAAGCCTCAGGTCTGTTTATCAACCACAGAGGGAGGACTCAGCATCCTGAGGTACCAGACTACATTCAATGCTCTCCTCCACAGTCCATCAAAGACATGAATTGACAACTCCTCCGGAATATAAAGAACTAAAAGCATGCTGATGGCTCAGCTCTGTTCTCCAATATTTGTTGCTTTTCACCTAGCCTATATTTGCCTGGAGTCTGTTAGGTTGTAGCTGCTGTTTAAAAGCTGCAGCATTTCTGTTGTTGTTGTTTTCGTACAGTCCCACCTTGCCAATGGACCTAGTCAAGACAGTTGTCCAGAACAGTAGCCAGGAGAAATTCAACAGGTGAGAATACTACCTTTAAGCAGAATTTCTTCAGGTTGAATCTCTGATCCTTTAAAAAGCAGAGGAAAGTGTTAGGGAGGGTGTCTGCTTCATGTACTCTCTAGATGCCTTTGCTCTGCTGCTGTGCACTAAAAGATGTTCGTGGTTTCATGTTCTTTGTGTCCTGGAATGAAAGCAAGCAAGCCTGCAGTGCTTTTTATCATCCCTAATCTAATTGGACTTATCCTCAGTTTCATTTGCAGGTAGCTGACTATCACACATTAAGATGTTCCTAAAATGCAGATCTCAACATTTTTCTTGCATATTTCACTGCTTTTTAAAGAAAAAACCTGTTTCTCTCTTCAGTAACGGAACTCAGAGAGCAGCACTTCCCAATCAGCAATATAAGAACACAGTGGACCTCACAACTGTTTTCCAAAACAGGGCTTGCCACATTTGCTTTGACCACGTTTTGCTGTTTAAAAAGAACATGCTCACCATTATCTTAAGTGATGGAATGAAGAGGTTTTGAAGTAATCGGTCTGGGTGGGAAATAAAAAATGCTATTTAGGAAACAGACAAGAAACTACTTATTTACACATCTGTTCAGAAACAAGCATGCACTTGCTCACTCACACTACCAACCTTGACCCATTGCTTAGCAGTGCAGTTGAGCGTAAGTAATTCAGATACCTGACCAGCATGTTACTCACCATGAAAACATTCATGACAGTGCCTGCCACTTTTGTTGGCCAACAGGTAACACTAACAAGTAACCAGCACTCTCAATTTCTACCTTAACTGTGGTGGAAGTGGTGCCTTAAATTTATATTTTAATTTCGTAGGGTTTCAAGCAATGCTGAAAGTCACATAACCATGAGTTGTGTACGTATCTATTTAGTGAGATGAGATGGCAAGTACATATGAAAAAATACTCTTTGGTTGCTTAATGCTTTAAATTAATGAAATTCATTTTTTTTCAAGATTCTAGATATTCTTGGAAACCTGTAATCTAGGTTTAGAAAATGTAATAGTTTGAAAAATTAGGTTCATAGCTTCATTTGTCACAATGCCAGAAACAACTTGGCCCATTAAAATCATGCCCATACACATCAAAGACACTGTCAAAGACTAGAATGACTTCAGCGAGATGCTGAAACATTGCAAACAAAGTGAGAGTATGCTGTGCTCTGACTACCATTACAGAAATAAAACACTTCTTTCAGAAGGCAAGGGCTCTAACAGGGGAGAGGCTGTGGAGAGGCATATCTGAGAAAACTTTTATGAATAATAAGGATAGTAAGTAAGGAATAAGTTGCTTAAGCTGTTCTCAAATGCCTACACTACCGTGCTACTTCCATAGGCAAATGCTTTTCAAGAACACTCAGATAAAGCTGAACCTGTTACAGAGAAGAGAAAAAAAAATCTGACCATCTCCAGCCTTTCCTGGGAAAAGTCCCAGTGCAAACAATATCAGCTCCAAGCCAGTTTACTCTGC